>LR812536.1:51859345-52341845 GCA_903798195.1 Danio kyathit
AATTTAGAAATCACTACTTTCTTTTGTATTTGCGTTTTCCATACGGTCCAATTTTTCTTTTCTGATTTAGGGTTACCATGGGTTTGCTCACTTTTTAAAGTAAATAATCACTTTTTACAGTGCATGAACAAAGTGATTATTATATTATTAATATGTTTATTTTATTATATATTTTAGCATAACTCAATTGTTGACTCCCAAAAATAAACAAACAAACTAACTAACTAACTTACTTATTCGAAGAACAATAATTGCCAATGGGGTAAGACATTCCCCCCCCCCCCCCCCCCCCCTTTGAATATATTATTTTGTTTTTGTCCCATTTGTAGATATTTATATAAAGAAAGACATAATATATTAATAATGAGACATAACATTTAGCTTTTCAAGAAGTAAATGTATTGTATTTAAGGAATTGTAATACATTTGTACTGGATTTGTTGAATTAATACATTTTTGAGTGTTAAATTTTTTACTTTCTAATATAGTATTGTTTTAATTAATAAAATATTTACATTTTTATTTTTCTGATGGCAGATTTTTATTTGTTGTTTGTTCCTTAATTCATTCGTTTTTTCTGTTCATTATTTTTTGTTCGTTCATTGGTTTGTTCGGTTTTTCTTTGTTTTTTTTAATTTGCTCGTTCATTCATTCATTCATTCATTCATTCATTCATTTGTTTGTTTTTTCCAGTCATTATTTTTTTCGTTTATTAGTTTGTTTTTCGTTCATTCATTCATTCATTCATTCATTCATTCATTCATTCATTCATTCATTCATTCATTCATTTATTCAATGAATTCATTTATTCATTAAATTTATTCATTCATTAAATTCATTCATGACATTTGTTCATTAAATTAATTCATTAATTCATTCATTGCATATAGTAAAGTTTACTTTAATTAATTAATAAAATGTTTACATTTTTATTTTTCTGATGATATTTTTATTTGTTCTTTGTTTGTTCATTCATTCCTTCATTTGTTTTTTCCGTTCATTACTTTCTTGTTCGTTCATTGGTTTGTTTGATTTTTGTTTGTTTCTTTGTTTTTTTATTCACTCATTCATTCATTCATTCATTCAATCATTCATTCATTCAATTTATTCAGTCATTCATTCAATAAATTCATTAATTATTTCAATAAATTTATTTATTCAATCATTCATTCATTCAATTTGTTCATTAAATTCATTCATTCATTACATATAGTATTACTTTAATTAATAAAATATTTACATTTTTATTTCTGATGGCAGATTTTTATTAGCTCTTTGTTTGTTTGTTCATTCATTCATTCATTCATTTTTTCCAGTCATTATTTTTTGTTCGTTCATTAGATTGTTTTTTATTCATTCATTCATTCATTCATTCATTCATTCATTCATTCATTCATTCATTCATTCATTCAATCGTTTATTCAATAAATTAATTCATTCGTTCATTCAATGTTTATTCAATAAATAAATAAATTAATTCAATCGTTTATTCAATAAATTTAATAATTAATTAAATTAATTCATTCAATCATTCATTCATTACATTTGTTCATTAAATGAATTAATTAATTCATTCATTGCATATAGTAAGTTTTACTTTAATTAATTAATAAAATGTTTATATTTTTATTTTTCTGATGATATTTTTATTTGTTCTTTGTTTGTTCATTCATTCCTTCATTTGTTTTTTCCGTTCATTACTTTCTTGTTCGTTCATTGGTTTGTTTGATTTTTGTTTGTTTCTTTGTTTTTTTTTCATTCACTCATTCAATCATTCAATTAATTTATTCAGTCATTCATTCAATAAATTCATTAATTCTTTCAATAAATTAATTAATTCAATTATTCATTCATTAAATTTGTTCATTAAATTCATCCATCCATTCATTCATTCATTCATTCATTCATTACATATAGTAATACTGCAATAAAATATTTACATTTTTTATTTCTGATGGCAGATTTTTATTAACTCTTTGTTTGTTTGTTCATTCATTCATTTGTTTTTTTCAGGCATTATTTTTTTGTTCGTTCATTAGTTTGTTTTTCATTCATTCATTTATTTAATCATTTATTAAATAAATTCATTCATTCCATTAGTTAATTTGTTCATTTAATCGTTTATTCAATAAATAATTTATTATTTCATTCATTCAGTCATCTATTCAATAAATTCATTCAATCATTGAATTCATTCATTCAATAGTTCATTCTTTAAATTTATTATTAAAATGAATTCATGGCGACGTGGTGGCAAAGTGGGTAGCACGTTCACCTCTCAGCAAGAAGGTCGCTGGTTCGAGCCTCGGCTGGGTCAGTTGGCATTTCTGTGTGGAGTTTGCATGTTCTCCCCGTGTTTGCGTGTGTTTTCTCCGGGTGCTCCGGTTTCCCCCACATTCCAAAGACGTGTTACAAGTGAATTGGGTATGCTAAAATTGACCATATAGTGTATGAGTGTGTGTGTGTGTGTGTGTGTGTGAATGAGTGCATATGGATGTTTCCCAGTGATGGATTGCGGCTGGAAGGGCATTCGCTACGTAAAACATATGCTGGATAAGTTGGCGGTTCAATCTGCTGTGACGACCCCAGATTAATAAAGGGACTAAGCCAAATAGAAAATGAATTGAATTAAATTCATTCATTCATTGCATATAGTAAATATTATTTTAATTTATTAATGAAATATTTACATTTTTATTTTTCTGATGGCAGATTTTTATTTGTTCTTTGTTTGTTTCTTTGTTTTTCTGTTCATTATTTTTTGGTCTTTCATTGGTTTGTTTTTTTGTTGTTTCTTTTTATTCGCTCATTCATTCATTCATTCATCCAATTAATTAATTTATCCATCCAATTAAATTTATTCATTTATTAATTCAATAAATTTGTTCATTAAATTCATTCATTGATTCATTCATTAAATTAATTCAAATCATTCATGCGTTTACTGTATATTTTTAAGCATAAACTTACTTTCATGCAATGTATTTATTTTACCCTCAATTCATTCCAAATCCTTATAACAGTTTTATTTTTTCTGTGGAACAAAAAAAATAACACATTTTGAAGACTGCTGGTCATACACTGATAATCCTTTGGATATTATAAAAAACTATACATTTATAAATAGGCATGTCAGGTCCCATGAAATAAATGCAAAGTGGTCTGATTATGCCATTGAGTATTACCTCGCATTCTGCACTGACACGTAATCTGTGAACAAAGCACAGCGCTAAACAGACATTATATGCAGAAGAAAAGCAAGTGCCACAACAAATATATAGAGATATATAATTATAAACATATATCCTCATGAATCTAGACAAGGTTTTACAATGAGAACTTCCCCACTGTACATGCACTTTTACACACTGTAGAGTTCCTCATGTGCTTTTCAGACTTTTAAAAGCTCATGTATTGTACAGGGGGTCAAGCTGAAACTAACTTTTAAAACTCTTTTTCTCTCTCCGTCTCGGGGGTTTTACCATTAATTTACACATCTGCTGGGTGGACAGCTGAGGTCTGAAATTTCTCTTATACTGGTTTATCTCTCCTCACAGTTTAATGTCACGAATGTTCCAACAGCCCAGGCACATCCAGTGCAGCCTGTTTTAATGATCTCCCTCTCACTCCTATTATTATTATCTCTCTCAATAAAACACCCTATGAATGTGAAGATACAGAGAGTTTAATTTTACTTGTAAAGTAGTTTAAGGGACTGTATAATTTGTGCGTAATCTAACACCTGTTTGAGGTCTGTAATGGAATATGTTAATGCTGTCTATTGCATTCAATTATGCTCATTTCCGATGTAATGTGATGCTTTTTTGTACTAAAGTGTTTACAAAAACTTTCATTAAAAACTTTTTTTTTGATTCTGTAAAAAGTGATTTATTACTTTTTAAGACATTAAATCTATTGCCTTATTAGTGACAAGTTGACTTAATTGGTATAATTATGCACATACAGATGTCACTACTTCAATTTGTTCCCTTTGCCGCCGTTCATACCGCTGCGGTGGCGGTATTTGGTGTGCCAGCAGCTTTTGACCGCTGGGTGGTGCTTTAACCACATATTTTCAGCTTTGCCTTTTCACAATACTAGATAAACGGTTCTGTATGTGTACCTTATGTGATGTGATGTGTTCAATTAAAATATAATTTTGTTTTAGTTTTCTTAGTAATAAACACCAGATATTATTTATCGTCTGTTTATTTTCTCTGTTAATTTCTCTTTCACACGCATGCAGAGAAAGAAAAAAAATCTGCTTGCTTAAAAACATGCGCATTATGTCCACTAATGTATAATAATAACAATATTATTTAGCTAATATATCCATAATGGCGGGATGCGTGGTGCTTTGACTGGATATCTAGGTCAAAAGCAAAACTGTTACCTGTTGCACGGCATAGGCTAGCCTACAGTGTGGAAAAATATAATTCATAACCTGGGGTGCATTTCCCAAAACCATCGTTAGCCAACTAAGTTCTGTCGTTACAAACTGTTTGTTAATTTGCCGTTTCCCAAAACCATCGTTTCAACGAACATTCGCAAACTGCGTCGCAAACTTGTGCACTTGCAACTACACCTCTGGAGCTGTAAAAAACATAGTTCCTGGTTGTGTTTTATTCCCACTTACTCCCCCTATGCCCTAGTCGTTTAGAACATTCTAACAGTAAAGCTCAAAGTGTCTTCTTTCCAATGATACCCAGTTTGTGTTTGTAGCTTACTGGAGTCAGGAACTGTTACTGTTTAAAGTTAGATAGGTGTAAATCCCCAAAATTAAGTGAAGGCTAACACGTTTTAAACTTGGAATGATTAAAAATAAAAAAAATTTGAACACAGCCTCATGACGAAAGCTATATGTGATATATTATTTAAAAAATCGGAATTTACCTTACGTCTTCAAAACTTGTGAAAACAAAAAAACAAAGCATACGTTAATGCTTTTAATTTATGGGTTATTTATTAAGTATCTGTACTGTATATGACTTGGGCCTGTTGGTTAAAACATTTCTGCAGGTTTGCATGTCAAATTGTAAAAGTAGACTTTTCAAAAAATAAATAATCAATATCCTACTTAATAATAATAATAGTCATTCATTCATTCATTTTCTTGTCAGCTTTGTCCCTTGCGGGGTCGCCACAGTGGAATGAATCACCAACTTATCCAGCACGATTTTTTACGCAGCGGATGCCCTTCCAGCCACAACCCATCTCTGGGAATTTCCACACACACACATTCACACTCATACACTACGGACAATTTTAGCTTACCCAATTTACCTGTACTGCATGTCTTTGGACTGTGGGGGAAACCGGAGCACCCGGAGGAAACCCACGCGAACGCAGGGAGAACATGCAAACTCCACACAGAAACGCCAACTGACCCAGCCCAGCCGAGGTTCGAACCTGCGACCCAGCGACGTTCTTGCTGTGAGGCAACAGCACTACCTACTGCGCCACTGCGTTGCCCATAATAATAATATCAATAATAATAATAATAATAATCATTAATATTATAAATATTATTAACTTTATTTTATTATTATTATTATTATTATCCATTGCTGTGATGGCTGTGCTGTGTTTGACTGACAATAGTTTGTATATGCTCCATATTGCCTTTCTTCAAAGGACACGGAATGTTTACTTGGAGCTATTGTACAGGGGTGGAAGAACAGTTGCAACATTTTGTCGTAATGTTTCTAAGAGATGGAAAGTAAATAAACGGCAGGTGGATATGATGCAGGTACTGAATGAAACTGTTTTCAGTCATTGGATGATCATCATTTTTTAAAACAATTGAAAACAATAATATTGAGGTGGAGTGTTTTTAAATGAAAATGCCATTTTCAAATTTATCTGGATTAGTGTAAACATAACCCTAATAAAATGCTTTGTATTATAGGCCTGCAGCCTCATGTCAACGCACACATCCACTAGTGCTAATGTATTGCTATATCACAGTGCTACAAGTGTGATATATCCAAGAAGCAATGTTTCTGCATTTGTGGTTAGTGTATAAGAAAATAGGCTGTGTGGCTCCTTTAACATCATGTTTTTGTTTGCTCAATGTTTTGTTTAAAGCACAATGGATGACAGATATCATTAAAAAGTTTTGTTTCTTTAAATTAGGATGGATTTTTTTGTGATAAAATGTTGTTACTGAAACAGGAATGTAATTTATTTGAGAAATATCAAGTATGTATTTAGAGAAAAAGATCATTAACGTGTTGGTGCAAGCTTCCTAAAATAATCTCTTGACTGGCAGGTTGATATTGAAACTGTGGAAGAAGGCAGTGGAATTTTCATTTTTCTCTCGCTATCTTTAGTCAAACAAGTATGCTCCTTTATTTAAGTTTCCACCAATATTTGTATTTTAATGTCAGATGTTTTGGAATTGGTACATTTTTGGTGGGATTTAATCAATTTAAGTTGCAGGGATCCAAAATAAAATACAAAATGGCCTGAGAAATGTCTGTCGTCTAGTCTTTTATTATTTTTTGCAGAGTGAAAAAAATCAGTCAAATGTACATCCTCAATAATCACAAGTTCTATTAAAAAGATCTATGATGTTCTGCTTTAGAAAATCACCCATATTACATCTTGAATGGCATAAAGGTGCATAAGTTAACAACAAATTTACATATTTGCATAAATAGTTCCCATGATGTGAATAAAGCACTTCAGATACAATTGTTTATGTTTAAGAATAATTAATAAGGTCTCCATAAATGTCAACGTGTATTTTACAAACCATATATATTACGTTTGCCAGTACTTATGTGTATTTAACACACTGATGTGTGCCACATTTTCTCTGAAAAGCAGATTTGAATTTAAAAGCTGATCACATGATGCATTTAACAGTCTAATCACTTTCATGTGCATCAAAATGTTAGAAACTACTGTACTCTACACCAGGGCTATTCAATTAGTTTGTCACGAGGGCCAGTTCATGAAAAGCATCCCAAACGAAGGGCCGGAGAGATATGACTTGCAATATAAGTGATGACACAACTGCATTTAAGAGCCAATTATGTATTTTTGCTCCTTTAGATACCCACGTTGTATTTGTCTACATTAAAATGTTAATATATTGTGTTTTGAAACTATATAATATCACTGCATTGTACAATAAGTTTTTTTTAACAAACATTCAAATGTTGTATTTCACAGCACAACAAAATCAGTGTATTGCTTAAGTAGGCTTCTTCTACATTCAGATACGTTCATATGTTATGTTTTGAACTGCATAACAATTATGGATGCAACAATTATAGATTTTGGTTGTACGATTATATAGTGTGAAGAATAATCAGTGTTTCACAGTTATCCCGTCTAATGTAAATTTAAGCTTTATATTAGCTAGATTTAGATCTGGACATCCCTAACTAATATTAAAAAACCTTTAAAAGGCATTTTCATTAGTAATAGTTTTAATGCTGTAGGTTTTTCTGTGCTTATAGGGCTACACAATTATGTGTGTGTTTATAGAGAGGAAAGGGAGAAAATAATATAATAATAATTGTTATGAAGGTCGGCGCCAATATTTAGATTAACTGTTGTTATCTGCGTTCATACATACATAATCCTTTTAATAATAGTTCGTCTAACATGTCTTTTGTTTACATTGCACTGAAAGCTAAGCACAACTCTCACCGTTACAGCATGAGATGTTTTCTACTGCGTGCACCCAGACAGCCGCTTGCGCCCGCATATTGGCATATATATTCTTACGACACAACAAACTTGCGCGTGGGAAAGACGTGATATGGGAACGGCCCGCGGCTATAGTTATTACAGTGTGCGTGTGTATTAGCTTCGGTGGACAAGCTCGGAACCTTAAACTAGCACACAGTTGGCAACTTGGCGTAACTTTGTTCAGCAGTTTCGTTTCGTGCGGCAGAACAGAAATGCAGCATAGAGAAGCCATTTACAATTAATAAACGACGACGAATTAAAGTGCAGTTAATAGTGAAATCGGTTAATCGTTGCATCCCTAATATCGATATCAGTGCATTGTACAAAAGACCTTTTCTACAAACATATTCAAATGTATTCGGCTGCTCTCGCCACTGTCAGGTGACTCACGCTCTGCGCAGCTCATGCTGTATTGAACAGACGCACGTCACTATAGCGGCCGTTTTTTGACTGAACTAAATTTATTCTTGATGTCTTGGTCACACTATTTGGAGGGCCAGAACAAATTGCCTTGGGGGCCGGGTTCGGCCCGCGGGCCGCCAATTGAATAGCCCTGCTCTACACAAAGCTCTGACTTAAATTCAGTACCAGATAGAAAAAGCATAAATCCAAAAAAACACAGTGAGATGTTCCTCATAAAGTTTAACCTTAAAGCCCCAAGCTAACAGTGTATTTGTTGTGTTTTTTAAACCTGGTATTGCTGGTGCCCTGTTACCAATTGAGCAACAGACAATTACGAATGCTTAAATACAGTTCACACAAACAGGTGGATGTAAGGCTTCTATTGTAATGCTGAGATGAACAAGAATTCCATACATATATCTGGGCCTTGATCTTAGTGTTTATAAAGTCAGAACTCTTTATTATATCTTGCTCCTCAGCAGTCAGAGGTTCAGTCAACAAAGGAAGGGTTTGCTCATTCTGTACAAAGGCTTGAGCTTTATCTTCCTTGCATGTACAAAGCATAAAGAGCAGTGCTTTAGTCTGTGTTCAAGCAAACTGAATGAATTCCAAGGAGACGTTTGACATCACAGTTCTTTACTTAATACATTTTCACACTACAGCTTTCGGTGCAGGAGATTTCGCTTTAGAATTTATGAATATTCATCTACACTTTTTCCTAAATGGTTTTTGGAATTGCAGAAAACACTCTGCATGAGTGCATTATCTAGTAATATATAGACAGTAATCCAGCAATAGCCATGAATACAGTACATTTAAAAAATGACTTTGTGCTGCTTGTTCAAAATTCATTCATTCATTTTCTTGTCGGCTTTGTCCCTTGCGGGGTCGCCACAGCGGAATGAACCGCCAACTTATCCAGCATGATTTTACGCAGCGGATGCCCTTCCAGCCGCAACCCATCTCTGGGAACGCTTGTTCAAAATACTTCTTTAAAATTAGTTGAAACAACACAATCTTACTTTTTTGGGCAACCTAGCTGTTTTATGTTGAATTCACTTAAATTTGTGAAAACGATTATGTTAACTTAAAGATGCTGTACTGTATGTAAGTTTTAGACTTTTCTAAAGCAGAAAAAAAAACCTAATATGTTTGCAGATATTTAAGAAACATGCTCAGTGAACATTCTTGTTTATCTGAAAAACACTGCTGAAGTCAAATATTCTGCTTTGAAAATGTGAGGTAAGTGCTGGAACATCTGTCTTTGTTTTGGTTCTTTTAACCCGCCCACTGCCAGTTTAGCCAATTATATTTCAGCACCCCAGGTTGCCTTGATGGAAAACAGCATATTTCATTCATTCAGTCAGGAAGGCTCTCAAAGCATGTGTCCGTGACTGAAATGCGACCACCGGTGGACAGTAGCAGCCTCCAAAATGAGATGCAGATTTAGAGTTTCACATGAGGTTAATAATTAGCAAATAATATAAATACGAACGTAAACATTAGGTGAGCAGGTTACATTGTAACCCCGTGTCCTAACAACATGCTACTGTATGTGACAAGATTTGGCTGTTTGCACCAGATCACACCACAGAAATTTAAATACAGCCATACAGAACCACAGAATAGTGCACATACTGCACTTCAACAAAATGGTAAGGTTTATAATATAATTAATACATATTAAACCTCTTTAACATTATTAAATGTACATGGGAATAACTAATATGTGTTGTCTTGCACTAAGTCACAGTTCTAATGTTTGATTTCAAACAGTTTATTTTATTTTCAAGATCTGAGGTAAACTATCTGCTGCTGCTTTCAGTAGTATGCCAATATATGTCATGTGAAATGGCATTCAAACTCACATTACTAGTATTTAACTCTGAATAAAGCACATAAGGGGTACCTGAGGTAAACATTGTCATTTAATCCTGTTGTTCAGCTACAAGAAATAGAAGCCGCTACTAAAATATAAATTTCAGGCGTTGGTCAGGACAAAAACTAATTTTAATATGGAAAATATTCCTTCTATTGCGTACCGTTGCTTTTTTTTTACAACACGACTTAAATTAGCCTTTAGGCTTGATAGTTAGGCACACTTCTGTTGATGTTGTCAATCTGGCAACCTGCACTTGTATGTGTTTTGAACCATTTGTGCAATACCTAGTTCAACCACTGGGTGTCAAACTTACTGCACTTACACACTTACTGCACCTTTAATCAATTTGTGTTGGAACAACATGAAGGAATTGAATGCATTGAACCCAGAATTCTAAACAGTGTACATGAGTCAAAATTATTGTTTTTCTTGTATGCAAAAAGCAATAAATATTGATTAAAGATCCTGTTCTATAATGACATTTTGTAATTTTTTTTTCAATAAATAATGCAAGACAAATCTTATGTTTTTATTAGTAATATACATTGCTTAAAACCTAAATTGCTGCAATTTTAAAGTCAATTTTCTCAGCATTTATACTTTTTTAACCCCCAGATACATATTTTCATATAGTTGTATCTTAGGCAAATATTGTCATATCCTAAAAAATCCACAGATCAATGGAAGACTTACTTATATGTATTTAAGCTTTCAAATGACGTATAAATCTTTAAAAATAAATGAATGGTCCAGGGTCACAAATAAGAATAGTCTAATCTAATTCAATGGCTTAATGCCAGTCATCAGACAAGTTATGCGATGTAAAATAAGTCAGGAATGCAAAGTCAAGATTTTTTTTTTATCTTTGATGTCATGACCCCTTTATATTAAATGGAGGAGAGAAAAGCGTTGTGCTGTCCTAATGCTAAACTCTACACACAGTGATCCTCCTGAAAGTATCTACTGTCATCCACATGCCCGATCGATCCACGTAAGGGGACAAATCCAGCCCATCTGAGACCTCTCTGCTAACCTCAGCTCTACCTGCTCATTCAGCTGACCTGAGCCCAGATCGATGCTGCTGTAACCTTGAAACCAAATCCACAAGGTCACGAGGGGAGAAATTGATAGAGAAATCCTTAAGGGTGGCAGTGCTAACAGGCCTGGATTAGCGTCAGTCTAACCACTAGCACATGCAAACAAGGCATTATGTTGTCTGCCTGAATATGCAAACGTGTCACACGCAGGATCGATAGCATTGAGCCTTCTGTATTGCACTCTAACCACTTAAGGTATCTGTGGATTCAGCCTCTCAACAACAAATACCCAATGATAAGGCTCGATTACAGTCCCAGTAGGATTTTAAGGGTTGTTTTTTTTAACGGTGTTGCCCAAAATGACTACATTTTCACAAACTCAAAAATTGCAGTGACAGTACTTCTCAGGAAAGTCCATTGCATTTATATTCATTGCATCGGCAGTTGCTTGGATTCCATTTTTATTCATGGGCAATTTTGGGAAAGTTTTTGATTCATGAGCTGTAAAAAACATCATTACCAAATACATATTCAAAGAGGGGGGGGGGGGGGATTATGGGGGGGGCTAGAATATCACTGAGCATGTACTAAAAAAGCCAGAAATTAAAGTAGATGGGTAGACTAGATGGTAAGCAAATAATCAGGAGAATAAACTATTAATTAATTGCTGTTCTTTTTTTTTTTCTTTTTTTTGTGCAAACGAATGTATTCTCATTGCTTGCTAATATTCTGATGGAACCACTGAAGAGATGTGGTCGGTTTTGAGGATGATTTTTGAGAATCTTTTTGCCTATGGAGGATGAGGGAGCTCTCATTCATTCATTTTCTTTTCGGCTTAGTCCCTTCATCAATCTGGGGTCGCCACAGCGGAATGAACCGCCAACTTATCCAGCATATGTTCTACACAGCGGATGCCCTTCCAGCCACAACCCATCTCTGGGAAACATCCATACACACTCATACAATACGGACAATTTAGCCGAACATGCAAACTCCACACAGAAGCGCCACCTGACCCAGCCGAGGCTCGAACCAGCGACCTTCTTGCTGTGAGGCAACAGCACTACCTACTGTGTCACCCAAGCACTACCTACTGTGTCAGCCAAGAGCTCTCATATTTTACCTAAAATGTCTTAATTTGTATTTCGAAGACAAACAAATGTCTCAGGGGTTTGGAACAACACAACATACCTAACTATTTTCAGAATGTTGTTTGTACATTTTTGAATGAGTTGGGAATCTTTTTGTCTGTGGAGGATGAGGGAGCTCTCAGATTTTACTTAAAATATGTTAATTTGTATTCCAGAGACGAACTAACGTCTAAGGGGTTTGGAATGACACAAGTGACTAACTGTTTTGAAGATGTTTTTTGTATAGTTTTGAACTTTAAATGAGTTGAGAATCTTTTTATCAAAGGATGATGAGGGAGCTCTCAAATTTTACTTAAAATATCTTAATTTGTATTTCTAAGACGACTGAAGATCTCAGGGTTTTGGAACAACACAAGGAAACTAATTGTTTCCAAATTGTTACAAATTGAGGATTTGTTTTGTATATTTCTGGACTATGAATGACTCGAGAATCATTTTTGCTTATGGAGGATGAGGGAGCACTCAGATTTTGCCTAAAATATCTTAACTTGTATTCCGAAGATGAACAAATGTCTCGGCTTTGGAGCGACACAAGGTAAGTAACCGCTTTGAGGATGTTTTTCGTATATTTTTCAACTTTGAATGAGTTGAAAATCTTTTTGTCTGTGGAGGATGAGGGAGCTCTTAGATTTTACTTAAAATATCTTAAATTGTATTCCAAAGCGAACAAAGGTCTCAGGGCTTTGGAACAACACAAAGAAACTAATTGTTTTGAGGATTTTTTTGTATATTTCTGGACTATGAATGACTCAAAAATAATTTTTGCTTATGGAGGATAAGGGAGCTCTCAGATTTTACCTAAAATATTTTAATTTGTATTCTGGAGACGAACGAATGTCTCAGCGGTTTGGAAAGACACAAGGTAATAACTAGTAATTGACAATGTTTTTTGTATAATTACCCAGCAGGCACAGGATGTCAACATGTGGTCAGAATGACATTGTACCACAAAGTCATAGGGACGTTGAATTTTGTTTGGAAACAAAAATCAGGTTGGCATAAGAACTCAATGTGTGGCCAACGTCAATGTCCATCGTTCAACCTAAAATACACCAACTATCAACGTCTAATGATGTTACAAATTGACGTTGTGTGGACGATACCACTAAACTTCTATCAGATGTTGGATTTTGGTTGCCATACCTGACGAATATATGTCAGTATTTGACGTCAATATGATGTTGGTTTAAGATGTTGCCTCGATGTTAGTTCACTTTCCAACACAACCTAAAATCAGCCAAATATCAATGTCTTTTGACGTTGTTATTGGATGTCGAAATAACATTGTTCTTAGACACTGGTTAGACATTGAATTTGGGTCACCTCACGTCACAACCTAAATCTAACCTAATATTAACGTCTTATAAATGTTGTGTGCCTGCTGGGAGTAGACTTTAAATGAGTTTGGAATCTTTTTGTCTATGGAGGACGAGGAAGCTCTCAGATTTTACCTAAAGGAGCATCATTTGTATTCCAAAGACAAACAAAGGTCTCAGGTCTTTGGAACAACACAAGGTGATTAATTGTTTTGAGGATTTTTTTATTATTTTTTTGTATATTTCCAGCCTGATATCACGAGGAAATGTAAGTATTTTACGTTTTCTCAGTTTAGTGACTAACTCGTACAAATTCGTACGAGTTCAGTCATATGAAAATGTACGATTTTAAAAAGGAGGCGTGGCACCTAACCCCCTCCCCTAACCCCAACCATCATTGGGTGATGAGCAAATTGTACTAATTTGTATGAATTAGATTGTACGAATTCATATGAATTAAGCCGCGGTCACACTAGAGTTTGAGCTTGCAAAATTCTGTCGTACGGCGCTGCGAAAAGGGGCGGGATTAAACAAGATGATTAGACATTAAAAAAGCGAGCGATTGCTCCATGTTTTAAATTTCTGTTCAGAGAGGTCATATTTTAATCCTGCATTGATCTCACGCAGTCAAGTGTTGCGATTTCGCAGGTCAGAGTTCACCAAGCTTGAACTTTGCACCGCAGCAACCTGCGAAACTCAACGCATGACCCTGCGTTTCCGGTCTGACGCATTCGCGTGCGAATGAATGGAAGTCTATGGGGAGTAAAGTCCAGTGTGACCGCGGCTTTAGCCACTAAATCAAAAAGTTACAAATTGCCGTGAGATTGCGTCGATATTTCTGGACTATGAATGAATCGAGAATAATTTTTGCCTATGGAAGATGAGGGAGCACTCAGATTTCACCTAAAATAGCCTAATTTGTATTCCAAAGACAAATACTGTAAAGGCCTCAGGGGTTGGCAACAACACAAGGTAAGTAACCCTTTAAGATTGTTGCAGATCAGGTACACCTTTTCACAGCAATGCTGTTCCCTTGTGAAAGTGTCCTCTTTCAGCAGGATTGTTCAGGAACATGATGACAAGTTCAGAGTGTTGACCTGGGGGTGTTTTACAGCAAGGTCCTAACTTTAAAATACCAACTTTAAAGTCCTAACTTTGAGCGAGACAGAGAGAGAGAGAGAGAGAGAGAGAGAGAGAGAGAGAGAGAGAGAGAGAGAGCGAGAGAGCGAGAGAGAGCTTTACACCGAGAAAGATAGTGATGCACCATCTACTAATGGGGTCCTACAGAAACTGACCAATCATCTCTTAATTTCCACCGAATTTATATTTCATTAATTTAAAAAAACCTTACTATAAAAACCTGGACTGCGGTTATAATTAAAGAGCCAGTCAAATATCCTCATTAATCACAGAAACTATCAGAAAAATAATAATAATTATAATTAGAAATTTGAACAGTCAGAATGTTCCAACAATATTTCGCCCACATAAACCTGTCTGCTTTCTAGCTAATTAAACATGGCCTCATTTCTAGAAAACAGCTGAATCAGAGAAAGGTTGAGAGAACTAATTGCTATGCAGTGTTTTGTAAGCTACAGTTTCATGGAAGAGGTGCGAATACATGTGGAGGACTAAGTTTGATTATTCCTCAATCAAAACTCCTACACTTCACAGGAAGACCGTGTAACAGATGTACAAAGTATTTTTTTTTCACAAAACAGGGATTTTATAACATATGTTCACTGTATAAACCTTCAACAGAAAAATCTACATTTTATTTTTTGCAAAAGTCGAACAATAATACTTTTCAGGAGGAAAAAAGTAAGTTGAATGTGACTGCAATAAAATGTCAAAATAAATTACCATGAATTGAAAATTCTGTCATTTACACAATAACTTTTGTGACATTCTTTTTTTGTTTAGAACACATAGTTACTTAATTTAAATATTTGTTTGGGTGTATTAAAGGTGCTGTATGTAAGTTTTTGACTCTTCTAAAGCTTAAAAATACCATAATATGTTTGCAGATATTTAAGAAACATGCTCTTTATCTGAAAAGCAATGCTAAAATTAGATATTCTGCTTTGAAAATGTGCATTACGTGCTGACAACGTCTGTCTTTCCATCTAAAATGCCAGTTTAGCCAGTTATATTTCAGCACCCAGGGTTGCCTTGGTGGAAAACCATGTGTTTCTTTCATTCAGTCAGGAGGCTCTCAAAGTGTGCAAAATGCAACCTCCGGAGAGTTCCACATGAGGTATTTATTAAATAGAAAATAATATAAATATTATTAATGTAAACATTAGATGAGCAGGTTACATTATAAAAAATTGGAAATTGGTTTATTTCGAGTCAGATAGGAGTATCAGGCATGTTAAAAAGCAAGTCTTTGTGGATAAGTGCTTACTGGAGACGCAAATCGTTTCAAATGATTCAGTTCGATTTGGTGAACTAGTTCAACCGGTTCACTTAGAAGATCCGGTTAAAAAGAATGATTTGTTCAGGATCACAAATACAAAAATAAAACCCATTATTGGACACAAATGTGTTAAATGAATACTTTTAAGTGTCTACTCAGGTCGTATTTAATATTATCACCATGCTGTTGTCATGTCCAACTGTTGTTTTTGTAGTGGGAGCAACGGCGAGGACTGACTTACTGGCCAATGGCAGCAGGATTACAGACTGTGCTGTACGGGTCAAACACCCAGCGTAAAACTGGGATCGCAAAGTAAATAGATTTACTTCTAAAAGGCTTATGTATTAAATACATTTACAAAGACTAAAACAAATGATGTTATTGCTATAATTTTAGTTAGTTTCAGTTCTAGTTTTTATTTTTATTTCATTTAACGAAAATGATTTTTCAATTTAAGTTTTCGTTCGTTTTCGTTAACTATAATAACCTTGGTGTCAAACTTACATACTGCACCTTTAAATGTAATGTCAGCACAGCATCATGTGGCTCTATTGATAGCTTGAGAAAACAACCAACCTAAAAGTGCATGAAGTGCTCATACTGCTTGTAGTGAACATCAATGAACTAACTAACTAACTAACTAACTAACTAACTAACTAACTAACTAACTAACTAACTAACTAAATCATTCATCCATCCATTTTGGTACCTACTAGAGATGCGCGGATTAGCTCAAATGTCACCCGAATCCGCTCCTTCATTCTAATCATCCACCCGCCACCCGCCCGCACATATTAATTTATCTGATATATATATCCGCACCCGATCGCCACTTTAATAATTCTAATTCTTTGTTTTAAGCATGATGATAGGTGTAACTTTCTCCGCAATGTCCGGCGGCAGAGTAACAGCTCATTAATTCATGCTCGAGCAAATGATGAGACGGACAAAAGTACTCGATGCATGCCCTTCTTTTACTTATTTCAGTGTTTTTAGGTTCACAGTGCAAAGCAGCTCCCGGGTGGAATTACTGAAGTAAACATAAAACAAAACCGGATAAAACTTTCTCCCTCTAATTCACCGCATGCACAGCACACAGCGAGAGCTCACATCACACAGCATGCGTGTCGAACTACACTACCCACAATGCCCCTCGCTATGGAATACAACTCCCGTAAAAGCAGTCCTAAAGCGGCCACACTATTTCTCCTCTCCTGCAACTTAGGTCACAGTGGATCGTTCGTTATTAACAGCAGATTCAGCTTTTACATATACAGGAAAAAGAGAACAAAAACGGCGTCCCATCAGCCTAAACAGCAGCTATGTTGTGTGTACTTGGCGCTTTTCTTAACACTGTGCAAAAACAGAATAGCATCTACTGTGCCTGGATTCGGGCGATTCCGCCTCGCCTCCAAAACACGGCTGGCTGCACTAAATGAGCGTTCGCGCGAACCGCTTGTTGCAGGAATGCACAAGCTTCTTCTTGCAAGGCGCTGCAGTCGTGTAAATAAGCGATCTTGTTTCTCCCAGAATGATAGCAGATTTTCCTCTGATGACTCCTCTAACTGAAGTTAGCACAGTACTCGTGCACTTCATCCATTATTTTGGGCGTCTCTCATCTTCACATTCTGCGAAGTCCATTCTCTGCTTTTTTGCTGGTCAACTGCTATGACCCGCTACATCCACCCGCGACCCACCCGCAATTAATCATAATGTATTTTTTATTACCCGACCCGCTGATTATCCGCAGCGCCCACGGATTTAACTGCCATCGGCGTATCACTAATACCTACTACGCTGGAGTGTCAAGATGAACTACTTCATGAAATTAGAAATACAAAACACTTAACTAAACGTATAACTTTTCATATAACCATGTGCTGAAAACAATCTATTATAATCAACAAAGTGGCAGGCATTAATTGTGGACTCATAAATATAACAACACTTAAATACTTTGCTTTGAAAATGGAACTTATAATCATAGTCATTTTCTTCTCCACTTTATGTTCATCAGATCCCTTCAAAAATAAATTAACTCACTCAAATTGCATTACTTCTTTGGGTATTTCTGGAGAATTTCCAACTTACCTAAGCCATACCTGCAAATTACTGTAGATAGGAGTTTTAGATAACATTTTAATGTATTTAAATCAATGCATTTTATGGTACCTTTAAGCAAGTTGATGCTTGTTTTTAAAACTTTGTCCCAAAACTTGATTGATCAATGGAACAACAGGAGGAAATGCATGAAGAAAAGGCAGACTTGGCACATTTGACAGCTTCTGAAAGTAGCCCGAGCAGCTGCATCTGGATCGGTCCACTCATTGTACAATAGAGCATATGGACAAGCTCTGCAATTTTCCTGTCACTTTAAGAGCAGGTAAGTAATAGGTAATTGGCTGCCCATTCATACTGCCTGCCCCCTCCTCGAGTGAAATGTGGGCTTGTAAAGACCACTGGAAAATAAAGTCAGGCTAAATATAGGACGCTAAAATGCTCAAAGTGACTCATGGATAATCAGCCGACGTGAACCTGCAGTAATTGCTTTCTGGGAGAGTCATTCGACAGGCTAAAATCTATTTAGGAACCAGATATGTCTTTTTTACAGGAAACGGCGAATGCATGCCTCTACACAACAAAGATATTAGCTGACTGCCTCTGTATGTGGCTGGAGGATGAAGCCTTTATCTAATTGTGCTGCTTTAACACACACATTAATCTATTGTGTCAGAGGGGGTGCGCTTGTGCTGCACTAATAGAAAAGGGAATAACCACATTTATTTCAGTAATAAGCCATTAGCGTCCTGTGTCCAGGCCAGGGAAGGGAGAGAGCTAATGGGTTTGTCTGCTTGCTGACTGCCATATTGTTTATCAGAGCAGGGTTAGAGTTCGCTCGCTACTACAGCTTTATGCAATACATAATGCACTGCCATTTGTGGAGATAATCTGTGGAGTTTAGCAGAATAGAGATAAGCATGGTCAAATTTGTTAAGCGGGGCAGAGATGACCATGCTGTAATTGATTCAGTTAACTAAAATACATGCAGTCAATATGAAATCAAAACTGGTATCTTTTTATTTATTTTAATCTTAAGAACTATTTTTTAAATATAAATTTACAGTATACCACATATGATAAGGTGCAGTCAGGGCTGCTGCTGGCCAAAAGGGCTAAGCTAAATTTTACTGTGGTACCCCTACAGAGGAAAAAAAACACACAAACATATGTATTTAAACATATATATATATATATATATATATATATATATATATATATATATATATATATATATATATATATATATATATATATATATATATATATATACTGTATATATTCAGTTGAAACCATAAGTTTACATACACTCTAAAAAAAGGAACAACCATTTAAAAAAAAAAAATTATCTGGCGGTAAATCATACTAAACGTTTACTATTTTAGGTCCTTTAGGATTACCTAAATGATTTACATTTGCCACATGCCAAAATAATAAGAGTTTTTTTTTTTTTTTTTTTTTGAGAATTTATCGTTAATTTCTAGACAGTCAAAAGTTTACATACATTTCCTTGGTAATGTAAAAAAAAAAGCTTTGCTTTTAAACTGTATAACTTTGGTTAAATGTTTTGGGTATCCTTCCACAAGCTTCCCACAATAGTTTAAAGGAATTTTGGCCCATTCCTTCTGACAGTATTGGTGTGACCGAGTCAGATTTGTTGGCTGTCTTGCTCGCACAAGCTTTTTCAACTCTGCCCACAAATTTTCTATAGGATTGAAGTCAGGGCTTTGTGATGGCCACTCCAAAACATTCACTCTGTTGTCCTTAAAGCGCATTTTAAGTAATTTGGCAGCATGCTTAGGGTTATGGTCTGTTTGGAAGACCCACTTGTGGCCAAGTTTTAATTTCCTGGCTGATGTCTTGAGATGTTGCTTCAGTATTTCTACATAATGTTCTTTCTTCATGATGCCATCTATGCTGTGTAGTGGACCAGTCCCTCCTGCAGCAAAACAGCCCCACAATATGATGCTGCCACCCCCATACTTCAAAGTTGGGATGGTGTTCCTAAGCTTGTAAGCTTTCCCCTTTGTCCTCCAAATGTAACACTGGTCATTATGGCCAAACAGTACAATCTTAGATCCATCTGACCACAGGACATGTCTCCAAACATTTGTCTTTTTCCTAGTGTAATTTAGCAAATTGTAATCTGGCTTTTTTTGTTGATTCTGGCTTGTTGATTTTCCCATGTTGTCACACAACTTTCAATAAAAATTTTCTCAAAAAATGTCTCTCTCATATTGTTTTTAAGCATAACAGAAACAAATTTGATAATCCTAACTTACCTAAAAGAGAAAAAGTTTAGTCACATTAACATCTTACTTTTTTTTTTTTTAATGTTATGTGCCTTTTTATACAGTGTATGTAAACTTCTGGTTTCAACTGTATATAAACTCTCAAAATTACACTTAAACATTCAAATATTTACATTATAAAATAACAGTTTACATAAAAAAAAAAACACTGACATGTCTTCTGCAGAAGCATTCTTAAATTCATATATTTACAAAACATAAGGAATAAAACCCTCTCTGTACCCGCATAGCTGGTAGATGGACAGTCAACAGTGCAGCACCGTGTCTATACCTGTGCAGCTGCTGGTGCCTCTGGAGCAGTGCTGAATCGTGCCACCTCATCTTCTTCTGTGACAAATTACAGCATTAAACCTGCATGTACAATACAGATGGAATTCATCATTTAAAGAACAACTCATGACATACCATTAAGACAACGGGCTAGTCAACCATTCTTCATAATATTCCTAAACTACAATACAATATATATATATATATATATATATATATATATATATATATATATATATATATATATATATATATATATATATATATATATGGATAGATAGACATATTCATAAAATGCTGTTCAGTGTGTAGTGCATAAGAACAGTGTATAGTGTGCCATTTGGGACACAGCTTAAGTTACTTGCCTCTCTCGTCTCCTATGATCTTCAGTGTCTGCGTCTTTCCCTCCTAGTGTGGTTCCTCCTGGTCTCTCCCCTGGTGTTCGCCGATATCCTTGAGTTTGTCCATCTGTGTTTCCAGGTTTCTATATATCCTCTGGTCCATCCCGATTCATTTGGTCATCTACATCATCCTGAAAATAACCATCTTCAGTTTGCATTGTTTACCATTCTGCCATCTACTCAACAAACTGTTATCTCACTTACATCTGGTATCCGTGTCTTTCTGTGACAGATTGTTCTTAATCAATCAAAAAGGTAACATATAACCAAGTCCAGTCCAATTCATGATCACATGACTTATGAGTTTTTTTTTTTTTTTTTTTGGTGAATGAGTAAATGGTAAAACTGGTTTAGTCCAATTCATGACCGAATGACTTATAAGTTGATCATTTTTAGTGAAATAATAAATAATTAAACCAGTGTCCAGTTCATGATCAACTGTCTTTTATGAGCTGGTACTTTTAAATGAATTCAAAACTAAACCCACAACTAGTGTATTCCAAATCACTCTTATGAGTTTGATTTTCCTTTCATGTTTTAAGTCAGGGGTGTCAAATCTTGCTCCTGGAGGCTGGTGTCCTGCTGAGTTTAGCTCCAACTTGCTTCAACACATCGCCAGGAAGTTTCTAGTATATGTAGTAAGAGCTTGATTAGGTGGTTTAGGTGTGTTTGATTAGCGTTAGAGCTGAACTCTCCAGGACACCGGCCCTCCAGGGCTGAGTTTTGACACCCCTGTTTTAGGTAATACAACAAATAATGTATAGGCCATAGGTCTTAAACTCAATTCCTGGAGGGCCGCAGCTCTGCATAGTTTTGCTCCAACCCTATCAAACACAGCTGATCCAAATAATCGAGGTGTTCAAAAGAGTCATGAACACCTTCAATCGGTCTTTGTCAGTCACGTGCGTTTGTTGTGTGTGACGTCACACCTGCGCCATTTTTGTGCCATACAAGGGTCAAGCTGGAGAAGTACAAGAAAATCGAGAGTACGCAGTACCGCAATAAACTAAACAAAGATGCTAGGGATCATCATTTTGATAAACTGTCTTACATTCAGGATATAGATCCCTTTGAATTAACTGCAAACCTATTGAGTGTGCTGCCGCCGACTCCTCATTTCATACTGTATATCATCAATATCTTAATATACATTGTTTTAGTTTGAACACCAGTAAACTCATACCTGTCAACCCTCCCGTTTTTCCCGGGATTCACTCGTATTTTACAGTTCTATCCCGCTATCATCCCGTAAGGGTATTTTCCCGTATTTCTCCCGTATTTTCAGTCTTTCTCTGAAGAGTGGCAAATAAACCTTAAAGAACAGAGCCTCCCTATACGCAACCCATACCGCCAAACCACCAGGGGCCGCCATTTGCACTTAAATGTGAGGCTGTTCTGTGCTTTCGCTTTGTTTAGGCATGAAAACACTTTAAAATAAATACAAAAAACGGCGGGATTTCCTTGCCTTTTCATCACAGATGCCGTCCCCCCTTCATATGCAATCTTCAAAACAGTCATATAGCAGTGCATGACTATCAGCTGACGCGCTCCATAGTGATAAATAGACGCTGTTTCCCAAACCGATTCTGTACACGCGATTTGAAACGGAGCGAAAGTCTGGGTTTTGGGTGCGTGTTTAAACAGACATATAGACATAATTAATAATAATAATATCTAAAGATGTCGATCTTGGTGGGGTTTTTTTCAAACACAACTAATTTCATCCTAAATGAGCATAAAAAAAAACGTTTATTATAACGTTAGATGGTTGCATTTTTAAAGTGACACCTGTTATTTAATAAATAAGAGATTAATTTGTTGCTCTTTAATTCGAAGGTGTCAGTTATACAGTGAAGAAACGGCTAATGATATTTGATAGCTTGATTTTATTTCATTATAATAGCTATTAATTTTAATAAGCTAAACTGTTTGCTAAAGTATTTACTGCTCATGTATACTATTTATTTTTTCTTTTGTAAATAATAATAATAATAAAACATATTACTGCCCATTTAACTGTTTATTCATAACGACACAGCTCCAAATCAACATATTTAGTAATTTGGGGATTTAAAAAAAAAAACAAAAAGGAGGGGGGGGGGGGGGTGATCCCTTATGGTGGGCATATCCCTTATTTTCACATCCCAATGTTGACAGGTATGTAAACTACAGTAAGTATTTCTAATTATGTATTGCAGCTTTTAGTTTTATTTCGTTAGTTACATCCAATATTTACATTTACAAACTGTTGGACATATGTTTGTATCCAACGCATTTTACAAACATGAACAATAAATGTACTTAAAGCAACAGAACAAAAAAAATAGTAAGTCACTTTAAACTATTCAGTTCAAACTACTGATTGACCTAATGTTTAACTTAGAGCTAAAGCACTTGTCTCAGTTCTTTAAAGGATTATTTAGTTCAGTAATAACTGCTTACCTTTGGTTCTGATCTACCAGTTTTGTTATTGTGAAGAACAAACAATAAATGAATAAACAACAAATGTTATGTCATCTTCCATTTATTTACATTTATACAAATGATATATTTATTCAGGCACTGAGGGACAAGTCAAGGAATGCATATCGTTTACATAAGACAGGATGAAACATCAGCAATACACATACACACTGTGGAAGAAACAAAGTTACAAAAATGTAAAGGGATTTGCAAAAGAAGTATCAGTTAAGCCCAGAATGCATTTATACACCTGGGCTTTAACTCTTATTGACAACTACAGCTCTTCTACACTACATACAGTTGATTTGTTTGTGCAGAACAGACAGTTACAATTCTATGCTGTAATGTGACATCTTCACCTTCACAGGAGAGTATTATGTTATTGGGTCAGTGCTTATTAAGATTGTGTTTTTTTACCGATTAGTACTTTTTAGCATCATTCTTGTTGCAAAATCCATCAGACATCCTGTATTCTTCAAGTTCACACAGCAGCTGTCAGTTCTCCTCCAACAGGTGGTTTACTTCTACACATCTATCCATACACAATTTACAATCAGTTTGTCTTGGCAACCACCTTAGTGTTGTGCGTCTCCTCATCAGTGTCTCTCACCATCTTCAACCTCACGTGTCTCCTTCTCTGCATGTTGATATATTTTGCGTCTCAATGCAGCAGGCCAGGGCACGCGATGCATCTGTTATTATCGCTACAGTCTGTCAAAATCCTTTCTTCCGAGAGGGAAATGTAAAATATCTGTCGTCGTGATAGGTTTTTTTACCTTTTCAATCGTGTGATTTACTATTACAGCCCTTAACACAACAAGAACGTAACACTGTATTTACTCTGCGAAAGACGCTGTAACTCGGATACAACACAAATGGCGGCTATGTCCCATAATGCAACTCGGTGTTTACGAGCATGACGTCACCTGACAAAGACCGATTGTTAGATCAGCTGTGTTTGATCAGAGTTGGAGCAAAACTGGGCAGAGCTGCGGCCCTCCAGGAATAGAATTTGAGACCTATGGCATAAACTAACCCTCATAGTCCAGTTCCTGAAGAAATCACTCTTAGGATTGGTTCTTTTTAGTGATTTAAATATGTAACACATAACACGTTTAGACCAGTTAGCTCCTATGAGCAGGTTCTGTTTAGTGAAGCAAAAACATACATTAACCCACAACCTGTGCAATTGTCCATTTACTGTATGTTACTGAATCAAACATTATTTAGTGAACCAAAAATAAAAACACAACCAGTGTAGATTTATTCATCAACTGGTAGATGACTATTATGAGCAGGTTCTTTTTATGTCATCAAAACAAACTATGGGACAAGTGTAACTTGATACTAAAACATCTATACCCAAATATCACTTACTTAAAGGTGCTGTATGTAAGTTTTTGATTCTTCTAAAGCATAAAAATACCATAATATGTTTGCAGATATTTAAGAAACATCCCAAGTGAACATACTTGTTTAACTGAAAAACAATGCTGAAGTCAGATATTCTGCTTTGAAAATGGTTATTCCGTGCCGGAACGCTGTCTTTGTTTAGGTAAAGTTAACCTGCAGAATGCCAGTTTAGCCAATTATAATTCAGCACTCTGGGTTGCCTTGTTGGAAAACAGCGTATTTCATTCATTCATTCAGAAAGGCTCTGAAAGCATGCGCCTGTGACCGAAATGGACAGTATCAGACGTCGAAATGAGACAGATTCAGTTCCACATGAGGTTATTAATTTGCAAATGATATAAATATTACGAACGTAAACATTAGGTGAGCAGATTACATTGTAATCTCGTGTCCTAACAACACGCAAACAGCAGTTTTGACTTTGACTTTGCACCAGACGAAACACGACAGAAATGTAAATACAGCCTTTCAGAAGCACAGAATAAGCACTCACTCACGAAACGGTAAGGTTTAGAATCCATTCAAACTCACATTGTTAGCATTTAGCACTGAATAAAACACACGAGGCTTACCTGAGGTGCACTGTCATAGGTTTCACATGTTGAGCTGTGAGAAATAGAAACCGTTTCTAATATCTCAATTCGAGGTGTTGGTTAAAATAAAACTCCTTTTAATATGGAACATAATTCCTTCTATCGCGTGTCGTTGATTTTATTTAAAACACGGTTTAAATCACTCGCTCCTGTGTTTAAATCACTCGCTCCTGTACTCAATCTCTGGCATCCCACGCGTGTGTTTATTTTGATCTAGGAGTGCAATACCCAGTTCAACCACTGGGTGTCAAACTTACATACTGCACCTTTAATCAAATAGATTGCAACCAGCAAGTAAATTAAAGTAAATTCAAGACTGTTGTCAACAATGTTCAATACTGTTTATTTAAGACGTGGAACATTCAATTTATAATACTATGATGCATTTTAAAACTGTTTAAGGACCCTCAAAATGCCTGCTGTAAATAAGACACAATCACCGTATGTCTCTATAGTTGTATCTCAGCTGGCTGGGCTGATGCTGTCTCGCTGTAGGTAGCGCAGGTGTATGAGGTGGGGGGTCGGATAGAGGCACTAACGCTAACCCTGCTAGCTTGATTAACTGACACTCACAGATGCGGAGGGTCTTAACACCCATCAACGCTCGGATGAATAAACTAGCCTGCGTCCTCAGTGGAACATCCTGCCTAAAGCCAATCCAGGTGCCTGTCTGATGCTTGCTTAGATGCGATAACATTTTTTCAAAGTAATCATTTATGTCTTTATTGGCTGTACACTACCAAAAATCTGAGGCTAGTAAGATTTCAAATGTGATAATATTAAGAACTTTATTTTGAGGTACAATTCTCTCAGTTAATAAATCATTAACTATGACTTTTGCCTTGATGGACTCCTAATTTGCTGCTTATTTAATGTTATTAGCGAGTGCACAATGTAAATACAGCTACATCTTTAAACAGCAAAATTATTAAAATTCCTTGTTTATTTTTGAGCATAGGTCTAAAACTCAATTCCTGGAGGGCTGCAGCTCTGCAGTTTTGCTGCAACTCTGATCAAAAACAGTTTATCTAACTAATGAAGGTGTTCATGACTCTTTTGAACACCTCGATTATTTGGATCAACTCGATGTTTACGAGCATGACGTCACCTGACAAAGACCGATTGTTGGATCAGCTGTGTTTGATCAGGGTTGGAGCAAAACTGTGCAGAGCTGCAGCCCTCCAGGAATTGAGTTTGAGACCTATGATTTTGAGCAAGATGCTAATGGTCTAAACCAGGGGTGCTCAACCCTGTTCCTGGAGATCTACCTTCCTGCACAGTTTAGCTCCTACCCTCATCAAACACATCTTAACCAATTAATTAGGACCTGAACACCACGTGATAATACAGGCAGGTGTGTTTGATATGAGTTGCAAGTGAAATCTGCAGGAAGGTAGATCTCCAAAAACAGGTTTGGCCACACCTGGTCTAAACCAATTCAATGATCTATGTTATAGGTCTCAAACTCAATTCCTGGAGAGCTGCAGCTCTGCACAGTCTTGCTCCAAACCTGATCAAACACAGCTGAAGCCGAAGTCACACTAGAGTTTGAGCTTGCGAAATTCTGTCGTACGGCGCTGCGAAAAGGGGCGGGATTAAACAAGATGAATAGGCATTTAAAAAGCGAGCGATTGCTCCATGTTTTAAATTTCAGTTCAGAAAGGTCATGTTTTGATCCTGCATTGGTCTCACGCAGTCAAGTGATGCGATTTCGCAGGTCAGAGTTCACCAAGCTTGAACTTTGCACCGCAGCAACCTGCGAAACTCCGACGCATGACCCTGCGTTTCCGGTCTGATGCATTCGCGTGCGTATGAATGGAAGTCTATGGGGAGGAAAGTCCAGTGTGACCGCGGCTTAATCCAACTAATGAAGGGGTTTATGACTCTTTTGAACACCTTGATTATTTGGATCAGCTGTGTTTGATCAGGGTTGGAGCAAAACTGTGCAGATCTGCGGCCCTCCAGGAATTGAGTTTGAGACCTATGATTTTGAGCAAGACGCTAATGGTCTAAACCAGGGGTGCTCAACCCTGCTCCTGGAGATCTACCTTCTTGCACAGTTTAGCTCCTACCCTCATCAAACACATCTTAACCAATTAATTAGGACCTAAACACCACGTGAAAATACAGGCATGTGTGTTTGATATGGATTGCAAGTGAAATCTACAGGAAGGTAGATCTCCAAAAACAGGTTTGGCCACCCCTGGTCTAAACCAATTCAATGATGTAGGTCATTGAAGGCGTTCATGACTCTTTTGAACACCTCAATTATTTGGATCAGAAGTGTTTGATAGGGTTGGAGCAAAACTGTGCAGAGCTGTGGCCCTCTAGGAATTGAGTTTAAGACCTATAATCTATGCTAAGCTAAGCTAAAAGTGTTGCCACCAGTCCCAGAGAACAGCAGAATGGATTCAAATGTAGTAAAGCACAACTGTTTAACTGTAAAGGAGTTGTAAAATCATAGTTTTTCCTATTTAAAAAAAGTAGAGTGTTCCTTTTAAATAGTAAGTAGGTTGTTTTGTAATTTGACTATCTGTTAAAAGGAATAACCAATGTGACATGTTGCCTAAAATCCCTTTTGTAAATTCATGTCTTGCAAACACCAAAATAGGACATCAAGTCTTTGACCCATATACTAAAATAAAGTGTTTTGTTTAAACAGGATTTAGGATAATTAGCAATTGCCTGATTGTGCTAGAGGTGCCAAAAGACAATACGTTTACATAAGACAGACCCCAACAGATTGTGCCCTGAAAACTGATTTAAAAGTCGACCTTCCTGAAAGTCACTGAATAATTTACACACCATTTGGAGCAACATGAAGGTGACTAAAACATGACAGAAGTTTCATATTTGGGTGAACTACTCCTTTAAGCATTTAACAGAGCCTGTTGCAGGAAGGGATCAGAGTGAAGTGACAGCAACCTTGCTGTTACTAAAGGGAGAGAGGAAACCTAATCAAAAACACACACACAAGGCTAAAAGAAAGCAGAAGAAAAGGGGGAACAGCACAGATTGGAACACTTCTTCCCCTCTCCATGTGGAGGGATCATGGACTCCATGAACAGAGAGAGTGCCTGTAGGGGCTGTCCGGCTCTGTGCCAGATCTCACTCTTCTAATGGAGATCTGTCAGAGCCCAGAGGAGCAGCCAGAGAAGATGTTGATGAACGAGGGGGCATGGATCACGGCGAGGGCTGTAGT
Organism: Danio kyathit; assembly: GCA_903798195.1. NCBI lineage: Eukaryota > Metazoa > Chordata > Actinopteri > Cypriniformes > Danionidae > Danio > Danio kyathit. Next base: position 51,887,969 of record LR812536.1, read on the forward strand.
CTTTGAGAATGGGGGATGGGTGAGGCACTGTAAAAAAAAACGAGAGGAAGATGAGAATTTATGATAGATGATGCCCCCAGCCACCCTGCCAGTGTTCCCAGAGACAGCAGGAGCTGCAGGCACCGGTAGTGCCAGGAGAAGACCCCTCCGCAGGCTCATGTTATCATGAATCACTCTTCCTCATCGTCGCCATCTGCTCTCCTCCTCCTCCTCACCGTAACCATTTTCAACACAAATCATTCTCTGCAATCTGTCTGCTCCTCTGCCAAAGCCAAGGAAACATCTGAGAGGGTGAGAAATATGGAAACCTCGGCTGACAGAACCGTGTCTGTTTGATGAAACATTGAGACTAAGAGGAAGCTGGTAGAGCGGCGCCGTCTCCAAGCACAGTGAAGCTGGTGCGTCTCTGAGGCATCTGACGTGCGATGGAAAGGAAAGTGGCGTTAGCATATGCTGCGAGAGCGCTTCCTCATCCATAACTCCCAGCGTGGAGAACAACAAAATGAGCAGCCGCCACATACAGGCATTGCCACCAGGAAGTGCTTCTAAATAAAACTTAATACAAGTGTTACCTTACTGTTCCCAGGGAGCTTTGTGGCTCTCAATGGAAGATTGGAAATATTCATGATAACGGATCTCGATGGGTAATTCACTTCAGCCTTCTGAAATGCCACAGGTCTCTGTGCTACTAAATCTAACAGTACCAAAAATCAGTTTACAGACCATTAGGGAACTACCAGAACTACGTTACTACTTGAATGGGCATTGTCCTTCTGAACGCCATAACGATCAGGGCCTGGCTAAGATGAGTGTGGTCACAGAGATTGGTCAGTTGAATGTCTCAGTGTTTGGGCTTTGGTCACATAGTCAAGGAAGATACAAAATAGGTTATAAATTGTGCTCTGTCTTTTTTCCTGTTCTGCTCTTCTCCTTTCTTCTCCGGCTCTACTGCTAACAGGCTCTCTTTGGGTCCTACTCTGTTCTTTGTCTCTCTCTCCCTGTCTCTCCCTCTCTCTATCAGGTAATTTTATTTTACAATTAAGCTGGGTACAATTAATATCATGTTTTTATCATGTCTTGTTTTATTATTTTGTATCTAATACACTGTAATCATAGCCAATTATTGAAATTAAATCATTTCATTTTCAAGTTTTCACATAATTAACGCGTAATTGTTCCATACTGCAATACAATACAATCACATAAAAGTAACACTCTCCCATATTTTTAGCTATTAAAACTGGCCTTAGTTCTGTTTTTGGTATAATATAGCAGAGGAATGGTTTGACTAGAAATGTAGTTTTTCACCATCATACTGATAACTTTTTAGTCATTTGGCTGAACTACAAATCGAACCGCTGTAGTTAAATCACATTCCTACCTCTGAACCTTCTATGTGGGAATTTATGTGAGGGGTGCTCATCATTATTAATTAATCAGCTGATGTGATGTTTGCCTGTTAGTACATTGTAAAAAAGCAGTCAGTTACTTTGTAAAATTAGTTTATAAACAACAGCTGCGGTCACACTGGACTTTTCTCCCCATAGACTTCCATTCATACGCACGTGAATGTGTCAGACTGGAAACGCAAGCTCATGGAACAAGTTTCGCAGTTTGCTGCATTGCAAAGTTCAAGCTTGGTGAACTCTGACCTGTGAAATCGCATCAGGTGACTGCATGAGGCCAATCGAGGATCAAAACATGACCTCTCTGGACAGAAATTTAAAATATGGACCAATCGCTCGCTTTTTTAAATGTCTAATCATCTTGTTTAATACCGCCCTTTTTCGCAGCGCTGTACAACAGAATTTTGCAAGCTCAAACTCTGGTGTGACCACAGCATTATTTCAAGAGGATCACGTGCTTATGATTGTCCAAGGCTGATCCCGTATCAGCTTACGATTGATTCACCAATCAGATTATTCCTAACTCACTATAAATAAATCGTCACCTTGGATTTATAAGGTTCTATCTGACATTTTTGTCAAAATTGAGTTATTGACCTATTCTTATTAATTGACCACTTATTTACATTATGGGATGTTTTTTTTTTATAATTTGTTTACATTAAGACTTTTTATTTAAAAAAACAAATGTTACACACATACTGTTTGCTATGGACTACAAAAACTTTGAAGCTCAATATCTCAAAATCATTCAGAACGCAGATAGAACCTTATAATTCCAAGGTGACGAAATATAGAAGTTATTTAAACTATAAAGTTTCTTATCTCAGTATCTTCGTCTTGAAGAATCATCCCCACCCACCCCTACTACCCCATCTTTTGAGATGGGTGACATCAGGGCCGGAGTGGGACTCCTTTCAGCCCTGGAGTTTCAAGCCTGAGAGCGGCCCACCTCAGTTCACGACTGACTAAATTAAAACAACGTCATTTCCAATTCAGTTTCTAATGACACTAACACGTCTTTTTCAAGTAAACAGCTGCTTTAGAACTTCATATGTTTTTTCATAAATATGAGAACATTAAAGGGTAGCTAAATCTCCAACTGTTCTTTAAAACATCACAATGTCCTTTCCTGAAATATCTGAATATATATTCTGTGCAAAATTCTTTATAGATATCCAGTCCTTTGTAACGGTGGTCACACATAAAAACAAAATAAAATATGTACACCTATATAAGTAACCCAAACAGTATTATATGTTTTAACACTAAAAATGAAAAAAAAAAATTACTCAGGTGAGGTTCGAACTCAGGTCAGCGGCGTAGTAACACAACGTGCTGATCACTGGACCACAATGGTGCTATTATTTCTATCTATTGATGGCTTAATCTTTTTCTCCCCTTTTTAGATTTCTGTCAAGTTGTCAGATTTATTACTGTAGTGAATCATCTGATTTTCATTGAGCAGGTGTTATATTTATTAATATTAATTATTCGAATTCTTATATTCACTAAGGTGCCGCTGTTTGGGGTCGAATGATAGTTATGTCATCATTAACCTGCAGGCTGCATTTTGCTGACGGGGCTGCGAGAAAATAAATAAAAAGAGCGGAGCTGCAGCAAAATAATGAATAAAAAGAGTGAGGCTATGGTCAAATAAATAAATTTAAAAAGTGCGACTGCTGAGAGTGCAAGCAGATAGGGACACCGACCCTCGCGGCCAAAAAACAGACCGGCCCACAGGGAATTCTCCTGGTCCTCCCGATTAGCCAATACGGGCCTGGGTGACATGGCGGCCCAGTGATTAGCACTGTTGCTAAAGTCCCTACTAAACGTGCGGAGCTCATTCCCCCCAAGCGTGGCTTTTCACTGGGTTCTCCGGTTTTCACAGTCCAAAAACATGCAACCTAAGTAAATTGAACATACCAAATTGACATCATAGTCAAGCTCTTAGACATCATAGTCATATCTCTCCGTAGCCATCCCATATCTGTCAATAGCCAGAAATAAGAAATAAGTCAGGGGAGTTCATCGAGATAAACCTGAGCTCAAACTCCCCTTTTGCCCTGCAAACAGGAGGGAGCCCAGGGCTCAAGGATCTTCTGAGCTCAGGACTCCCCCAGGACAGCATACCAAAAAGGATTTTTTATCAATTTTATCAATTATGAAGGTGGGAAGCGCAGCGTTTTATATTGATTTATTATTAAAGTTCAGAGATATAATTTATTTATCTCAGGAGTTTCCCTAAATTAAACGGTGAATATAAACATTAGCCTACCATGAAAACCTTAATAAAGGCATAAACACATTAAGGGTGTTTATTTGCTGAAATTCATATTAAAATCTCTTTCATTTATATTGTGCAATGTATATTTGTAAAGTCTTTATTCATAGAATATATTTTGAAAAAACAATAAATCATTGTATGAATGCTGTAATGTTTAAATAATTTTCAATTAAAAATGCATGATGGTCACGTGACCATCAGGAAGAACGCAGCATTTCATTTCTCAGAGGACGCATTCTCTGTTCTCGTGGTCTCCCGAGTTCGTTCTTCCGAGGTGACCTGGCAAGACCGGTCTTCACAGGAACGCAAGTCTGTTCTCTGCATTCTTGGAATTGAGAAACAGCCATGGAAAATATGCAGAGTTGGTGGTCCTCCACGAACATGTTTGAGAAACACTGTGTTAGAGCAATTGGTGGTTCATTTTGCTGGGCTGACCCCAAATAAAAGCAGGGACTAAGCTGAAGAAAAGTAGGTGAGAGTGAGTTAATTTACTTAACTTTCAGGCAATGGGTTTATTTTATAGGTGGGCATAGATTAATTTTTTTAATCTAGATTAATTTCGAAATTAATCTAGATTAATCTAGATTAAAATGGCTCATTTGAATTCTGCCGAAGCTATTCAGAATATGTTACCCAAATAATAAGTCTTTGAGAACAGGTTTCTCAAGCCGTGTGTCGCATTAGACCAGGGTCTCATCTCCAAAATGTTTCCAAAATGCATCACAAACTGCTTGAGAAACTGTTCTACTATGATAATTGGTGATGAAAATAAATGATGTTCAATAAGATGTGCTTGTGTTTACTAACTGTTTATTCAGTTAAACATGAATGTTGAACTGTAGGCGTACATAAGCTCCAAACAGCGAATTCTGATGTGCTTAATCTGACTAAAGTCATCACTGAACTAAACAGAAATGGAATTAAGACGTGGAGTGTGCAGATATTAGTGACATTATTGAAGTAAACACAGCGGTCTTTAGGACCTTTCGCCATATTTTCCGACAAGGTCCACACGCGGCTGTCAGAAAGGACGGCACACACACATACACAAACACACACACACACATTGTGAAATGCGGAAGTTTTTTTTCTTACCATTTGGCATGCGTCATTAAATTCCACAACTCTCTCACCTGTCCTTACTCTGTATTTGCGTCTAATACCCCAGTTTGTCACGAAGGAATAAATGAAAAGTGAAACTACCAAACTGCAGTTAGAGCCTCTGCTGATTTGATTCAAAAGAGCAGACGGCTCACCAGTCAGGTATACATCCGCGGTAATATATCAAGGTGAAAGTCATCATAGCTTGCGTAAAATAGACCCAGCTCCCAACCCAACTTTGAGAATAGATTAACGGCCCAGCACTAGTTTATTTTCTCACTTTTTTTAAACAAAGTCAAATAACTGCTTTTTAAAGTTTACTAAAGAAATCAGAAAGTAAGGTATAAGTAACGTGTAAGGTTCAGGGTTTTCAGATTTTTGACCAAGGTAATTCAATGACTTTCCATGGACTTTTTTTGTTAGATTCATATACAGTACATCACCACATTTAGATCAAGTTGCTTATTATTTATTCAGAACTATTTGTTTACCATTTCAAACAGTTAACTGACCAGAAAACCGGCAATAGGAAGGTTCTGGACTGTAAGTGTGACTTGAAAACTTGTTTAATTTAGAACTAGTTCCAAATTTTCAAGCACTTGGGCAATAATAAGACATTCTTATTGATTCCTGTTCTTTTTTATTCACTTTTGTGAGGAGCTGACCTGGCAAACCCCGAGGAGCTTTTCTGATGATCTAATCCCAAGGATGCAAGCACTAGAGTACATTTAAATAACGTTTCTTGAGCCTGCAAACTGTACCTACTGTACTGTACGTGATTGATCCTCATAGTCACACAGCAAGCAGAGTCTGTGAATGAAAGCTGAGCAGCTTGATGCAAATAAATGGCGCACTGTGCTTTTTGCAGTTTAGCCAGCTTCACTTCAGTCATGCTGCACGATCACAATTGAGTGCATGGCAGCTTCAGTTTGTTCTGCATTTGTCCCTCTTAGCTTTTAGATTAAAAAAATTTTAGATCAATACCTGTATCAATATACATTATTCATTCATTCATTTTTATCCGCTTTTATGGGGCTGGGTCTCGAGTGCAACAGTCACAGGAGAGAACCCCAGACTTCCCTCTCCCCAGACACTTCCTCCAGCTCCTCCAGGGGGATCCCGAGGTGTTGCCAGGCCAGCCGAGAGACATAGTCCTTCCAGTGTGTCCTGGGTCTTCCCCGAGGCCACCTCCCGGTGGGACATACCTGGAACACCTCCCTAGGTAGGTGTCCAGGATGCATCCGAAACAGATGCCCGAGCCACCTCAGCTGACTTTTCTCGATGTGGAGGAGCAGTGGCTCTACTCAGAGCTCCTCCAGTGTGACAGAGCTCCTCACCCTATCTATAAAGGTGCACCCTGCCACCCTGCGAAGGAAACTCATTTTGTGTTGTATCCGAGATCTTGTCCTTCCGGTCATGACCCAAAGCTCATGACCATCATTCATTCATTTTCTTTTCGGCTTAGTCCCTTTATTAATCAGGGGTCGCCACAGTGGAATGAACCACCAACTTATCCAGCATATGTTTTATGCAGTGGACGCCCTTCCAGCTGCAACCCATCACTGGGAAACATCCATACACACTCATTCACATACACTACAAACATTTTAGCCAACCAAATTCACCTGTACCGCATGTCTTTGGACTTGTGGGGGAAAACTAGAGCATCTGGAGGAAACCCACGCAAACACCGGGAGAACATGCAAACTCCACACAGAAACGCCAACTGACCCAGCTGAGGCTCGAACATGCTACCCAATGCGCCACCGTGCAGCCCGTCTTGAATACACAAACTTAAAAAAAAACTAAAGTCGCAAGTTGTCGTTAGAAACATAGTTTGTTGATTGACATTTTCCAAATCCATTGTTCCAATGAACATTCGCAAACTGCGTCGCAAACTTGTATGCTGGCAACTACACCTCTCAAGCTGTAGTTAAAAGCATGGTTCCTTGTTGTGTTATATTTCCAGTTACCCCCCCCCCCCCCCCCCCCCCCATTTAAACTTGGAATGATTTAAAAAAAAAAACATTAAAGTCATCTCTCTTAGGTGTCATTTGCTTTCAAAGTATTTTTTACAGTTCAGTTTTAGCGATCTTCATATTGACAATTGCGCTCCCTTCTTAGTGCACTTTGAAAACATTTATGGCATTTTTAATGCAGATGTGGCTCATGATGAAAGCTATCGGTGACCTATTATTTAAAAGCAGAATTTACGTTACGTCTCTAAAGCTTGATAAAACAAAATGTAAAGCATAAGTTAGTGGTTTTAATTTATAGTAGGTTATTTATTAAGACATTTATCTGTACTGTATATGACATGGGCCTGTTGGTTAGAACATTTCTGCAGTGGTTTGAATGTGTCAAATTGTAAAAGTAGACTTTTACAATGAATAAAATAAAATAAAAAATAAACAAGATCCTACCCAATAGTAATAAAAATAATAATAATATTTATTTTTTTTTCTTAATTTCTTAATAAATAGCCTACTGTAAATCACAACCATTAAAGATTTTATTTTTTTTTATTATTAATATGGAAAACGAGTGCATGTTTTTACTAAAACCAATATTGAATTTGTTTAAATGCATGTGCGACAATATAATTTGCACAAAAATGATGGGGTTTTTCTTTAAAGAAGTTGCTACTCCACACGGATTAGAGTGTCATTATGGACATTTTTATCTGCGACAGAGAAACTACGGCTTTGGGAAACAATTGTCACTACATTGTTCCTTTGCCAAACGATGCATCGTATTATGATAGTTTAGCCACTAGGTATGCTGTTGTTTGGGAAACGCATCTCTGGCTTGCATTATACAGCTAGGGTACACCTTGCATATGTCTGTGTAGACTGCAATTACTGTTTCTTATGCAAAAGTTTTCAAAAACAACAAAGAACAAACCTTTTTTACTTTAGGGCATTGTTGTTGTGCACACAAAACTTAGATAGTGTTTGAATGCATTATAGACACACACAAAATCCTAACACAATTCCTAAGTTAGCATGATAATGAACCTTCTAATTGTCTAACATACTTAATTTGGGCCTCCAAATCTAAAGTATTGTTAAATAGGTAAGTCCAGAATGCATTGCAATACAATTAGAAAAAGAAATAATAAGAAGAGCAGAGTACTAAAAAATGTATTCTGTATAGTTCACACACTACACATTTGGTTACAAATAATTTACTCAACAATTCTGCATGATTTATGCTTATTTCGAATTGTTAGATTTGTGAATGCTAAAATCTTTTCGTTTGTTTTTTTTCATTTAAGAGAGTTTTGTTTGGTGGGATGCTGCATATAGAGACTAAATTAGACCCTTGAGGTTCAATTTCAGTTATGCTGATATTGTCTTTGACTTTGTAGGCAGTAAAATAAAGTCTTTGTAGGCCAGTGTTTGTAAGATGGACAATGAGAGCCAGCAGGATAAGTATGTGTCGAGTGGGGATTTCTTCTGTCTGGTTGTCCATCAGTCTAGACCCCCCGGGGCCATGAAGATAGAAATATTTCAGCAATCAGACAGGCCTCTCATAGCAAAAAATGATTCTCTGTGAGGTCTGCAAGCTCTCATGCACTACTTGTGGTTTAGAAGAAGGTGTCAAAAAGAGCAATTTTTCCATATCTTACTCAGTTCAGTCCTAGAGTTCAGTCTGAATAACGGTATTAATGCAACCAAATAGATTTACCACTAAGTCTGTTAATGCTAATTAAGCAACAGTTTTAAATGAACACTCCACTTTTTGGGCAAATAGGGTCAATTTACAAGTCACCTAGAGTTAAACAGTGGATTTTTACCATTTTTAAATCCGCTCAGAAAATCTCCCCGGCTCTGGTGGGAGCACTTTTAGCTTACCATAGCATAAATAATTGAATCACGCTTTAAATAGCTTTATATAGGCTTTAAATAGGAAAATTCTACAAATAAATTGAGCCAGATGTTAAAGGTTTAACCTGATTTAATAATTCATGCTAAGATAAAATAAGTGTTCCTGCCAGACCCAAAGATCGTCTAAATGGATTAAAAATGGAAAACCCAACTTTTTAATTGTAGGTGAATTGTAAAATATTTACAAAAAAGTGGATTGTTTCTTTAACCATTTTGACTCATATATATAAATATATATAGGATTTTTTCCAGCTGTGGCGGCAGGCTTTTTTTTTTTTTACATAGATCTGCCAACTATTTTAAAGACAAATATTACACGCAGTATCAAGTCGAGATCGCATTCATGTAATACGAGCATGCGAATCTCTTTCCTTGCGTGCAGATTTCCTCTGTTCGTGCACAAAACGTCTTGCACGCCCTCAAATATACTCTGCTCAAGTGCAGATCTTTATGTGCGCTGTCAAATAAACACTGCTGAAGTGCGATTTAGTGCGTTTTTGTGTGTTTTGCGACATTAATGCGTCCTGAAGTAAAGTGAAACGGCTATAAAATCCAGCAAGGTAAAGTAATTGTATGCAGAGCCAATGACCTTTATCAATAAAGTATACTTATATGGAAAATGTGTTCATCTTAACTGAAAGCTACACCGTGTTTGCTGGCGTCACGCATCACACAGCTGTCAGTCAGTCAGTCAGTCAGTCAGTCAGCATGTCACCTTAAAGGGTTGAACAAACAGCGCACAGCACTACGGTTACAGAAAAGTTTGCGCTGTTTAATTCACTTACCTTTCAATATTTTTGGTGCGATTGTAACCCGCTATAAAAAAAAAAAAACACGACTGAATGTTTTAAATGTGTTGTAATGTAGCTGTGGCGGGATGAATTTTGGTGTGGCGGCCCGCCACAGAAAAATGAATGTAGCGGAAACCTTGTATATATTTGTGTATATATATATATATATATATATATATATATATATATATATATATATATATGTTACAGTTTTTTGGGTGCTCCGGTTTCCCGCCACAGTCCAAATACATGCGCTATAGGTGAACTGAATAAGCTAAATTGGCCATAGTGTTGGGTTGTGGCTGGAAGGGCAAAACATATGCTGGACAAATTGGCGGTTCATTCCGCTCTGGCGACCCTTGATTAATAAATGGACTAAGCCAAACATAAAATGAATGAAGAAATGAATGGTTATATTTTGTGGGATTAATTTTATCAACGCAGTTGTTTTTTACAGAATAAAGCGAGACAGGCTTATCAGCAGCTCGACCTGAAGCAGAGGAGACTAGATGTATTTTATCCCTTATGCAAATAATATGCATTTAAGATGTTTATATTTTAGAATGTTAGAAAAACAGACCTTTTAAAGACATCCATCTTTGTACACAGACCAATAGCATATATTTTTGCAGACCAAACACTCAATACTGCACTGTTTATACTGTAGTGCTATCTGGGAAGAGCAACATTGCATTTACTTAATTTAATTATACCAGTTACAGTTTATAATAAAATTTAACTTCTAGCTCTCCTGTGGCATCTATATTTAAAATCGTATTTTTTTTTTTTTTTTTGATTATTGACTACTGTAATTGTCGTGAAATGAAAACCCAATTAGGAGCGCTCAATATGTTTAAGCCATGCACTTTCCAATCCATCATTTCCTGTCACTTCCTTTTAACCTTAATTAATGCCTATTTGCAGGTCTTCGCTAATATGGTATATGGGGAAAATTAATTACATGACAACTTCAGGGTGTGAGAGAGATCGAAATGGAGAGGCGTAGGGGGAAATGTGACAGGAGGATCGAGGGAGGGTGCAGAATGAGGAAGTGTTTCAAAAATCTGTTCTCGCAGGGACAGCAGTTGTCACGAAACCTCTCAACCCACCCTCCGTTTCACCGCACACTTTAATGAGAGAATACAGCAGGTTAATTAGCAGAAAAAATATGCCAGTGTGTGTATGTGTGTGTGTGAAGACTTCTCCTCAGAACCCTTCTGTGGCATCAGGCATTGCCAGTGCTGTGCTCTGTATGGCTCTGCCAGTGCCATAACTGTGTGCCCGGAGGCCATATGGCCCGCCTCCCTCCAGGTGTCAGTCAGGAGGTTGAGAGCTCCCCATTGGTCACAATTAATAGTTCAGTAATGAGCTGCCTGTGTTTACACAGCTGAAAGATGCTAAATGGTTGTGGATAATCAGCAACATTATTTATGTCAATATATTTTAAAAATGTATGTGTTCTCAGACCTGAGGTAAAAAGTAACCAATAGAAAACTTTCATCTAAGGCAAAAGGTAAGAAAAACATATAGGCTTAGGTGTATAAATATGAAATTGCTAGCATTTGCATTGTAAGAAGAGTAAGGTAACATAGAATGTACCCTTTGATGGCTTGATGATTTTAATATGGTAGCATAAAAACTCTCTACCAAAGAAAAGATCAGAGAGTGCTGCATATTTTAATAATACTGTGTCTTTTTTTATTCATTATAGCCCTAGAACTCCATATGACAAAGCATATGTGAATTATTTCTCATAATAACACAGACAAAGAGGACAATTGTATAACTGTAGCCTACGTTACATTCAATATAAAATCTACAATTCAATATTAACCACATTACTTAGCTTAGGAAGGAAGATGAAAGTAAAATACACTGACAACTTTTATGTCAATGTGTTTAAATATGTATGCGTCCTTACCCTTGAAGTAACACATAAACCAAAATAACACTGATACAGTAGAAAATCTAAGAAAAGCATAGCCACTTGTGAAATATATTAGTAATAGTAGTAGTAGTATCACTAGCAGTGTTGGTATTTGTATTTTATTTGTATTATTTCGAGAGGTGTCTGGATGCAGACCTGGTGCAGTGCAATATGAGCTGCATTCAATGCTTTTTAATGCGCTCACCTAACCCCACCCCTAACCCTACCCGCCACAGTGACGTCACTCACTCCATTGAGTGCATTGTGTCTGACATTGCATCGCTGAGTGATGCAATCTCAGCTTGCATCATAAAGGCTGCATCCAGATACTATTAATTATTTCTGGCATTTGAATATTTAAATGTGCTGTATGTAAGTTTTTGAGTCTTCTAAAGCAGGGGTTTTCAAACTGTAGGGGGGCGCGAGAATTTGAGGCGTGCACTCGAGTAAATTATGATGACGTGCATTCACTAGAGGGAATATGATTAGTGTTAGCTCCACAGCTAACTATCAGGCACCTGTAGAGCTCATGCGTTTAGGTAAAATATATACAAATAAAATGGGCCGGGTGCTTTTTAAAATGAATGACGATGAATAAATGAAAGTCGGTCCCACTTTATATAGTCGCTTATACCTGTGAACTTACATGGTATTTAGATGTGTAAGTAGTATGTAACTACAGTGTATGTACACACGTTTACATAGTATTTACTTTTGTATTACTGGTGTAACTACACTCATGTAACAACCCACTGAATAGTATGTGTAAGTACAAATGTGTAACAGGACATTGGTAACAACAGTAGGAAAGTACACATCTGTAACAAGAATTATGTAAGTGCATTGTGTAACAACAATATATACTTGCAGATGTTTTCCCACTTCCACACCTGTTTGCAGATCATGCACTTGTGAACACTGTATGGCAGAACTAATGCTGCATTAGAAGGTTTCATCTTGTGATACCAGTGTACTTACAAGGTAACTCCACAGGAACTGTCCACTTAATATAAAGTGTAAAATGGTCACAAATTACTGTGTAACTTTTAGAAATATATTCTGTGCAACACTTTAATAACAGTGTAGTTACATGGTAACTCCACAGGAACAGTCCACAATATAAAGTTTAAAATAAAATTCATTTTCGTTTCGGCCTAGTCCCTTTATTAATCTGGGGTCGCCACAGCGGAATGAACCGCCAACTTATCCAGCATATGTTTTACACAGTGAATGCCCTTCCAGCTGCAACCTATCTAAGCCGAAAAGAAAATGAATGAATATATGAACAGTAATTTGTGACCATTTTACACTTTATATTGAGTGGATCCTGTGGATTTACCATGCAAGTACACTTGTATCACAAGGTGAAACCTTCTAATGCAGCATTAGTTCTGCCATACAGTGTTCACAAGTGCATGATCTGCAAACAGGTGTGGAAGTAGGAAAACATCTGCAAGTACATATTGTTGTTACACAATGCACTTACATAATTCTTGTTACAGATGTGTACAATCCTAGTGTTGTTACCAATGTCCTGTTACACATTTGTACTTACACATACTATTCAGTGGGTTGTTACATGAGTGTAGTTACACCAGTATACAAAAGTAAATACTCTGTACCAGTGTGCACATACACTGTAGTTACATACTACTTACATATCTAATTACCATGTAAGTTCACAGGTATAAGCGACAATATAAAGTGGGACCTGAAAGTCAAACTGGTGAGCTGTCTGACAAAAAAGTGCCCTTTTGATCAAATCAGCAGGATGCCCTTCTGGATCTTTCACTTTGAAGACATACTGACTACGTTTACATGGAGATCAGTAATAGTTATTTGCCTTAATCTGAATAAGACAATGATATAATTAAGGTGTTACGTGAAGTGCTTTTTGAAGAATGTTGCGTCACCAGGTTATCCACGTTTCCTGCAAGTGTCTTATGTAATTTTGGGTGTTTCATCTTTAATTTTTCGACTTTAACTGACTTTTCAATTTCACTCATGAACATTTCATTCATGCACCCATGACAAACTAGAGGATTTGACGCGAATATGAAGTAAGGACTGATAGAAGAGTGTTGTTTTAATGGAATTTGATAGCGCTCATGCCGAATGGAAAGGAAAAAAAAAACTCAGCATTTCGTGATGTGTGTGTGTGTGTGTGTGTTCGGTCATTTACTGACAGCTGTGTGTGTGGATCTCGTCACAAAATGTGCCGAAAAGTCCTACATGACAGTAATAGTTTGATTGCGGTGTTTACCTCAATAATGCCACTATATGCATACTCCATGTCTTAATTCCATTTCTGTTTAGTTCAATTATGACTTTAGTCGGATTAAGGTAATCAAAAATCGCTGTTTACATGGTGACTCTTAATCAGAGTATTGTCTTAATCGTATTAAAATCGTATTAAAGTATTGTTGCCCATGTAAACATACTCAATGTTCGACTCAACCACACCGTCAGGGCTCTGCGAATTTTGCGATGCAGCATTTTCTGTATGTACGTATATCAAAAGCAAGTATGCTATGGCTCACACTTATTGACAGTGGAAGATGATTTATGGTTAGTCGTGTCAGGAATCCAACCACAGATTAGCATGTTGTACTCACAGAAACAGGCTCAGCCATCACACTGAATCAGGTAAGCTGTATACTTATGTTTCAATGTAATTAATTCTACGCACTTTAAACGCAGCAAGTAATATGTGAATGATGTTTGCGCATGCATTAAAATTTTGGCTCGCGGGAGGGGTGCCTGGGGGGGCGCAAGTGAAGTTGGACTGACTTGGGGGGATTGTGTGTCCTAAAAGTTAGAAAACCCATGTTCTAAAGTATCAAAATACCACAATATGTTTACAGATATTTAAGAAACATGCTATGTGAACATTCTTGGTTGTCTGAAAAACAATGCTAAAGTCAGATATTCTGCTTTAAAAATGTGCATTACATGCTGGAACGTCTGTCTTTAGCCTCTTTCCTACAGTGATATCGGTAAATATCTGGAACATTTCAGGAACGACTTTACCGGTAAATTCATAAAAAAGGTGTTCACACAGGCACGGACATTTCGTAATTTTTCCAGAAAAGACCATTTACATATCAATTCCAAAATACTGGTAAATTCTGACATCATTAACCAGAAATGACCTATAAACAACTGCATTTGTATTTGTAAACATGGAACGGGTCGACCTTTTCTTAATAGTTTCACTTTATTTAAAGCTTTAGCATTCATACAGCTGCTTTGTGAGACTTCCAAAGGCAAAAACGCGAACAGCTAAATTTTTACAGCGGTTTACACACTTGACTACATTAAAAATTATGTAGATGGATAAGTATTGTGAACAACATATATGAAAACATATGGAGGAACACTTTTACATGTCGAGCTGTTCATAATATGTTTGTGTGCTGTCGATCACCGGAGCGTCAAGCAACTGAAGGTAAACAAACAGCGGTTTATCATATTTTTTTACACAAATGGCATTAAGAAGGAACATCGAAACGTTATCTGACCAACATCTAGCAGCTAAATGTGTCTGGAAAAATATTTAAAGGCTTTTATTTTCATAAACCGCAAGGATGTGAATGCGTCTGAGTGTTCTGATTGGCTAAAGTAGACGTCTCACGTCATTGCGTTCTAACCGTGAAAGCGGTCTTTCCGGCAGTCTTCCTTCTGCGTTCACACAGCGCAGCTCTCTAGCAAATTACCAGTAATGTTACAATTTCTCTTTCCGGAAAATTGACAGAACAAATGTACCTGTATTTTTAAAAAGGGCCTGTTCACACATACAGACCTTTTTGGAAAATTGCCAGTAATTTTCTGGAAAGGTTTGTGTGAAAGGGCTTTTGTTTTGGTCCCTTTAACTCTCCCAATGCCAGTTTAGCCAATTATATTTCAACACCCTTGGTTGCCTTAGTGGAAATACGTATTTGATTCATTCAGTCTGGAAGGGTCACAAAGCATGAGTCCACGACAAACAATGCAACCGCCGGGGGACAGTAGCAGCCCCGAAAGGATTCAGAGTTAAACATGAGATGATTATTAATTAGCAAATAACATAAACATTACAAATGTAAACATTAGGTGAGCTGGTTACATTGTAACCCTGTGTCCTAACAACACACTGCATGATGAGATTTGCAGTAATAAGGCTGTTTGCAACAGACAAAACATGACAGAAATTTAAATACAACCATTCAGAAGATTAGAATAGTGTACTTACTGCTGAAGCATTCGGATTTCTACCATCCCATGCGGTCCCATCCATCTCAGTGTGGATGTTTATCCTTTCCTCATCATCCTATTTCTCATTATTTTCATTAAAGATAATTAATTGATTATTTGAACGACTATTTAACTTTGCATTGATTTCAACTAATGAATAAGTTAAATACACTGCTTTATGCAAGAATGTTCAGTGCATTGCCTGTCTCTTTGAAACTATTTTCAGGAGCCCCCAAACTAGGTCAGAGGTCACGGACACCTTGAGTGGAAATGAACGGCTGAGGACTGGAAACAACTTCTATTGTTTATATTGTCATTTCTATGAGTTAATACTATCTAAAATGTCTTAAGTGATTTTGCCATTTTTACGGTTAATTCTTTTAAAGTAACTTTACTTTTTATTCATGATAGACTAGGTGTAGTGAGAATTTAACTGTCTGAATGTAGATTATACCGGCTTTTAACCAGTTTTGATAAAGACGGCTGAGAAGTACACTCAGCCTTTGATAAGAAACAGATTGTACTTTAAGTGTGTGTGTTTTACTTGATTGTAGATACTTTTAACAGGTCTGGAGTCACCTCTAAATAGTCTAGTGGATGTCTGACGTTTATGCTTAAGATATTGTTCACAATTGTACGCACGCACCCACGTGGAAATTTTCTAAGTCTATCTGTGTTTTAACCAATCAGGTTAGAACACGTATATGTATGACGCAGATAATGGCGGCCTAGGAACTCATTGCGAGTGTTGAAGCTGGCTTCTGCTGATGAAACTGCAAACTACCTTCAGTAAACTTTATTTATTTATTTGAATCTCTGACTCCGGGTCTTCTTCATCTGACAGACTGGTCATTCTTTGGGTTAAAACTGTAAATACCCCAATGCTGCACTCCAACTAAATGGTAAGGTTTGCAATCAAATTAACAGATATTAAACCTCTTTACCATTATTTAATGTACATGCTGAATCACTGATATGTGTTGGTTTACACTGAGCCACAGTTCTAAAGATCAATTTCAAATGATTTTTTTTTTTAAGATCTGAGGTGATCTTCTGCTGCTTTCAGTAGTATGGCAATAAATGTCACGTAAAATGGCATTCAAACATTCGCATTATTAGCATTTAACACTGAATGAAGCACATAAGGTGTACCTGAGGTGATTAATGTCAGCTTTCTGTTCAGCTGCAAGAAATAGAAGCTGTTTCTAAATATAATTTTCAGGTGTTGGTTAGGACAAAAACTCCTTTTAATATTGAAATATTCCTTCTATCACGTGCCGTTGCTTTTATTTAGAACATGACTTAAATCAGTCTTTGTTGGTGTGGTGCTGCGTCATCTGTGTCAACCACTAGATGTCAAACTTACCTACTGCACCTTTAAATTCAATATAATTCAATAAAGAAGTATACATTGTAATTTATAAATACAATTAATAAATGCAGTAATTCATTTTGTTATATAATTTAAGCATGTTTTTTGTTGTCGTTTTATATCTAGATTACTAGGGATGATTCAATATAAATGTTTTGGCCAATATCGATAATTGATAACTCTTAAGATTTGGAGGCCCATGAGCATTATTTTAGCCGATAAGTATAAATATTTCAAAATGTAATTTTTTTTATACAGCAAACAACTGATTTTATTTTAAAACTTTATAAAAGTTTGATCTGATCTTATGAACTGAATAGCCTACTCAAAGTAAAACAACAATATTTTCAAAATTACAAGGTGATTATTTATATATATATATTTATATATATATATATATATATATATATATATATATATATATATATATATATATTTATATTTATATATATATATATATATATATATATATATATATATATATATATATATATAAAATATAAAATAAATTATTTCCTTTTCCTCACATAGCAAATTAACACACAACTTAACTGTTGCATAAAAATAATAAGTTAAAAATAACAAAATAGGATTTAATTAACAAGCAAGTAAAATAAATATATTCAACCCATCTGGCGTTTTAGATTCTTTTGAACACATGTAGGCGCTGCTTGTTAATCAGAAAACGCTTCTAGGTTCGTTTTTTAAATTGTGGAAAAAAATTATCAATCGCAAGTTTGAAACTTTAACTGCAGGTGCTGTGTGGTGTGCGTGCACGCAAAGCGGAGTCAGATTTCGATACACCTGTGCATTGAGCACTGATGACTTCATGACAAACACACATAATATTAATTTAGAATGTGGCGGAGGGTTGAAAACCCCTATGCTGGATTCAGTGACTGGCACACGTCTCCCCTGCTGCTGTTAAGGGTGCTGTGAAGGCTCTGTTTGCTCACTATGTGTGTGTGTGTGGTAATAGTCATCATGTGCGCTTGTTATAATCATTATACAGTGGATCTGGAAAGTATTCATAGCGCTTCACTTTTTCCACTTTTTTTTTATGTTACAGCCTTATTCCAAAATAGATTAAATTAATTTATTTCCTCAAAATTCTACACACAATACCCCATAATGACAATGTGAAAAAAGTTTTTGGAAATTTTTGCAAATTTATTACAAATAAAAATCCTGAAAAAAAATCACATGTACATCAGTATTCACAGCCATTACCGTGAAGCTCTAAATTAAGCTCCGGTACATTCTGTTTCCACTGATCATTCTTGAGATGTTTCAGCAGCTTAATTTTAGTTCATCGGTTCATCATGTCAAATCACAAAGCAAGCATGAAGACAAAGAAATTGTCTGTAGACCTCTGTGACAGGATTGTCTCGAGGCACAAGGCTGGGGAAGGTTACAGAAAAAATTCTGCTGCTCTGAAAGTTCCAATGATCACAGTGGCCTCCATCATCTGTAAGTGGAAGATGTTTGGAACCTCCAGGACTCTTCCTAGAACTGGCCGGCCATCTAAGCTGAGTGATTGGGGGGGGGAAGGGCCTTAGTCAGGGAGGTGATCAATAACCCGATGGTCACTCTGTCTGAGCTCCAGCTTTCTTCTGTGGAGAGAGGAGAACCTTACAGAAGGACAACCATCTGTGCAGCTATCCACCAATCAGGCCTGTATAGTAGAGTGGCCAAACGGAAGCTACTCACCACCTGGAATTTGCCCAAAAAAACGTCTGAAGGACTCTTAGACCAAAAGAAACAAAATTCTCTGGTCTGATGAGACCAAAATTTAACTCTTTGGCGTGAATGCCAGGTGTTACGTTTAGAGAAAACCAGAGTAATACCATCCCTACAGTGAAGCATGATGGCAGCATCATGCTGTGGGGATGTTTTTCATCAGCAGAAACTGGAAGACTAGTCAGGATAGAGGGAAAGATGAATGCATCAATGTACAGAGACATCCTGAATGACAGCCTGCTTCAGAGTGCTCGTGACCTTATACTGGGGCGACAGTTCATCGTTCAGCAGGACAATGATCCAAAGCACATCGCCAAAATATCAATGGAATGATTTCACAACAACTCAATAAATGTCCTTGAGTGGCCCAGCCAGAGCCCACACCTAAATCCTATAGAACATTTCTGGAGAAATATGAAAATGGCTGTACACCGTCGCTTCCCATCTAACCTGTTAGAACCTGAGAGGTACTGCAAAGAGGAATGGGCAAAAATCCCCAAAGACAGGTGTGCCAAGCTTGTGGCAACATATTCAAAAAGACTTGAGGCCGTAATTGCTGACAAGGTGCATCAACAAAGTATTGAGCAAAAGCTGTGAATACTTATGTCCATGTGATTATTCAGGTTTTTATTTTTGATAAATTTGCAACAATTTTTTAAAAAAAACTTTCACATTGTCATTATGGGGTATTGTGTGTAGAAATTTGAGGAAATAAATAAATTTAATTCATTTTGGAATAAGGCTGTAACATAAAAATGTGGAAAAAGTAAAGTGCTATGACTAATTTTGAAGGACTTTGAAGGAATAAACATTGCAAGGAAAGTTCCAAATCTGAACAAGTTCGACCCACGCATGCACAAGGCTGGCAGTTTTGTACAATTGCGTAATCGGCTTGAATATATCGGCCTAATTTTGACAAAGGACCAATTACGATAACATTAAAAATAGCACTTATCAGCCGATAACAATATGGCCACCAATATATGGAAAGGGGTCTGGCTGCAGACTCGGTGCAGTGCAATCTGAGATGCATGCAATGCTTTTTAGGGCGTACTCACACTATGCACAGTTGCCTTAAACCAGGCCAAAGCACGCTTGTCCCTCCTCCCATCTCCCCCAACGGCCCGCACTCACATTACATTAGGGCCTGGGCACGCTTACGTCGTCGATGATGAGCTGTTCAGTAAACGCTTTTGCTCAGCACAGTGGAGATTTCTTTAGTTATATTGTTTAAGTCGTTTGATATGCGGTGACACGCAGTCAAATATTTCGCCAAACAGATCAGCCACTTTTGACGTTCATAAACAATCATAAAGTCTTTGTGCTGCAGGAATTAGGAGGTTTGCTAAAGGTGCAGCTGTAGTGCAGTGAGGGGTTTGTGTATTTAATAAACTACAACAGTTTTCGTTCATTGAACAGTACGAATGATTAATTAGTCCATATCAAACTTAAAAGTCCCGTCTCGCTTTCAGTTTCGGGCTCAGGTGTGTTTTGCACTCACACACAAGCATACCGCGCCTGAGCCCAAGTGAACCGCGATTCAGAGCACTCACACTTCTCAAACGATCCAGGAAACGGGCCTGGACACGGTTCGGATAGCATAGTGCGACTACGCACTTAATGGGTTCACCTAACCCTACCCCTCACAGTGACGTCACTAGCTCTATTGAGTGCATTATGTCTGACATTGCATCTCTTAGAGATGCAGTCTCAGCTTACATCATAAAGGCTGCATCCAGATACTATTGGATATATCGTGCATCCCTATAAATTACTATATCCATGCTATATTAACGCACATATATTGTAGATGTTTTACATGTCCATAAACGTCTATACTTACTGTACCTTGATATTTTGTTTTGCTAAGCTCTACAGCATTGTATATGATTCAAATTGACACCAAAAATGAACAAATGCTGTAAACAGAAGGACGGAGTTTGGAGTAGTGGCAGCCAAATCTTTCTCTCTCTACAGCAGTAGATTTGGCAAGAGGCAAGTGGCCATAAAGGGCTTTGATAAAGTAGATTCATTACCCAATCTGAAGGGCAATCTGACTTATCTGCCAGTGAGAGAGATAACAGGATCGGACTGAGGGAGAGAGAGGGAGCAAGACAGAGAGACATCTTTGATGTGCTCTAGGCTTATTCTCTCTCGCACAGTTGCTGAATCACACAACCAACCAAGCAAGAGACGGACAATATAGAGAGACTCCCATAAACCCTGCGAGTAGACTGACTGCCCACAGTCATACAGAATCACACGCACTGCCTGTCTGTTGCCCTGCCTCCTGCGTCGCTACTCCCGCCCATCTCTTGGCCCTGGCTGTCTGCCTTCCTGCTTTGATCGATACAACTCTCCACATGCTAACAGTTTGATGCATTGAATTACTCTATTTCATGAAAAAATAAAGAAGAAAATCATTTTGAAAACAAACATGATGTGGCAAACAGTTAACACAGGATTTTACATGTAATACATTGACTGGAAGATCTGTACCATAGTGCCTGATAAGTGTTAAGTCAAGCTTCATTCATTACAGTAAACTTTGCATCATTGACTACGTTTACATGTGCACAAATAATATTTCCAATAACCAGAGTAAGGGCTTAATCACAATATAATGTTTACATGTCAGAAGCAAAGCTTTTCAATCCAGTTTACATACAATTTCTCTTAAACTTGTGGTTAATTCACCTTACTAGTACCGGGTTGGACCCCCTTTTGCCTTTGAGAACTGCCTTAATCCTTCATGGCGTAGATTCAACAAGATACTGGAAATAATCCTCAGAGATTTTGGTCCATATTGACATAATAGCATCGCGCGAGTTCTGGTGACTGTGGAGGCCATTTGAATACAGTGAACTCATTGTTCAAGAAACCAGTCTGAGATGATTTGCGCTTTATGACATGGCGCGTTATCCTGCTTGAAGTAGCCATCAGAAGACGAGTACACTGTGGTCATAAAGCGATGGACATGATCAGCAACAATACTCAGGTAGGCTGTGGCGTTGACGCGATGCTCAATTGGTAGTAATGGGCCTTAAAGAGTACCAATAAAATATCCCCCACACCATTACACCTTCACCACCAGCCTGAACCATTAATACAAACCAGGATGGATCCATGCTTTCATGATGTTGACGCCAAATTCTGACCCTACCTTCAGAATGTCGCAGCAGAAATCGAGACTCATCAGACCAGGCAACATTTTTCCAATCATCTATTGTCCAATTTTAGTGATCCTATGTGAATTGTAGCTTCAGTTTCCTGTTCTTAGCTGACAGCACCCGGTGTGGTCTTATGCTGCTGTAGCCTATCCGCCTCAAGGTTCGACGTGTTGTGTATTGAGAGATATTTTTCTGCATACCCCAGTTGTAACAAGCCTTTCAATCAGCTCGAACCAGCCTGGCCATTCTCCTCTGACCTCTGGCATCAACAAGGCATTTGCGCCCACAGATTTGATGCTCACTGGATATTGTCTCTTTTTCAGACCATTCTCTGTAAACCCTAGAGATGGTTGAGCATGAAAATCCCAGTAGATCAGCAGTTTCTGAAATAATCCGACCAGCCCGTCTGGCACCAACAACAATGCCACGTTCAAAGTCACTTAAATTACCGTTCTTCCCCATTTTGATGCTTGGTTAGAATTGTAGCAGATCTTCATCATATATATATATATATATATATATATATATATATATATATATATATATATTAAACACATTTTATATATTAAACACTTTTAAAGAATGTTTACCATTAAACACATCATCACTCTCATCTCTCTCTAAACGGACCATAACGCAAATATAGTTTACATGCCAGAAATACTTTGATTAAAATCAATTTATACCACCTATGTTAATATGGTTATGCTTATTTGGATTATAAGCTTAATCACATTATTTAGATTATTTGGATTAGGGTTGTCAAACATGAACTTCAATACCAAACAGTGCTGAAATGTTTAAACGTAAATTTCTTGATAACGTCCAGCGCTCTTCAGCCTCCGGCGCCTAGACTTCAGCTCTGCACAAGACGTTTGGCCATAGGAGAAATGGTCGTGCCCAACAGAGCCTGGTTTCTCTCGAGGTTTTTTTATTCTTCACTTTCGCCAATTGGTGATGTTTTTTTCTCGCCGCTGTCGCCACTGGCTTGCATGGTTCGGGACCTGTAGAGCTGCGCATCGATGGATTTGCTCTTCGAGGGTTTGAACTCTCAGCAGTGAATATTAAACCACACTGAACTAAGCTAAACTGAGCTGAACTTAAACACTGAAAACTGGACTGACACTGTTTCAATTTACTATAATCTTCTATGTGAAGCTGCTTTGACACAATCTACATTGTAAAAGCGCTATAGAAATAAAGATGAATTGAATTCATTTGTGTGCTATTGAGCATTGTTAAACACTGAGTGGTGTGAAAGTGTGGTAAACCAATGACCTTCATGGTCAATCACAATCATATCTGTTAAAAAATACATGCAAATGTTATCAGGCAATGGATGTATTCAGTATGTGAAATTTCAGTATGTGAATGACACTGCAGTAGATACTTTTGACAACCCTAATTTAGTTACATTATTGCGTTTACACAACGTAAAGTTTAATTGCAATATTGCCAATAAAATCACATTAACATGGTTCATGTAAAAGCACTCATTGTTATTATTCATACATTATTACTGCATTTACAAGCGTTGAGGACTCTGAACCTGGAATTCAGGGTAATGCAGTGGTGTTCAGACTCAGTCCTGGAAGGCCAGTGCCCTGCAGAGTTTACTCTAACTTGCCTCAACACACACGTATGAAAGTTTCTAGTGTACCTACAATAGTAAGCCCTTGGTTCAGGTGTGCTTAATTAGAGCTAAACTATACAGGAAACTGGCCCTGCAGAAGTGGGTTTGGAAACCCCAGTGCTTATGGGTATTGTTAGTTGTCGAGATGTGCTAACAGAATGGGTCATCTAATCAGGAAAGAGTGGGCTTTCAGAAAGAAGGTGTCCAATCTTGCTCCTTAAGGGCCTATATCCTGCAGACTTTGGCTTCAATAAGCTCCAACACACTTGCCTATAATTTAGTCTGATGACCTTGATTAGCTGGTTCAGGTGTTTAATTAGAATAGGAGGTAAACTCTGCAGGGTAGTTGCCCTCCAGGAGAAGGGTTAGACCTTTTTCCCCTATTTTTTACACTTTAGTTTAAGTACCAATTTTCACTATTAACCCAGCAGGCACAGGACGTCAACATGATGTCAAATTGACGCTGTACCCCAATGCTGTGGGACATTGCATTTTGGGTGGAAATGAAAATCGGGTTGACAACAGAACCCAATGTCAGGTTACTTTCCAACGCAACCTAAAAACAACTAAATATCAACGCCTGATGATACCACAGCTTGAAGTTGTGTGGACATTACCAACATGACGTCTATCAGACGTTGGATTTGTCTGGTTGACATAAATGACGAATAAATATCAGTATTTGACGTCAATATGATGTTGGTTTAAGATGTTGGCTCAACATTGGATTTTGGTCACTTTCCAACACAACCTAATATCATTGTCATTTCACATCATTATTGGACATCAAAATAACTTTGTCCTTAGACGCTAGCGTCCTAAATTTAACCTATTATTGTCTTAAATTGTTGTGTGTCTGTTTACCTGCTTATTATCAGGATATTGGCTGTTTATCAGTACTTATTATGATCTTATTCTACATCTATTTCTTGCCCAATGCATAAACACAATAGTTAATGGTTTGTTAATAGCGAGAATTCTACTTTTTAATTACATATATACATACACTTTTTGCATAAAACAATTAATGATTATAACAAATCACAAAAATGATTTTTTAAGATCCCACACAGTGTTATATTTGATAACTGTAGTTAATTTAATATATTTAACTTAATTAACTTAATATTTTTATTTGTAGCTTCTGACATGCATTTCTGCTCATGTAGTATGGATGGAGATTTTTTTTTTTTTTCTGAAATGTAGTGTAAGTATCAGTATCAATGCAAAAAATGCTTTTCATACTCGCATTTCTTTGTCTTGTTTCTAGTCCAAGTATTTACAAATACTTAAGTCAAGAAGCATGTTCTAGGGCCGGTGTCCTGCTGAGTTTAGCTCCAACTTGCTTTTACACACTGCCAGGAGGTTTCTAGTATTTCTAGTAAGAGCTTGATTAGCTGGTTCAGGTGTGTTTGATTAGGGTTGGAGCTAAACTCTCTAGGACAGTGGCTCTCCAGGACCGAGTTTGGACACCCCTGTTCTAGACAAACAAAAATAGTGTCTTTAAGAAACAATATGCAAACAATTCTTGTATGCAAGAACAAAATTAAGTGAGTTTTTTTCTTAAAACAAGCTAAATAAACTGGGTAAGCAAAAAAAAAAATCTTGTTTTTCCCTGACATAACATTATTTTGCTTACCATATTGGCAGATTATTTAGCTTGTTTTAAGAAAAAACTCACTTAATTTTGACATATTATTTCTTAAAAAAAGACAATTTTTGCTTGTCTAAAATTGCTCCTTGATTTAAGAACATTTAGATATTTGGAATAGAAACAAGACAGAGAAAAGCATTTTTTTTTTTGCTGTAATAGACAAGGCTTTGAAGCAAAAATGCATACATGTAAAACTAGCCTTTTTTAAAATGGTGAGAAAAGAAATGATGAGTTGTTTGATAACGGATAGATAAAATCCAGTTCAAAACTAAATTAAAAACACTTCACATAGCAATCCAGCAAGATCTGCCTGTACTTTATGGTTGCTGAGGACACAGATTGCTCCATGGGCTTAATAACTAGCTGGTACACTGGATATATGCATAACATCATCCGAGGTGCTATAGGTTGGAGATGTTTATAGTCAGTTCTGTTAGACCAGTTCTAAATCTCTTTCATGTGCTGAGGGAGTCATAAAAGTAAACCCGTTAACACTTTCTGTTTAATACACTCAGTAATTTCCAACATCATTCTGAAAATGTAGCCCTATATACTGTACATTTCTGCAGATCACAAACTATGTAGCCAGAAGTACATATGGCTGCATTTTGTTTTTAAAACGAATGTTATAGGGCGGTATGACGCTGTTCCTTTTCACGCTTACCAGCTGACCGCTTACCTCCATGTGGACGGCTTTCCCGCTGTTACCAGTTTGTCCAGTTAGCTCGCCATGTACGTCGGCGGACTTGAGATGCAGAGGAGTTGACCACGACGATGGGGTTTGAGTCTGGTGAAGAATGATTTCAGAAAGCGGGTAAGACAAAAACAGAAGCCAAAAAATTAAATAAACAAGTAAATAACAGGTTGAAAATGTGGTAAAATCTGAAAACGTGGTAAAAATGAGTTGAGGTCTTTTCTTTTTCTGGATTACTTTTGAAAACTATTGGTTTGGTTTAGGGAAGTGGGTGGGTGGATCAATCTGTGCTTTTGAAAACACTATTGGTTGGGTTTAGAGAAGGAGGAGAGTGGGTCAGTCAATCGGTCAGTCATTCAGTCAGTTGACAGTCAGTCGACAGCGGCCTCTGGTGGATTTATGCAAGAACAGCAGGCACGAATGGCACTTATGAGAGAAATTTGAGATATGAAAAGCATACGCATCGGCCTTTAGTGGATTTGCGAAAACAAAAACTGCAATAAACATAGCTCCTGGTACATATTTGGCACTCTTTAGAAATGTATATAGTGGTACGTTTTCAGAATGAGCCTGGGTTTGTAATTTCCAAGCCTTCTTTAATATAAAACATATTAGTAAAAATATGAAAATTCATATTAGTAAAAGCTTGGAAATGATTGCAGAGTATATTAAACAGGAAGTGTAAAGAGGTTTACTTTTATGGCTTCCTTAACAGAGAAAGATATTTAGAACTGCTCTAACAGAATTGACAATACACATCTCTAAACATCTCTAACCAACACTTCTCATTGTTAAGATACAGACCAGTTATAAATCTCTTTATCTGTTAAAGAAGCCATACGAGTAAACCCCTTTACACTTCATGTTTAATACACTCTACAATAATTTCCAAGCCTTTACTAATACGAAACTAATTCACTTGACAGAACTTCAAAAAGTAAAAGTTAGATGCAATCAGTGTGTCACTTATTTTTTTCTTTTCTATTGACCTTCAAAGCATTTTAGCAAAATCAGATGAGCATTAAGTGACGGGCCTTTACAAATGAGCCTAAATGTACAACCCAAAAAGTCGAAAAGATAAAAATGCTAATGTAATTTTCGCTTTACAAATGTTCGGCATATCTAAAAATATTTCACATTCATCCAGCATGATTGTCACATTTTCCATCTCTTCTATTGTTCCTGGAAGCGGCATTATAATGTCATTAGTGATTGTACGCAGAGCTCCGCACTTCCGTAATCAATCAGCCGCAGCTGCACGCCGCAGTAATGTTCCCTGCATTCGTTCATTATTCTTCTGCTTTTACAGACAGCAGAGGAATAACTTTGAAAGGAAATATAAAGGGCGAGATCTGACATCTGCTCTAAGCCCTTACTGCACAAATATTAACTTTGCAAATGGAGACACAATTTGCTTGCTCTGGACATTTGAGAGCATACTGTACACCTGGCAGGACAGATTCCAGAGCGTAATCTGCAATATAAGTGCATTGTGTGGTGCATAACCATCTGAAGATTATGCTTTTACATAGCTTTCATACATTGAGTTCAAGTAATGGGCATAAAAGTGATTAGTTTTTTAAAAAAATACATATATCATTAATTATACCCTGCCATGTTGATCCAAACACAGATATACTGTATTTTGTTTATTCTCAGAAGACACTGAAGACATTTCTAATGCAATCTCTGAGGATTCCATTAGTCAACTGACAGATTATGCAACTTCGAAGGTCTTCAAATGAAACAAATAGACAAATAAAATGCACTTTAACTGATGACACATAAACAATTATTTTCATTAAAAAAAAACACAAAAACACACGGATTAAACATTTATAGTCATGCTGGAGGAAAACCAGTGAACCCAAACACTAAATACTTCAAGGAAAGCTAATATGTGTCAGTGTCTTGGGCACTTGAAGTCCGATTAATGCAATGAATTTAAGGCATTGTTTAGAGTCATTCTGATTAACAACTGCTGTTCTTAACATGTGAACCATGCCTTGGAACAAATATGCTCTCTGAAGACATACATTAAAGATTAGTTGCTTTATATAAGACTGAAAATGGGATACAAAATATTTTGAAGTTGTTTAGACATCAGTCAGTTGACTGTTAGACAAATCAAATCAAATCAAATCACTTTTATTGTCACATCATCAGCAGCACGTGTGATGAGTGAAAAGCTTAGGTGCTGGCTCCAGAAAGTGCAAAATACAGACAGTGTAAATACAACGACAGTGCAAAATACAGACAGTGTAAATACAATGACAGTGCAAAATACAGAGAGTGTAAATACAACGACAGTGCAAAATACAGACAGTGTAAATACAACGACAGTGCGAAATACAGACAGTGCAAAATAAAGACAGTGCAAAATACAGTCAGTGCAAAATACAGACAGTGCAGTATACAACAACATACTCACAAACAACAAGACAATGTAAAATTGGCAATGTTGACAGCGATACGTAGGCAGTATTGTTTTAAGTATGGATTTGTTAAAGTGCAGTGCATGCTACATCTTGATGGTGTGCAGTGTGGGGTAGGGAAGAGTTTGTGTGGGGTGTGTTAAGTGTTCATCAGCCTGATAGTCTGAGGGAAGAAACTTTCCTTCAGTCGGCTGCTGCGTGACCGGATGCTGCGGAACCGTCTGCCTGAGGGTAGCAGAGAGAAAAGTCTATGGCTTGGGTGGAAACTGTCTATAAAAGAAGACAGTTTAGTACTGTGGCTACTCTTTCTAAAAGTGGGAGATTTGGACAAGATGACTTCGAGGGGCCGGGACACACCAATCTGAGGGTCAGCTGTTGGGCAATGTTGAACCTTCAGTAAGTATCTGTACGGCTAGTTTGTTTAGTGTGTTCGACAAGTTGAAGCACTCTGATTATTTAGCTACAGTTCAGATAGCAAATTGGAGCACAGGGACAAAAGTGAAATTTTGTCAATGGCGCAAGGCAAGAGGGAACACAAAGAAGCCGGCTGTCATTTCATTGCATTTAAGTATTTGCTGAGTTCAGAATGCACGATTTTCAAAGTAGTAGCGTCACAGATGTTTTCACACTGCATGACTATTCAAGGTAGCATTCTGTTGGTGCTGTGTTTACACTAAAGGATGGATCGGTGACAGGAGGTTTCACACCGCATGACATTATAGTATGAGAATTGCCGACAAGTTTGCCCAGTCCACAAACTACGTTTCACAACACATGCGAAAAGTGACATGGAAACAACTCGAGGTCATGTAGTACAATATATCTCTCGGCGACTCATCGTCGATTCTTTCAGATTGTGTCTTTTATAGTTCACACTGTGTGATTGTTATTCACGTGAACGAGCACCGATTTACCTGTGATTTCAGGCATTTGTCTGCAATTTCCCAAGTCGAGTCAAAATCGAGGCTAAAATCATGCAATCCGAACACACATTTAAGTTTCCGTCTGCTGTCGTCCATTTGTTGTTTTCATGTGCAATCTAATCATAATTGTCTTTTTTTTTTTTTTTTAAGAATTGTCTAATAATTGATTTAACTTTCTATAAAAGGTAAAGTTCAAGAGTTCGCAGCATGCTTGTTTGGCATGCTGTCCCCGGAGAGAGCCCTGAACTCATTAGATCCTCGAGCCCGGGGCTCCCTCCTGTTGCAAGGCGATAGGGGAGATTGAGCTCAGGTAGGTCTCGAGAACTCCCCTGTCATACTGGCCGAAGAGCAGATAGTAGTTTCTTTTTAACGAGATAGTACTAGGTAGGGAGCAAGTCTATGGTGTTGATTTGGATTAGTCAATACCTTAGGTTGCATGTTTTTAAATCGGTGGGAGGAAACCGGAGAACCCGGGGGAAACCCAAGTGAGCACGGGGAGAACGTGCATACTCCACACAGAAATGCCCGCTGGTTTTGGTAAAGCCAGGAACCATTGACATTCTTACTGTGAGGCAACAGTGTTAAGCGCTGGGCCACCGTGTCACCCATCTAGAAAGGAGGAGGAGTAGGGGTGGAAGGGGGGATTCTTCAAAGCGAAGATATCGGTGATACGTAACCCAGGGTATTTGTAGTAGCTTAGGGATCATTTGATCGGTGCATAGTGTATTTGGATAATGTGGGTCCAGCCGCTAGCAATCATAAGCATGTGATCCTCTCAAAATTAGTTTATAAATAAACTTTACTTAGAGAATTAATTAATTATGAGGTAATTCTTTCAAAACCTTGATCGTGATTATAATGGTTTTATTATTATCGTGACGATCCACCAATGTCAATATGTACCACTGAACAACTGAATAACTATACTTTATATTGATAAGTTGGTAAGACATTTATCCAGTCTCATAACATTTTCATATAGTTAAAACAGTCTATTCAAGAGTTCACACTTAGCTGATGATTTATATTAAAGCCCTGGGAGAGAGCCCTTAACTCAGAAGATCCTTGAGCCTGGGGCTCCCAGCTGTTTCATTGGGAGAGAGCAGAGTATTAGCTCAAGTAGGTCTCAAGAGCTCCCCTGAATTCATTCGCTCGGCCTATTTCTTGATTATTAGGGATTACCACAGCAGAATGAACCACCAACTATACCAGCATATGGCTATGCTGTGAATGCCCAGTATTGAAACACTCATATACTGTGCCAATTTGGTTTATTCAGTTCACTTACTGCATGTATTTGGACTGTTGGAGGAAACCGGAGCACCCAGGGGAAACCCACACGAGGATGGGGAGAACATGTTAACTCCACACAGAAACACCAACTGGCCCAGCCAGGACTCAAACTAGCAACCTTCTTGCTGTGAGGTGACAGTTCTAACCACTAAGCCGCCGTGCCGCCCTGTCATGGATTAATCTAGGAAAAAGGGGGAGGAGTAGGGCTGGATTCTTCAAGGCGAAGATGACTGAGGTAAGAAAATCTGCTTGTTTATGTGCATTTGGATTCGTCGGATTGGTAAATCATATGTAGCTAATGCTGGACCAGCCACGGTCAATCATAAGCACGTGATCCTTTCGAAATTAGTTTATAAATAAACTTCAATTTATGATTTTACGGCATGCATAATTCAGACGAAACAGTATCATGAATTAATTCAGACAAAACTGTTTTATCATGAGTGTATTGAGACAAAACAGTTGTGTTAATTCTGACAAAATAGTCAAATCAGTCAAAATAGTTTTCTTACAAATTTTAATGAAAGTCAAATCATGAGTAAATTCTGACAAAACAGATCAATGACAGTTTGATAAACAGTTTATTCAGACACTGACATTTATTTCAGAGTCTGATATTATCTTCATACAGACAAAACCCATCTAATTATGAACAGATGGCATGACAGAATAGTCTGATCAACTTTCTGATCAATTCAAAACAACTTTTTTTGCAGCAGCAAATCAAATGGCTTCTGGAAACAAAACAGAACAACCTTTTCCGAGGTCGAGCAGATGCAAGTTGTTATCTCATTTAGTATCAGCTGAACTACATACAGGCCAAGCTTCTGCCATTTGGCTCTAGTGCAAAACTCTCTTCTGCACTTTTCTCCCCCTTCTCACGCCACATGCTTGTTCTAATATTTGGAGATGATTTTCCTCATCTTGTGTTGCAGTGGCTTTATCCGGCCTGTCTGTGGGTTTTATTATCATATTCTTCTGCTTTGCAATCACTAAACTCCATCTGTTGAGCCTGCTGCAAGCATATCAAGCGTACACGAGCATGTGTGTGCAGAATACTGATAGAAAAGACCGGTGCCCTCCTGGTGTGCCGGGAAGCCCTGTACAGTCATACACGCAAGGACACTTTAATTAATAATCGAATGAAGGTTTTGTACGATGTGCATATGAAGGCTGGCCTGCCATATGCGAGCCAGAGAGTCGGTGTGTCCAAAACTGTGCTGTCGGGAGCTAAGCACAAAAGCCAGGTGGCTGCATGCAAATATAAAACTGTTCTCAGGCCCCTTTGGAGAACAGACAACAGGCAAGATTCCCTCTACAGAGACGAGAGAGATTACTGAGGCAAATAAAATCAGCAATTAGTCAACACAACAGCAAATGAAAGCAAAGGGCAACGGGGTTGTGTATAGACAACAAGGAATGCAGAATGGCAATAGTTGATCAATGCTTGTTCAAACTACTTCTTTAACGCGTGTACGAATTTTGAGGCGTCTTCTCTTGAAAGAACTTAAATTACACTTTCAGGTTTGATCGTACAGATAAGAGCAATAAATCAATCGAATCTGTTAGGTGTCTTTTTTGTGTACACTCACGATAACAACAAAAGTGTGTGCATTTGCTAAATAAACAGTGTAGGCATTCTTTCTTTTGTCTCTCCACGAACTGTTTTTAGAAACGCGTCAGTAAAATGCACTGAAACTCCTAGAAAACAAAACACACAGACATATATGACTATATAGACTTTTCTATAGACTATATGTCTATAGAAAGATTGAAGTATGTACTTTTAAATGCAGCGAGTGCATGTTGAAAGCAAATATTGTTTGATTAAGTAATCAGTATGAAACCAACACTATGTCTAGTTTCTCAGTCTGAACTCATTATTTTTAATGCGACCACCAGTGTTGCCAGACGTACGATAATTATCGTATTTGTACGATAATTCCGACCACTGTACGATGGACGATCAATAATGCCAAAAATCCTATAATGTACGATAATTTCAGAATTTTATGGCATTTAAAATGAGTTTCATTGTAATCTTGGGGCTTCCATACTTATTGATAGCTGCATCTTGTGTCTGCTGTCTGTGAGGAGAAGGTGGAGTTAGACACGTTTTCTACCCAATGACTGTCTATCTCATCTTACCTTACATCTTCTCAGCCAATCGACGTGGAGAATGTCTCTCTCTCACGAGTTAACATTCCTGCTGTGCGCGGCCGTGCTTCAGTCAGTCGTTTTCAGGTTGAGGTCGGTCGAGTTTTAAAAAGTAGTGCTGAAAAAAAAGGTGAGAAGAACAGGGGAGTTTGCCCTTGATGTTCTCATTTTTCCCCATTCAAATGCATCATGCGAACGTGTTTTTCCAAAGTTAATCTCATCAAAACAAAGCCACGAGATCTGCTCATTACAGATCCTCTGGATGGGCTCGTGCACACCCTCAGACTAGTGTGTTAAAAATTTGGGAGGGTGCACTGCTTTCAAGCCAACCAGCACTATGTTGCGCTCCACGTAGGCATCCAATTTGTACCGCAAAATGAATCCCTCAACATCTGGCAACACACGCAGACAGTGACTCAGAGGTGGAGTTTTTTTTTAATGTATTGTTGTAATTTGCACGTTGTGTCAAAACGCTATTTGTCTAGATAATAGCTGTATACTCTCCGTTTGAATAGTGTGCGAATAATTTTCCTCCAAATCCGATAATTTTGAGGTTCTGGTATGATACTTTCACATTTTCAATCTGGCAACACTGGCGACCACTCCTACGAGGCTTTGCTATTACAATGGTCCATGTGAGACTCGCGCGACATGTAAACTGTGGTCAGAGAAGACCACGGAATCTCCACGAATACATGAGAGGCATACCTGTATAAAGCTTGGAAGGTGCACGCTCCATCTCATTTTGAAAACAAATTTTGCCTCGCTATAGGTAATCCATAGAATTCTAGAACTCTAGTTAACTTAATTGTTTTTGCAAATTTAAGTGGATTGAACATAAAACAATTAAGTTGTCCCAAGAAAAACTCAATAGTTTTATTGATTCTGCTCATTCTAAATAGGTACTTTAAACAACCAGCAAAACTCTTTTTAAGTGTACTAACATCTTTGGGATTTCACATTGTACATTTTTAGAATACTTATCATTGTTCTAGGGGGCAGCACGGTGGCTCAGTGGTTAGCAGTGTCACCTCACATCAAGAAGGAAGTTCTGGCTGGACCAGTTGGCATTTTTGTGTGGAGTTTGCATGTTCTCCCTGTGTTCACATGGGTTTCCTCCAGTTTCCCCCACAGTCCAAAGACATCCACTGTAGATGAATTGGGTATGCTAAATTGTCCATAGTGTATGAGTGTGTATGGGTGTTTCCCAGTACTGGGTTGCAGCTGGAAGGGCACCCGCTGCGTAAAACGTGCTGGAATATGCTTTATTTCAGAGGTCGCCACAGTGGAATGAGCCGCCAACTAAGCCAAAGGAAAATGAATCAAATCAATCAATCAATCAACCAACCATTGTTCTACTTTCAAACTTACAAATGCTTTTTAGTTCTAGACTCTATTTCTGACACAAACTTTGAAATGCTGAAAATTCCTAATTATTAAATAATTTACATAAAACTATTACTATATAACATAAAGGAAAATAATAACATTAGCAATACTACTATAAATAAAGAGTTATTTCAAATGATATTGTCTGCATCCATAATATAATTATGATAAAAACACTCCACACAACATTTTTCCTTAATTTACTCTGTAAAAAAACCTGCTAATTAGCATTTTCAATGGTTTTCTGTTTATTTATGGTTGTGAATTGCATTTTGGGACCTCTGCTCTGTCAACTTTTGATGTTGACAATTCAACTCAGTTTATTATATATTCTTTTTTGTACTCTACAGACTTTTGTTGACATTTTAATTCATTCATTCATTAATTTTATTTTCAGCTTAGTCACTTTATTAATCCGGGGTCGCCACAGCGGAATGAACCACCAACTTATCCAGCACATGTTTTACGCAGCGGATGCCCTTCCAGCTGCAACCCATCTCTGGGAAACATCCATACACAATCATTCACACTCATACACTACGGACAATTTAGCCTACCCAATTCACCTCTACATGTCTTTGGAATGTGGGGAAAACCGGAGCACCTGGAGGAAACCCACGCGAACGCAGAGAGAACATGCAAACTCCACACAGAAACGCCAACTGACCCAGCCAAGGCTCGAACCAGCGACCTTCTTGCTGTGAGGCAACAACACTACCTACTGCGCCACTGCGTTGGCTTGACATTTTAGTAGTTAGAAATAATGTATAAGAAATAATTTATAGAAGAAAATGTACTGGCAGTTTATTACACATTTTTTGTACCGTAATATACAACACCAACCCAGTTTATATACTGTAGCACAGTACACCTGTAGTTTGATCCGACATATGATGCATGCTCTCTATAGTAAAATTAAAAATCAATCTGTAATATGCTAACTGCATTTGGAAGCTGAATTTGGCCATCTGATTATTATTATTATTAGTATCATTATTATTATTAATATTATTATTATCATTATAAACATTTGGTTATGTCCTGTAGGGCTGCAACAACTAATCGATTAAAATCAATTACTAAAAGCGTTGGCAACAAATTTCATAATCGATTCATCATGTCCCGCAACGTGAAGACATTTGATTAAAAAAAACTTGAGTTGAGCGCAGAGCGGAGTGAACGCACTCTGCCTCTCTCGTGGACTGATGCCAGCTGACTTTGGCGCCTCATAGACAGGACAGAGCAAAAAAAACTTTTTTTTTTAGCACTTTGCATTGTAAGACTAAAGACACGTTTTTATTCACTCGCCTTTTTTGGATCATTAATTTTTCAATCTGTTGTCATGTATAGCTACACTGACAAAAAAAGCTTTTCTTACTTAGTAATTTTGTCTTGTTTCCAGTCCAAATATCTAATAAACTCTTAAATCAAGACTACTAGATAAGAAAAATGGCATGAGAAAATTAAGGGATGCTTCAAACTTCTGTTTGAGATTATGGCCCAATCCCAATTCTACTCCTTAGCCCTTCCCCGTACCCCTACCCCTCATTTTGCGCGTTCCCGTGAAGGGGTAGGGGTGTCCCAATTCTCTTTAGCTTAAAGGCTTAGAGCTAAGGCGAAGGGGTAGATACCCCTTCGAATGGAGATTTTTCAGGTCTACACTCGAAACCAAGGGGTAAGAAAATTTCCCAGAATACACCAGCCACAATACACAATAATTTGGAATAATTTGTCTAACATATCTTTTGTTTACATAGCACTGATAACCACACACAACTCTCACTGCTACGGCGTGAGCACACATATTGGCATATATTCTTACATTTCAAATAACGAACTTGCATGGGAATAGACACAATATGTGAATGGCCCGCTGCTATAGTTAAGCCAGTGTGCGAGCGTATTAGCCCTGGTGTAGCGCACAGGTGGCATAACTTTGTTTAGTTGCAGCAGTTTCGTTCCATGCAACAGAAACGTGGCGTTGAGAAGCCTTTACGATTAAGTATCCAAATGTTTTCGGCTGCTCGCGCACACACTTAACGTCAGGTGACTCACGCTCTGCACAGCCTTCAACAGCAGCTTGTGCTGCATTGAACAGATGCACGTCACTTCATAACTATAGCGGCTGTTTTTCGACTGAACTAAATTTATTTTTGATGTCTTGGTCACACTATTTGGAGGGCTGGAACAAATTGCCTTCAATTTCGGCTGCCAATTGAATAGCCCTGGTGTAGAGGCTGGCAACCCCCACTGTTTGACTACTAACTAACTACCCTGCTTAAAAATCCAGCTTAAACCAGCCTAAGCTGGTTGGCTGGTTTTAGCTGGTCGACCATCCTGGTTTTAGAGGGGTTTTGGCCATTTCCAGGCTGGTTTCCAGCCATTTCCAGCCTGGTCTTAGCTGGTCAGGCTGGGAGTTGACCAGCTAAAACCAGCTTGACCAGCCAAAGCCAGCTATGTCCAGCTTAAACCAGGCTGGTCAAGCTGGTTTAAGCTGGTCATTTTCCAGCCTGACCAGCTAAGACCAGGCTGGAAATGGCCAAAACCCCTCTAAAACCAGGCTGGTCGACCAGCTAAAACCAGCCAACCAGCTTAGGCTGGTTTAAGCTGGATTTTTCGGCAGGGTAACTAACTAACCAAATGAATAAATCTGAGATGTTAAAATTGTATTTCTAGTTTTAATGCCTCATGAAACAGTTGTATTTTTCAGAACAATGAATGCATTTGTGAACATGTTGGCATCCTGAACATACTGTAGGTTTACACCTCAGGATTATTAGCACCAAAGTCACTTGCTTATGCATAAAGCTTTGTTGATTACACCAAAATTATTCTAGTTTTGCTGAATCGCTTGCTGTTTAAACATGCAGCGCAAGACGGAGCAAAAGGAGGATCATGTGTACCTTTGCGGATGCCCCAGGTGTCCCAGAATGCATTAGCAACCACATCCCCAACACAACTTACACGACTCTGATCAATGCGGTTCCCCTCAGAGAGACACGGATACAACAGGAGTGAGCGAGATGTGCTGAAGTGCTGTTGTTTGAGCAGAGGGAGGAATAATCCTTATCTGCAGGAATGCAAACGCAGACAGGTAAAAGCGGCTCGTTAGAAAGGGTGAGGAGGCAGGCAGCTAATTGATCTGATTTAATCTCATCGCCGCTTGATTGACCGGCTGTCGGACATGTTTGTGCCTGCTGAATGCACAAAAGCACGACAGATTTATCTTGGTCAACCTTCAAGTGTCTCTCTGTGTTTGTGTGTGTGTGCGCGCAGAGAGCGGGACTGTTTGTCTTAGTCAAGCGAAAAAAAAAGCACAAAGGGTGCTATCATGGGCCAGGATCACCACGCCTTCACTCCAAACAAAGAAAGAGAGAAGGAGAGACAATAGGAAAGAATCAAAGTGGGAATGAATTTGATAAATGAATGCTTGAGAGAGGAAGGATGGAAAGATAACTACCTAAGGGTCTCGCCTAATTTAAAGCACCCTATGCGGCAGAAACATCACTTAGAATTTGAGCATATAAGTTCTTTACACACAAAACATAGTGTCATAGCTTCAGTGTGCAAAGACCTTAACCAAAACTTACTTTGGAGTATTTGATACAGAGCATGTTTTTTTGATCTTTGTTTCCTACAAGTAATTTTGAGTAGCGTTTGTTCACTAAATGAATAAAAAAGATTAATAAAGATTTATATAAACACAGACCTATCGATAGTAGATTCGTAAAAATGGTGCATGCGTGTGTAAATATTTAACATAAACATCACTGTACAACTATACAATTAATATGACATGGGAATAGATTATATAAACCAAGAAACTTGTAAAAGAGTTTTTTTTTTTATTATTATTGTTGCATAACATACATACCCACATACAAATAGAGAGGACGATACCGAGAAAGAGACAATTGGAAAGAATCAAAGTGGCAACAGATTTGATAAATGAATGTTTGAGAGAGGAAGGATGGAAAGCTGACAACCTAAGGGTCTCATCAGATTTAAAAACACCCTGTGTGGCAGGAACATCACTTCTACATTGAGCATATAAATGCTTTACACAGAGCATAAAACGATGTGAATACAAAACAAAAAAAATCATATGAATATTTCAGGCTTCAGGGTGCAAAGACCTTAAACAAAAACTTTCTTTGCAGTATTTGATGTCTGAAAAAAACAATACAGAGCATCTTTGTTTTGATCTTTCCTACAAGTAATTTGACTAGTGTTTGTTCACAAAATGAATAAAAACAGACTGTTTTACGTAAACACAGACCTATTGACAGTAAATTTGTAAAAATTGTGCATGCCTGTGTACATATTTAACATAAACATCATTATACAATTAAAACAACATGGACATTGGTGTGTGTGTGTGTGTGTGTATGTGTGTGTGTGTGTGTGTGTGTGTGTGTGTGTGTGTGTGTGTGTGTGTGTGCGTGTGCGTGTGTGTGTGTATGTGTGTGTATATATATATATATCACTACACAATAAAATTACATGGAAATAGGTTATATAAAACAAGGACGTGTAAAAGATTTTATTTTATTGCATAACACACCCATACCTCCACACACATACTGTAGAGAGCGCGACACTGTATTTTAACCATCAAAAAAGAGAGGAACAAAAAAAAAACAAATCTCTTTAAATAAAATGTTATCAGGATTTACTAGCGTTTTGCTTTTTTTATTCCGCATATCTTTAAAACTCTCAAAACAGTGTTAGTTCACTTTTGAATAATATAATGTTATTATTTTTAGCATTGTTTTTGTGTATACAATTTTGCTGATATTAGCAATTACCAGAATATTTAAGCTTATTTGAATATTACATATACAGTATAAAATAGGCTAAATACTGAAATGTGTAAATATTTATAATAATTAACAACATAACATGTCATCTTTGTAATCAAAGGCTTTCCCGTTTCGTAGAGTAACCTCTAATAGTATGTGTAAATATCAAGATATCAACTTTTTTTTAATTTTACATTTTATGACCCATTTAAGAATAAAATTATTGGTAACACTTTATTTGATGGTCCAGTTCAGTATTAATAGACTGTCTGCTGTTGATACTGCTGCTAAACAGACATTTAACTGACTATAAGAAACTTGCAAGTACATGTCAACTTACACTAACCCCAACCTAACAGTCTACTTATCATCTAATGAGAATTAGTTGGCATGTAGATGCAATGTATCTTAAATTCAACAAATGGACCATCAAAATAAAGTGTGACTAAATTGTGACATGAATTTATGTTTTGAGTGGGATATTCATAAAACTAAAATGTAATGTTATTCAGTGGATGTACAGAGACCGTATGTTGTCTTTTTTCATCTAAGTCCTATTTTACCCCTAAAAAAGTATCTGCTGTGTCCTGTTGGGCCTATCTACTGAATCTGAGTGAGAAACGTATCAAAAGTGCAGCATCTCATCAAAAGTGAGAGTGAGATCTCATCAAAAGTGTATCTGCAGTTCGTGTCTTGAAAAGTCAAATGAAGAGGTTCTCTGGCTCTTGATCTTCTTGCATATTTTTTTTTCCAGCAGACTCAATCACAAAAAAACTCAGTCCACTTTATTTCTTTAATTAGTTTCACAGTAAAAAATAATTTCAATGATCTCATTTAAAGAGTCACAAAATGGCCACTTGCCGTCCATGAAGTCAGCTGTGGGACAAATTGAGCACACAAGTTTAGTAAGTGAAAATTGGACTCATCTGTGTGTCCTTGAATTGCTAACCCCAATCTTAAATGATATTGGATAGAGGATAGAACAGCCACTAAAGCGATTTTTACCTCTGCCATATCCACTAATTGCAGCTTGGTGCAGATACAATTCATCATGAAAATGGAATCGTGGAATCAGTTTTTGCACTGCTAAACTGTCTCATTGGATTCTTTGTTGTGTATAAGAGTTACTCTCATATTTATTTTTTTTTCACTTTCCTTTCAACTTAAATGTTGCTGTTGATGCTAAGCCTTGCTGAAACAATAACAAACTGCTTTTTGCAGTTGAAACAGAAGGTTACATACACTAAAAAAAGGAACATAACCATTTTTAAAAAAATGTTTAATGGTAAATCATACTAAACGTTTACTATTTTCGGTCCGTTAGGATTACCTAAATGATTTAGATTTGCTAAATGCCAGAATAATGAGATATTTTTTTTTTTTTGAGAATTTATTATTAATTTCAAAAGTTTACAAACATTTCCTGGGTATTTTATTTTAGCTTTGCTTTTAAACTGTATAACTTTGGTCAAATGTTGTGAGTATCCTTCCACAAGCTTCTCACAATAGTTTGCAGGCATTTTGGCCCATTCCTTCTGACAGAATTTTTGTAACTGAGTCAGATTTGTTGGCTGTCTTGC
The DNA here is from genome assembly GCA_903798195.1 of Danio kyathit. Classification (NCBI taxonomy): domain Eukaryota; kingdom Metazoa; phylum Chordata; class Actinopteri; order Cypriniformes; family Danionidae; genus Danio; species Danio kyathit. The sequence goes on from LR812536.1 coordinate 51,928,446, forward strand.
TTGCACAAGCTTTTTCAACTCTGCCCACACATTTTCTATAGAATTGAAGTCAGGGCTTTGTGATGGCCACTCCAAAACATTCACTCTGTTGTCCTTAAACCACATTTTAACTAATTTGGCAGTATGCTTAGGGTTATGGTCTGTTTGGAAGACCCACTTGTGGCCAAGTTTTAATTTTCTGGCTGATGTCTTGAGATGTTGCTTCAGTATTTCTACATAATGTTCTTTCTTCATGATGCCATCTAAGCTGTGAAGTGGACCAGTCCCTCCTGCAGCAAAACAGCCCCACAACATGATGCTGATGCCCCCATACTTCACAGTTGGGATGGAGTTCCTAAGCTTGTAAGCTTTTCTCTTTGTCCTCCAAATGACACTGGTCATTATGGCCAAACAGTTCAATCTTAGTTCCATCAGACCACAGGACATGTCTCAAAAAATTGTTCGTTTTCCCAGTGTAATTTAACAAATTGTAATCTGGCTTTTTTTTTGATTCTGGCTCGTTGATTTTCCCATGTTGTCACAAAAGGAAGCAGTGTGTTTGAGGTTTTCCTTAAATACTATTCTACAGTTGTGCCTCCAGTTAACTCAAATGTTTTCAATTAGCCTATCAGAAACTTCCAAAACCTTGACACCATCATCTGAGCTTCAGAGGCATAATAATCTCATTGTATGTAAACTTGTGTAACACCACGCCAGCAGAGGAAGCCATCGCCCGACTACTGACTCAGCTCCGCTCCCTCTGTGGTTACTTCCTGTTTGTGCTGTATTTCAGCGAGAGCTCAGGCCCCATGCTTCCTTGCAAAGTATTGCCAGTTTACCTGCCTTACCAAGCATTGTTCCAAGTGACTCTCATGACTGCTATCCTGTGTATGACCCTGCCTGCCTTGATCACGTACGTTCCCTGTCTTTGCCCTTTTGATCTGATTTGGGCTGATTGTTGTTGTACTGTACTCCTGCCTGCATTATCACTACGTCTTCTGGATTTGCCCCTGTGTTTGTCGATTGGATTGGACTGCTTTCCTGTTGCTGACTATTCTCCTGATTACACGTTGATGTCTCTGCCTAAGCCCCTTAATAAACTTCTGTATATGGATTCTAACGTTGTCTCAGCCTCCACGTTACAACTTGACTTTCAAGAAAAGTTACAACAATTTCTCAAAACATATCTCTCTCATTATTCTGCTATTAAGCATAACAGAAACAAATTTGATAATCTTAACTTACCTAAAAGAGAAAAAGTTTAGTCACATTAACATCTGACTTTTTTTTTAATGGTTATGTGCCTTTTTATACAGTGTATGTAAACTTCTGGTTTCAACTGTATATGTATGCCATAGAATGTTTGAAAAAGGTAAAAATGGCATACCAGCATGCAGGGTTTGTAACTTAAATGATTAACTGTGCTATAAATTATACTGCTACTGTCAGTATAATTTACTTCTGTCATGCTATGATTAGCACAATAACAGCCTGCCCATGTTTATTAGCCGTGGCATTAACTATTAAAGAAATACATGTGAAATTCCATTTTAGAGCTATTTTGTGTGGAATCACATTTCCACCTTTGATAGCAAGATTACACGAGTTTCATGTAAGGGATTTACATTAAATCAGGGGTGTCCAACTCTAATCAAACACACCTGAACCAGCTAATTAAGCTCTTACTAGATATACTAGAAACTTCCTGGCAAATGTGTTGAAGAAAGTTGGAGCTAAACTATGCAGTACACTGGCCCTCCAGGACCGAGTTTGGACACCCCTGCATTAAATAATTTTAAAAAAGACATTATAAAAAGTGATAAGTGCATTCAATTATGTTAAATGCATGTTATGGAGGCAAATAACTACCCAATGTGAATTGCATAAAAAAAAAAATACTTTAACACAAGGCAATCTGCTCATTACCCCACTTATTCTGTCATTTGCCAAGTTATAGACAAGTAAAAAATAGTAGTGCTCTTTGCAGTGTAATATTTGACAGAATCTTTATTAGTTGCAATGTGTATGACAGTCATAGGAAGACAGCGAGAGATAATGTTTGTGCATGCCATTGACATGAGCATATCTAATAGCTCATAGTAACATGCATTAGCTACAACTCGGGTTCATTCTGAAAATGTACCGCTATATACATTTCTGGAGAGCGGCAAATATGCCTCAGGCGGTACATTTTTTGCTGTTTTTGTTTTCTCGAATCCACCAGAGGCCGCTGTGTATGCTTTTTGATATCTCAAATTTCCCTCGTGAGTGCCTGTCTGTCTTGCATAAATCTACTAGAGGCCGTTTTGATTGACTGACTGACCGATCGACTGACCCACCCTCCTCCTTCCCTAAACCCAACCAATAGTGTTTTAAAAGCACTGATTGACCAGCGCCTACCACTTCCCTAAACCCAACCAACAGTTTAAAAAAGTAATCCAAAAAGGAACGGTGTCATACCACCCCGTATCGTTCATTTTAAATACAAAATGCAGCCATACGTACTTCTGGCTACATAATTCACGATTTCCATAAATGTATATAGGACTACGTTTTCAGATTGAGCCTATGTTGGTTAGCTACCTCTTAGCAATTTCTTAGAGTTGGTTGATCTCCCATCAACTCCCTGGTAAAGCTCACGCCAGTGTCCTTAAGTTTACCCCTAAGGATAAAGTATTCAGCAACTGTCTCTGGGCTGCTATAGTTACTACTAATGTTTCAGGGTAGCACATATATTTATAACTGTAATCAACACTTATTGGAACTACTTATGCATTAAACTATTTTAGAGTCAGAATCAAGAATTTCAACAGACCATGGAATAAAAAATAATAATAATAATAATAATAATAATAATAATAATAATTATTATTATTATTATTATAATAATAGGGTGGCATGGTGGCTCAGTGATTATCAAGAAGCTCCCTGGTTTGAGTCCTGGCTGGGTCAGTTGGCATTTCTGTGTGGAGTTTGCATGTTTTCCCCATGTTTGTGTGGTTTTCCTCCGGTGTTCCGGTTCCCCCCACGATTCAAAGACATGCGCTATCTGTGAATTGGATGAACTAAATTGGCCATAGTGTGAATGAGTGTATGGATGTTTCCTAGTATTCGGTTGCAGCTGGAAGGGCATCCGCTGCACAAACCATATGCTGAATAATTTGGAGGTTAATTTCGCTGTAGCAACCCCAGATTAATAAAGGGACTAAGCCGAAAAGAAAATGAATGAATGAATGAATGAATGTTTCCTAGTATTGGGTTGTGGCTGAAAGGGCATCCGCTGTTTAAAACATATGCCAGAATAGTTGGTGGTTCAGGGGTGGCAACTCCTGATAAATAAAGAACTAAGCCGAAGGAAAATGAATGAATGAATGAATGTGCAGCTCCCTTTTTTGAGATAAGTTTGAACGGCTGTTCGAGGAAGAATCTTTGACCCTGAAAGAGCCACCTTGTGTTTCTGACAGCCAAAATATGTCATTATTTTTTATGGCCACACTTTATTGGTTCGTTTCCACTGAGTGGTACGGTGCGGTTCAGGATGCTTTAATGGCCACTGTCATATTTCCACTGTCAAAAGTGTACCGAACCGTACCGTACCACTTTTTCGGCACCCTTTCGAAAGGGTACCAAACACGAGAAAGGTACCAAACACGAGAATTATTAATAATTTCATTTTTCTTGTCAGCTTTGTCCCTTGCGGGGTCGCCACAGCGGAATGAACCGCCAACTTATCCAGCACGATTTTTACGCAGCGGATGCCCTTCCAGCCGCAACCCATCTCTGGGAACTTTCACACACACATTCACACTCATACACTATGGACAATTTAGCTTACCCAATTCACCTGTACTGCATGTCTTTGGACTGTGGGGGAAACCGGAGCACCCGGAGGAAACCCACGCGAACCCAGGGAGAACATGCAAACTCCACACAGAAACGCCAACTGACCCAGCCCAGCCGAGGTTCGAACCTACGACCCAGCGACGTTCTTGCTGTGAGGCAACAGCACTACCTACTGCGCCACTGGGTTGCCCCTTATTAATAATTTAAGATACACAAATAAAAATGTATCAAATAAAAAATAAATATTGGCAATCATATCTAAATATAAAATTTATGTTCAGTTTAAACATCACTGAATAACATTCAAACACTGAAATGAACATTGTTATATTGTTAAATGATTATATTGTTGTTGTTTGATCAAATTATGTTGTATTTTGACACTCCTGTATTCAACATTGTTTAACTGTACACTAATTGTGATTTTAGATACTATCTATCTTCCATTTGATACTGAGCCTTTATTTGTAACTTATACAAAATTTCTAAATCATAAATAGTCCTCACTTTAGATTAGGTCACCGAACTACATAAATTTGTGTTAATAAAGCATTTATAAACATACAAAGTAACTATTATTATGTGCCTGAATAATAAGATATATAAATGTTCATTCGACTAGTATTAATCATTTACTTCCTCATTCTAAATGACCCTAAAAACCAACAACTACCCTTAAATATGTTATGATCACCAGCGTTCTAGCATCTGCCAGTTTACTGAACTATTAATCCCATCATGCCCAACACTCACACACCAGTTCTTGATCATTCCTTGATTTCACACGCACGCACACACACACACACACACAGCTGCAGATCATCCTCACTTATTACTTTGACTTTTTAAGCACCACAGAGACATTCATTAATTTGCTCAGTTTTGTTCTGTGTACCTTGCTTCCATGTTTTGCTCTGTCTGCTTTAATTTGTTTTTGGATTGTGATAGTTTTCTGCCTGCCCCGACTTTTGCTTGTTTCTTGGACTACTCTTTTTTTTTAGTTGCCATTGCTATTTATGTTTTGTTCCTGTTTTGACCCCTGCCTGCCTGACCATTCACGAAATAAAGCTGCATGTAAAACTCCATCTCTGTTGACACACCTGCATTGTTACAAAATACTAGTGAGTGTGAAATGAAGCTTTCTCAACCAGTGGACCATTCAATTCAAATGTATTAAAAAAAAAAGGTTCGTTACTCGAAGCAAAATCAGAGCTTGATGAGGACCTCTGCTGATTGAAGTGTGGGGAAGCACTGTGTTGGAAAAATGTCAAATGTTCACCTGACCAACTTATTAATGTAGTAATATAACAATAGTAATATAAACAAATTAGATCCCAGTGAAGAGATGATCCCAAGGTATCCATAATCCTGGACCAGGCCGTATCCCGAGCTGATGCTGTGGTCATCGTGGAGCAATGGAGTGCATGAGACTGATTCCTAAAAAAAAAAGTGACAAAGGAGTCCCCGCATTGATCCTGTGGGCCAGCCTGACCTCCCGCCTGAGCCCTACTCACACCTGCAGCGTCGTGCCCAACAGAGCGTAGTCTCTATCAAGTTTTTTTTTTTTTTTTCCTTCACTTCGTTAATTGGTGAAGTTTTTTTTTCCTTGCCACTGTCACCATTGGCTTGCTTGGATCGGGACTTGTGGAGCTGCGCTTCGGTAAATTTACTCTTCAATGTTTGAACTTTCAGCAGTGAAATTTTAACCACACTGAACTGAACTAAACTTCAACTCTGAAATCTGGACTTTACTAGAACTACGTTAAGCTGCTTTGACACAATCTACATAGAAAAAAGCACTATATAAATAAACATGAATTGAATTTAATTGAATTGAAACATGAATATGCAGTGGCCTTTTTTAAAATAGCTGTAAATAATACACTAATACACTTTAGTATGGTTCAAAAGCTTTTTACTATAAATTACTATAGTATTTTAGTTGAATTACTGGTGCGTGGGACCGGTGCAGTGCTTTGCAACAGCAGAAATGTATGTAATTCACACCTAATCTCTCGCTATATACTTTATTAACTTACAAGTTAATTAAACCTTTGAATCCAAATTCAAAGCAGTCATGTGGTTATAAGTGGAAATGAAGCTTCGGACTTCACTGATCACGTGATTATGGCGAAACGGATCAAGCTCCGTTACACTGCTTCACTGAGAGATGTATAATTTTCTTAATACATGCTTCAAAGCCTCGGTGCACAATGTCACATCACTACAAAATACAAATGCTGTCTGGTGTTCCAAAAATCTAAACTTATTCAGGGTGTTTGCAGAGCACTGTAACATCAAAACCACTGGCAGAGTTTGGAGGGAGAGAGAGAGAGAGAGAGAGTGCGTGTGTAACATATTGTTTTTCCTCTTATTATACATGGAGTCCATGAAGGGGCAGAAACGGTTCCGCATGTGCTGTGTTGCAGAAGTCTCCAGAGTATACTCCTCATCAACAAACATCTGTGTACTGCTGTAAATAAACAACAAACGCTTCGTAAACAACAGCAGCACACTAGCCTTACTCCTCGATGCACTGAATCTGATTTGCCACAGGCTTGTAAGAGAGAGAAATCATAGATTAAATCATTTTCTTTTCATCTTAGAATGAATTTGAGTTTAATAAATGAGCTATTTTTGGGCTGTTGGATTTTGGGTGAACGTGTTTGTGCTTCTTTCTAGCCAGCAGTCTTTGCAGGATCAACTGCAGGAAACACACACACACATTAGTTCTTAGATCTCACAGATATGTGATCAACAAACACTGTGGGATCCTGAGATGACAAATTCAGCTGCTTAACTCTGATAAACACTCAGAAACTCTTTCAGACAGAAAAAAGTCAGAAATGTACATTTATCAAGTATAGTCAAATATTTTATATGAGAATATTAAAGGTGCAGTAGGTGATTGTTTTAAGAAACATTTTTTGTTGAGTTGGCTGAAAGTCTCTTCACATTCCAATAGTAATGATTAATGTAAATGATCTGAAGTTATTTATATGTATTTTTATATTCTGGACATGAGACAAAAAAATGTTTGTTCAATTAAAATTTGTCGATAACTCCCATAATTTTGAGTCCAAACTGTCTGACAACAAATGTAGGTTTGTACATCTGCGCACCCCTGTTCATGCAGACAAATTTGCACATGCACATGAGGGAGTAACAACAGTAAAATAATCAAAACTCTTAAAATCCTGAATCAATATTTAGAGTTACTTTTGCACGCAGGAGGACGGATGACACCATGGCCGATGTATTTCTTTTAGACAGGTAATGTTATGTGTTAAAACTATTTTAGTCACGCAAAGCTTATGTAGATTTTGTTGTTTTAAGAAATGGGCTATCCGCTTGTTAAGTGTAACATCACACGAAGCGGCTTCCGGGTCCAAGCACAATATCAAATTGTATAGGGAGGCTCAACAAATAGTCATAATAAACGTTTACAAAGTGATGTAATACTTTCAAAAATCACGATCTATATATATATAGTGTTTTCCCTACCATTATATAAGGGGGGCGCCCCGCCCTCCCAACAGCTGTACCCACCCCCCTTGAAGTCACGTTAATTGTATTTTATATGAACTTATAGCGCCAGATAACAACTTTAATAAACAAGCTAAATAGCCATATGTAATATCTTATTCACACAACAGTATGTCATTTCTGTTCTGTGCTCGCTTCACAGTTCAGTTAAATGAATAGAGCAGTAAAGGTATCGTGAGTGGAAATCCCTCTCTCTCATTGAGAGATCTGCTGTCAATAGTTGGAGACGAGCAAAATATTTGAATGGTCCCGCATGTATTTAGGCCTTTTTACATATAACAACTGAAAGTTCTGTGTTTTGACAATATTGCAAGTCCACTAAAAGCTGGCTGGAATTATCAGATAACTTTTTTATCATACATTTTTAATAATATAACTTCTTGTAATACACTCATTGCTATAAGAAGTAGTTTATGGGCCTATTTCCTTTTAGTAAACAAGTATTAGATTTATAGATGTGCATTTTAACTAATTTTCATCTTTTATCATTTGCAATGTTTCCAAATTACAATGTTTGTAATTTTTCTGTGGCGGTTCATTCCGTTGTGGCGACCCCTGATAAATAAGTCACTAAGCTGAAGTAAAATTAATGAATGAATTATTTTCTGTAAAGCTGCTTCTGGCCATGACATGTTCACATCTAAATTTTTATAAGAGACATGTTTAATAAATGTCTCAATAAATGGGCAAGACATTTCTGACTTTCCATACCAAGAAGCTCAGGAAATGTTCTTCCAGAAGCCCATAAAGATACATTGCAGTGACAAAAGCTGCACAGTTTGTGAATAAAAAAGATAAAATAAATGTTAATTGATAATTTACAAACGGTTGTACAGGTCATATAGTTGTTCATTTATTTACTGCTGTCATTAAAGACTATGACTCCTTGTGTCAGTGTGAGTCTGAACAGCCACGCCACGCTGCGTTGGGCTGCGTTGTGTCATGTCGCAGCCCCAATCCACCAAAACTGTAAACCTAGAGGAAACACTGATATATATATATATATATATATATATATATATATATATATATATATATATATATATATATATATATATATATATATATATATATATTTATCCATCCATGCCTAGTATCCGATGGCCAGAAAGTGATAATTTTTTTTTTATTTTTTTTAGAATTTAGATTTTTGTGATGCAGCAAGTCCAGAGACTTGAAAATTCACTTTAATGTGAGATATGACTAAAAAGTGGTCAGAAATGAATATTTTTTTTCATTTCAAATGAGTAGCGGCTTGGACCCGGAAACAGTATTCCATACATCAACAATACGTCACAACTTAACAAGCGGATATGCATGGAAGTGTTGTGCAGCCACTGTAATCTTCCGTCAAAAGATTGATGTGACTACTTTCAGTTTCATAAGGGACCTTTTACAGCATCAGTAATGTAGATTTTAATTTAGTTTAACAACAAAACAGAAGTAAATAGCGCTATTCTGCCTAGCCTGCTTTATTGAGGTGAAGTTAATTTTATATTCACATTGGTTCATTTCTGAACAATCACAACCTGTGACACGCTCCCTATATTGTTTACCATGCTACTTTGAATATTCTGTCTGAAATAGCATGCAAGTATAGTAACAAGTGTAATTCTTACAACCCGCTGGCCAAGCACTAAGCAGAATCGCTTTAGGACAAAGGTTTTCGAACTGGCGAATAACATGATCTAGTGTATTGTCTACTGTCATCTTTACAGCGCACATTCGTGATTTCAGGAGCTGTGGCTTTGGATGGCAGGGGAGGGTCTGTGTTTTCAAAGCTAATGTTAGCATTTTGGCAGATCACTTACTGCACCTTTAAAATAGTGTGACAGAAGACTTTTCTATACAGTGCTTTTACATTTCAGTTCATGTTATTTTGTCTTTTGTCACAGCCTCTTTTGTTGTTTTAAATATAACCATTAATATATTAGAATTATGCTTAAAACAAAAAAAATTGATTTGCACAATATAATGCATACCCTCCTAAACATGGTAAAATCAATATAATGCATGTCTTGTAAGTGGATCATTGATTGTAGAAAACTAGGCAATAGCAATATTATAAAATACACTAAAGTTCAATAAACACAGTAATTAGTGGTGTTCGCCTAGTCAGGCATGACTTGTAAAGTGAAAAAACAATCAATTGCACTTCTACTGATTATACATGCGGCAGCTTTTTGAGTAATGTTGCTGGGCAAAATAGCAAAGCTACTTTCCTATTGAGAACTGTAGCATCCCAACTTGCATATTTATACTACATCCTAAAAGTACATACTTTTTTGTGAAGAAAAAGTACATATTTTTAAGTGTGTAACAGAAGAGTATGCAAGCTTTGGGAGATACTACTTCATTAATGTACCGTAATCTTGCTTAGTTACATCCCGTCAATCATCTCAACACATCATCCACATTTATATCACATTAAATCACCTACCTTATTGGAGAAGCAGTAGGTTAATCCAACATCCACAAGTCTTTCATGCTGAAAAATCTCCTCAGGTCTTTGGATAATGATGCATTCAGAAGTTAATGTCTAAACATGTCTTTATGCAAGTTCACATCAGTGTTGTTGCAGTGAAATATAACACAGAAAACATGATTTAAATATCCTCCAGTGGGCTCGATATTAATCCAAACAGCTTTACCAAAGCTTTTCTGCTTAACATTTAGTCTCACAAGTCTGCCATTTTTGTAGTTTGTTTACACTTTTTACCCAAGTTTGTAGTTCTAATCAAATTCACATTCAACATGCAATGTATTGTAGGTAAAATTAGCCAACACAGGCTATACACAGGCATATCCAATTCTAGAAAGCACGAATTACAGTGCATCTGAAAAGTATTGATAGCGCTTTACTTTTTCCACATTTTTTTTAATGTTACAGCCTTATTCCAAAATAGATTAAATTAATTTATTTCCCTTAAAATTCTACACACAATACTCCATAATGACAATGTGGAGAAAAAAAAGATTTTTTGAAATTGTTGCAAAATTTATTAAAACTAAACCTGAAAAATCACATGTACATAAGTATTTACAGCCTTTGCCGTGAAGCTCTAAATTGAGCTCAGGTACATTCTGTTTCCACTGATCATTCTTGAGATGTTTCAGCAGCTTAGCTGGAGTTCACCTGTGGTAAATTCAGTTGATTGGACATGATTTGAAAAAGGCATACACCTGTCTATATAAGGCCCAGGGTTGACAGTGCATGTCAAAACACAAACCAAGCATGAAGACAAAGGAATTTTCTGTAGACCTCTGAGACAGGATTGTCTCGAGGCACAAGGCTGGGGAAGGTTACAGAAAAATTTTGTTGCTGCTCTGAAAGTTCCATTGAGCACAGTGGCCTCCATCATCCGTAAGTGGAAGATGATTGGAACCACCACGACTCTTCCTAGAGGTGGCCGGCCATCTAAGCTGAATGATCGGGGGGGAAGGACCTTAGTCAGGGAAGTGATCAATAACCCGATGGTCACTCTGTCTGAGCTCCAGCGTTCTTCTGTGGAGAGAGGAGAACCTTACAGAAGGACAACCATCTGTGCAGCAATCCACCAATCAGGCCTGTATGGTAGGGTGGCCAGATGGCAGCCACTCCCGGCCTGGAATTTGCCAAAATGCATGTGAAGGACTCTCAGACCATAAGAAACAAAATTCTCTGGTCTGATGAGACTAAATTTGAACTCTTTGAAGTGAATGCCTGGCGATACATTTGGAGAAAACCAGGCACCGCTCATCACCAGGCTAATACCATCCCTACAGTGAAGCATGGTGATGGCAGCATCATGATGTGGGAATGTTTTTCAGCAGCAGGAACTGGAAGACTAGTCAGGATAGAGGGAAAGATGAATGCAGCAATGGACAGAGACATCCTGAATGACAACCTGCTTCAGAGTGCTCTTGACCTCAGACTGGGGCGACATTGACCCAATGGACAATGACCCAAAGCACACCGCCAAAATATTAATGGAGTGGCTTCACAACAACTCGGTGAATGTCCTTGAGTGGCCCAGCCAGAGCCCAGACCTAAATCCTATTGAACATCTCTGGAGAGATCTGAAAATGGCTGTAAACCGTTGCTTCCCATCCAACCTGATAGTGCTTGAGAGGTACTGCAAAGAGAAATGGGCAAACATTCCCAAAGACTGGTGTACCTAGCTTGTGGCATCATATTCAAAAAGTATTGAGGCTGTAATTGCTGTCAAAGGTGCATCAACAAAGTATTGAGCAAAGTCTGTGAATACTTATTTACATGTGATTTTTCAGGTTTATTATTTATAATACATTTGCAACAATTTCAAAAAATCTTTTTTCACACTGTCATTATGGGGTATTGTGTGTAGAATTGAGGAAATAAATGAATTTAATCCATTTTGAAATAAGGCTGTAGCATAAAAAAAAGAAAAAAATTAAGCGCTATGAATTATTTCCTTATGCACTGTATGTAGCCAGAGGTACGAATCGCTGCATTTCACCTATAAAATGAACGCTATGGAGAGGTATGAGGCCGCCGGCTTCAGTTTCATTTCACGCTACCAGCTGACCGCTTACCTCCATGTAGATGGCTTTTTTCTGCTGTTACCAGTTTGCCCACTGGCTTGCCGTGTACATCGGCTGACTTTAAACACAGAGCGTAGTTGACCTTGACGATGGGGTTTGAGTCCAGTGAAGAACGGTTCTAGAATCAGGTAAAACAAAAACAACCGCCAAAAAATAAAATAAAATAAACAAGTAAATAATAGGGTTAGAATGTGGTAAGATCTGAAAATGTGGTAAAAATCAGACGAGGGCTTTTCTTTTTCTGGATTGCTTTTGAAAACACTATCGTTTGGATTTAGGGAAGGTGGTGGGTGAGAGTATTGTTCAGTTGGTCGGTCATTCAGTCAACAGCGGCATCTGGTGGATTTACTCAAGAACAGCATGCTCGAATGGCACTCGCGAGATAAATTTGAGATCTAAAAAAGCGTACACAGCGGCCTCTGGTGGATTCGTGAAAACAAAAACTGCAAAAAAGAAATGTACCTCTTGGAACGTATTTCGTGCTCTCCAGAAATGTATACAGGGGTTTGTATCCATAATGAGCATGGGTTGAAATTAGCAGTTAGAGTATAGACAGTTCTACACTTCGAATTTCTGTCGGAAAGAGTAAACCATCCGGGAACTTTTTGGCCTACACTTTTCAACATACTACGGTTTGGGACATACTTATGCTATTTTCGAATACTATTTAGGATGAATAGTATGAGAGTTGGGATGCAACAAATAAGCAACAAAATTGTATCTATATCCAGTTGCCCTTATTAGTTGCCCTGTGTCTCACTTGCTTGCCCATTAATAGTCTGTTTTGCCTGGCAACAATATTCTAAAAGTTGCCCAGTGTATTATCAACATATCACCTCTAGGAGAAAAAAGAAATCTAGGGACTAATCTGCAGTAATCTTAACCAGTTCGATCGGATAAAAAAAAATTCTGTGATGCTTATTTCAGTCTGCATCTGCATACATGTCCTACTGATGTCCTTTATGTTTTGCTGACAGATCATTAAGGATATTGATGCATCGTTAATGTAAACACTTATAGATGTTATTCATGAATACAAGGCACTTTTGTACTACTTGTCTGTCATTGCTGAGTTTTATACTTTCACAGTCTCACAACATACAATCAGAAAAAGACACTCAATTCAACTCATGCATTGATCTACATTTAAGGATCTGCTAGCACCTTTATTATACACACCATTTGTTCCTATTATTATGTATTGTTCAGTAAACACCAATCTGGTTCCATCTGTTATACAAGAAATATTAGTGGTATTTCATAAGGTAGAATAAAGTGTGACACTTTTTGTAACTTGTCTTAACCACAGACCTTATTTAAGATGTTTAACTATAACTATATCTTTAAAAAGAAAACAATTCAGAGCAGTGATCTGAGAGAACTAAGGTGCTAGTTTGTTTAGCATATGTCTTCTGTGTGTCACAGTTGATGCGTTGAAATCAATGTAAATTGTGTGTTTTTTTTTTTTTATATAAATTAAAGGATTGAATACATGGTCAAAGAATATTTGAAACATTTTAAATCTTGAGTGGAAAATGTATTAGCTCTTGAAAGTTTATGAGCTCCATTTTAACGATGTAGGTGCAAAGTCTAAAACGCATGGCACAAAAGCACGTGTCCAAATCCACTTTTGCTATTTTAAGGACAGAAAAATACACTCTGTGTCCCACTGCATGGTCTAACAGGGTTGTGCTTATTCTCTTAATGAGGTATGGGTGTGTTTTGAGAATAAACCATCAGAGTCTCATCTCCCATTCCCTTTAAGAGTCAGTTGTGACGCGCCATTGCGCATTTGCTAATTACATTGTGACTTTGTAAGTAGAAAAACTGACCGCTTCACTAGTGAGAAAACAGTTAAACAGACCATCTGCGCAAGAATGAAGAATGAGCCTCCTTCATTCGGCCTCTTTACTTTTTCTCTTTACTTTACTCCTTTACTTTCGTAGAGTAATGAAACGGTGGAAACTCTCCACTAAGGGCATTCATTAGCCTACATATTTATCTTTGTTTAGCGCAAAGATTTGTTTCAAAGCTATTTCTAAATTCAGTTCTAATTTCCAGCAAACAAGTCAATGAGCATTAATAATGAAACGAGGTGGCGCAGTAGGTAGCACTGTCACCACACAGGATACAGCCATATCTCCCTGCAGCCCAAGACCGGTTACTCACTGAAGCTAAGCAGGGCTGAGCCTGGTCAGTACCTGGATGGGAGACCACATGGGAAAACTAGGTTGCTGTTGGAAGTGGTGTTAGAGAGGCCAGCAGAGGGCGCTTAACCTGTGGTCTGTGTGAGTCCTAATGCCCCAGTAAAAGTGAAGGGGTCACTACACTGTCAGTGGGCGCCGTCTTTCGGATGAGACTTTAAACCGAGGTCCTGACTCTAAGTGGTCATTAAAAATCCCATGGCACTTCTCGTAAAGTGTAGGGGTGTAATCCCGGTGTCTTGGCCAAAGTCCCTCAATCGGCATTTACCCATCATGGCCTCCTAATCATCCCCATCCACCGAATTGGCTCTATCACTGTCTCTTCACTCCACCAATAACTGGTGTGTGGTGAGCGCACTGGCGCCGTTGTCCTGTGGCTGCCGTCGCATCATCCAAGTGGATGCTACACACTGGTGGTGGTGTGGAGAGACCCCCCTCATGATTGTGAAGCGCTTTGGGTGTATGGCCATACACAATAAATGCGCTATATAAATACAAATTACATTACATTACATAGCAAGAAGGTCGCTGATTATACAATATAGAAACCAATGATCTGATACTTTGAAAGAGGTGTAACACTTCCCCCAAACTAAATCTAAAATGGAAATGAAAAGGTCTATGCTTAAAAGGATAATGCAAGCAAACTCAATGGACAAACATAAATCAAAACTCTGTGACTATGTAAATATTTAATTTATTATTCATTTAATGATTTTTTTTATTAATTTATTTTATTTATTTATTTATTTTTTTAAGGAGAAGGAGGTTGTTCATGGAGAAAAATGTAAAAAAAAAAAAAAAAGTCTTGTCAAATCTTTGTATGTATTATTTTTACCTTGTTCTTCTTTCAATAAAAACAATTTTAAAAAAAGAAGGTCGCTGATTGTAGCCTCAGCTGAGTCAGTTGGCATTTCTGTGTGGAGTTTGGATGTTCTCCCTGTGTTCACGTGGTTTACCTCCGGGTGCTCCAGTTTCCCCCACAAGTCCAAAGACATGCAGTATTATTGGGTAAGCTAAGTTGTCCGTTGTGTGTATGTGTGTTAATTGGAGTGTATGGGTGTTTCCCAGTGATGGGTTGCAGCTGGAAGGGCATCCGCTGCATAAAGCATATGCTGGATATGTTGGGGTTCATTCCGCTGTGGCAACCCCCGATTAATAAAGGGACTAAGCCAAAAAGAAAATAAATGAATGAATGAGGTGAATGTGAATGAGTAACTCAGTGAATGAGTTATATCCAAACACAAGTCCTATTGTTATGCCCCATATGGTAATGCATACATCTCATAACCTGACATGTGGACACATCTAAACTTGTTTATTAAAACAAATATAAATATGCGGATAATAAATACTACTACTACTAATAATAATAATAACATTATACAAATAATAATTCTCATGAATAAGCTGAAAAAAAAAATTCCCCCAAAATGAAGCATGGAGGCAGTGGTTTTTATATTTATGTAGAAAATATTTTTTGCAACATTTTAATATTTTATTTTTTTATATGTAAAAATATTTGTGTATTGCTGTACATTGTGCATGTATTAAGCAATGTGTTAGCATTTGGACCTGCATAGGCGCTTTTAGTTGGTCAATGGTGCGGTCTAAAGTGTTTCAGTTCTTCAAAATAGCAACATGCCAACAATGCGGCTTAACACACCTCCTTTTTAGACCAGCACACCCATGAGTCTCCAAAGTGGCGCAAATGGATTTGCTATTTAAACAATGTGGCGCAAAACGTGAAAATTACTGTTGCGCTGGTCTGAAAATAGCAACTTATCGAACCACTCACATCTTGCGCATTATTGCACCGGGTGTATGATATGGCCCTAAAAAGTGGAGGAAGCCATTTTTTGGAAAACCTAGTTATTATTTGAAATCAGCAATTTATACAGACCCCTACTAAAAAAGATGATACTCTTATCTTAAAGCCTCTGCCCCTGATTCAAGTTAAAGCTAAGCATCACAGACCATAACTGTGGCAAAGCCATTCCTTCCATCATAACAAAACAAAAACAGTTCATGAACAATTCCCTACATAACACTATAGTCCAAGATATTAACAAGAAGTCCATTTATTACAAATGTGACTAGATAGTGATCACTAAATATCGCGGGGAAAAATATATTTGGAGTATACTATATTACTTTACAGAAACACTTTGTGAGGCAGCGTTTGAAACTGGCAATGGATTGTAGAATATATATTTGGGGGAGTATTAAAATATTTTGTCAGAACTGTTTTGCATAATTGATGCAAGATGTCAAATCCATAACCTGTGGATTAATAAAAAAACATGCATCACGTGGTTAAAAGTAGTTCAACTCTGCTGGGAAACTGCAGACTTGACAACCCTGCAGTGGAGGAGGTTAAGATATTGTAGGTTTATAAAGCATGCTCAACCGGCACTAGCTGGGATTTGAACCAGCAATATTGGCATGGGAGTTGGGTGCACTAACAAGGATGTGAAAGACTGCAGGTTCTCATACCTGTCAACATTGGGATGTGAAAATAAGGGATACAACCCCCCTCACCCCCATTAAAAAAATACTAAATATATTAATCTAGAGCTGTTTCATTGTAAATAAACAGTTAAACGGTCAGTAATATGTTTTATTATTATTAATATTTACAAAAAGAAAAAATAAATAGTATACATTAGCAGCAAATAAATTAGCAAACAGTTCAGCTTATTAAAGTTAGCTATTGTAAAAAAATAGAATCAAGTTATCAAATCTCAATCTTCACTGTATTACTTACTCATTCTTATTAAAGAGCAATGAATGAATCTCATTAATTTGGATTTTTCGTTTGATTACATTAAATAACAGGTGTCACTTAAAAAAAAATGCACACATCTAACGTTATAATGATAGCATTGCTTTCCTAATTGTTATGCTCATTTAGGACAAAATTAGTTGTGTTTGGAAGAAAAACCCACCAAGATCGACATCTTTAGATGTTATTATTATTAATTAAGTGTATATGTCTGTTCAAACACGCATCCAAAACCCAGACTTTAGCTCCGCTTCAAATCGGTGTCCAGAATCCGTCTGGAAAACAGTGTCTATGTATCACTCTAAAGCGCGTTAGCTGACAGGTCATGCACAGCTATATGACTGTTTTGAGGATTGCATAGGAGGGGCGACGGCACATGTAATAAAAAAGGAAAGGGAATCCCGTTTTTTATATTTATTTCAATGTGTTTTCATGCCTAAATAAAATAAAAGCGCAGAACAGACTCACATTTAAGAGCAAGCGACTCCTGGTGGTTCGGCGGTATGGGTTGCGTATAGGGAGGATCAGCTCTTTAATGATTATTGCCACCCTTCAGACAAAGACTGAAAATATGGGAGAAATAAGGGAAAATACCTTTACGGGATGATAGCGGGATAGAACTGTAAAATACGGGAGAATTCCGGGAAAAACGGGAGGGTTGACAGGTATGGGTTCTTTCTATTGCTAGTTTATCTCCTGAAGTCAGGGAAGTGTGGCATATCAAAAAGAAATAAAGCAACCTTAAAGTCTGGTCTTTTTTCCAATGCTGGAAAACGTTTAATATAAACCTCTTGCCTGACCATAACCCTTAAAACAAAAAAAAAGTTGTATTTCCTATGTGACACTGTAATACTATTTAGGTAAGTAACAGGTAGTGTTGTTTTCCTAGAAAATGTAAATCACAGGCAACCTAAAAGTCACAGGGCCCTGGGGAAGATTTAGGTATGGCAGGAAACACACACAAAAGTTTGGGATATCAAGCCTGAAATTATTCATACCCCAGGGGTGTGTATGCTTATACAGTGGGTACGCAAAGTATTCAGACCCCCTTTAATTTTTCACTCTTTGTTATATTGCAGTCATTTGCTAAAATCATTTAAGTTAATTTTCCCCCCATATTGACTGAAAAACACAGAATTGTTGACATTTTTGCTGATTTATTAATAAAGAAAAACTGAAACGTCACATGGTCCTAAGTATTCAGACGCTTTGCTCAGTATTTAGCAAAAGCACCCTTTTGATGTAATACAGTCATGAGAATTTTTGGGAAAGAAGCAACAAGTTTTCCTCACCTGGATTTGCCATTCCTCCTTGCAGATCCTCTCCAGTTTGGATGGTAAAAATTGGTGGACAGCCATTTTAGGTCTCTCCAGAGATGCTCAAATGGGTTTAAGTCAGGGCTCTGGCTGGGCCATTCAAAAACAGTCATAGATTTGTTGTGAAGCCACTCATTATTTAGCTGTGTGCTTAGTGTCATTGTCTTGTTGGTAGGTAAACCTTTGGTTCGATCTGAGGTTCTGAGCACTCTGGAGAAGGCTTTCGTCCAGGATATCCCTGAACTTGGCCACATTCATCTTTCCCTCGATTGCAACCAATCGTCCTGTCTCTGCAGCTCAAAAACACCCCCACAGCATGATGCTGCCACTACCATGCTTCACTGGTGGGACTGTATTGGACAGGTGATGAGCAGTGTCTGTTTTTTTTCACACATACTGCTTGGAATTAAGGCCAAAAAGTTCAATCTTGGTCTCATCAGACCAGAGAAACTTATTTCTCACCATCTTGGAGTCCTTCAGGAGTTTTTTTAGCGAACTCCATGTGGGCTTTCAGATGTCGGGCCACTCTGCCATAAAGCACAGACTGATGGAGGGCTGCAATGATGGTTGACTTTCTACAACTTTCTCCCATCTCCCAACTGTACCTCTGGAGCTTAGCCACAGTGATCTTTGGGTTCTTCTTTACCTCTCTTACCAAGGCTCTAGGAAAATTTTTGGTCATCTCAACGTCTTCCATTTAAGGATTATGGAGGCCACTGTGCTCTTAGGAACCTTAATTGCAACATAATTGTTTTTGTAATCTTGGCCAGATCGGTGCCTTGCCAGTTCTGTTTCTGAGCTTTTTAGGCAGTTCCTTTGACCTCAAGATTCTCATTTGTTCTGACATGCATTGTGAGCTGTAAGGTCTTATATAGACAGGTGTGTGGCTTTCCTAATAAAGTCCAATCGGCATAATCAAACACAGCTGGACTCAAATTAAGGTGTATAACCATCTCATCAGAAAGATGATCAGAAGAAATAGACAGCACCTGAGTTAAATATATGAGTTTCACAGCAAAGGATCTGAATACTTAGGACCATGTGATCTTTCAGTTTTTCTTTTTTAATAAATCTGCATAAATATCAACAATTCTGCATTTTTTTGTTAACGTGGGGTGTTGTGTGAACATTAATGAGAAAAAAAAATGAAGTTAAATAATTTGATCAAATAGCTGCAATATAATATATAACAAGAGTGAAAATTTAAGGGGGTCTGAATACTTTCTGTACCCACTATATATATATATATATATATATATATATATATATATATATATATATATATATATATATATAGTATATATATATATATATATATATATATAGTATATATATATATATATATATATATATATATATAGTATATATATATATATAGTATATACCCCCGGGTTATGAATAATTTTGGGCTTGACTGTATATGTATGCATAAATAAAAATATCCAACTGGTTATCCAATTCTGCGAATTTCAGTCTGTTTCATGGGTGATGCCATATGTTCGGCTCCTTGTGTAGTCAGTCCCGCACTACTGAACCACAGCTGGAACAAAGTATGATGAAATCACACAAAACCTGCTTACTTCTCTTGTAAAACACTTACAATGGCATCTGTCTTATGTGATAAAGTTTAAATATAATTGATCATTCTGACATCAGGGTTGTTAATAATGTTCTCAATCGTCTAAATCTGTCAAAACAGCAAAATCTACTAATTTAACTTGATAAACAAACTAAATACAAATTGTAACTTATTTTATTCAGTGTTCTTCTCTTTTTTCAGGATTTCTCAGTCTCTTTTTTAAATACACGTAAACTCATCTCAACTTCGATCACCACTGAAACTATCGATTGGCTGCTTTACCTCTGCAGTGCAACCTCAACATTTAATTGGGTAAGTTTTATTTATCCCTTTATTCATCAGGAGTCGCCACAGTGAAATGAACCGCCAGTTACGCAGCATATGTTTTACACAGCGGATGCCCTTCCAACTGCAACCCAGTACTGAGAAACACCCATACACTCTCAAACACTACGTTCAATTTAGTTTATTCAATTCACCTGTACCACATGTCTTTGGACTGTGGGGGAAACCCAAGCCAACATGGGGGGAACATGCAAAGTCCACACAGAAATTCCATCTGGCCCAGTTAGGAATCCAACCAGCGACCTTCTTGCCCTCTTTTGTTTTTCTATACAAATAGATTCTATACAATAAATTCTGTCTTTCCCTAGTCATTCTGAAAATCTTTATCCTGAGACTACTCTCCTCTGCCTCTTAGGGTTGTTAAGGGAAAGGTCAAGGACTTAAGCAGACTGTACAGAGCACATGACACAATGAGACAAAACAAAGCCACGTGCTCACACCAAACTGGATGAGAACACACGGCAACACACCTAAGGTGCCCTCACGTACATGGCATTGATGTTCAAGTCCTGGTGCCAAACCCAAACCAAAACCAACTTGACAAAAGCACAGAGACTGAGCAACATGCCACGGGCAAACAACAAGCAATAAAAAGTGTGTGACCTGGGCCTGCCCCACATTGCATGCCCTCTACAAAGACAAACAGAAGAGAGAATGCACGGCTCGACCTATCCCAAGACTGCACTTTCAATACAAAGACAGAAAAACAAGAAACGAGTACATGACCTAAGTAAACTCAAGCCTTTTAGAAATATCACTAATGGCCCAGTTTCACAAACTAGTACTGGTTTAGCTTAAGCCAGTACTAGACCTTAGTTAAATTAGGCTATTTAAGCCACATATTTAAAAACAGCCTTAGAAAAATACATTACTAGTGTGCACCTGTAGACAAATAATGACACTGACATATTTTAAGACATCTCACTGCAAGTTATTTTTAGTTGAGACAGCTCAAACATGCAATTTAATCCATGACTAGCCTTAAACCTTGTTTGTGAAACTGGGGGAATTTATTATCCAGATTTTTCAGGTTTGGGTGAGCTATCCACTTATTAGAGACCTACGGTTTCAGTTTGATAATGATCTGAAATTTGACAAACAACTAAATTCAGTTGTTAAATCTTTTTTTTTTTTTTCTATTTACAACTTGTGGGTAAAGTTGTGTCTCTCTTTTAATGATCTTGAGAAGGTGATTCATGCTTTTATTCTGGGAAGACATGATTATTGCAACTCTTTGTATGCCCTGAATAGACTGCAATTAGTTAAAATTGTGGTTACAAGGCTTCCGACAGGAACTCGTAAGCAGAAACACATCTCCAGTTCAATCCTCTCTGGGGTGGCTGCTTGTCAGGTTCCAGATAAATTTTAACATTTTAAAATCCTTAAATGGTCTGGCACCTCCTATTTATTAGGTCTCCTACACGCAAGCAGTCTTGGTAGGTTATTAAGGTCATCAGATCAGTCTTTACTGTCAGTACCAAGGACCCGGTGTAAGCAAAGAGTGGATCAGGTTATCGCTTTTATCAATCCAAAATGCTGAAATAAACTTCCACCTCACATTAGACACGCTCCAACTTTACTTGTTTTTAAAAATCCTTCTGAAATTACATCTTCATCCTTTAGTATTTGAGCCTTTTGAATGTTGAGGGGTTTGTTTTTTATGTTTTAGTTGTTATTTATGTACTGTTATTTTAATTAGTATTGATAAATGTTCAGCACTTTGGGCAATGCTGTGTAGTAAAATTGTGCTATATAAATAAACTACTACTTCTACTACTACTATGTGGTCACAGTGTGCAAATTGGCTGTTTTGTTGTGATTAAATCAACATTGTTTTTACATTCATTTTCAAATGCTTTTCCGGAGCTGGGTCGCGGGGGCAGCAGTCTTAGGAGAGAACCCCAGACTTCCCTCTCCCCAGACACTTCCTCCAACTCCTCCGGGGGTATCCTGAGGAGTTCCCAGGCCAGCCGGGAGACGTAGTCCCTCCAGCGTGTCCTGGGTCTACCCCAAGGCTTCTTCCTGGGTGGACATGCCTGGAACACCTCCCTAGGTAGGCGTCCAGGAGGCATCCAAAACAGATGCCTGAGCCACCTCAGCTGACTTCTTTCGATGTGGAGAAGCAGCGCCTTTACTCCAAGCTCCTCCCGAGTGACAGAGCTCCTCACCCTATCTATAAGAGTGCGCCCTGCCACCCTGCAAAGGAAACTCATTTCGGCTGCTTGTATCCGAGATCTTGTCCTATGGGTCATGACCCAAAGCTCATGATCATAGGTGAGAGTAGAAACATAGATTGACCGGTAAATCGGGAGCTTCTTTACCACAACGGACCGATACATCGACCACATTACTGTTGCCACTGCACCAATCCGCCTGTCAATCTCACGTTCCATCCTTCTCTCATTCGTGAACAAAACCCCAAGATACTTGAACTCCTCCACCTGGTGTAAGGACTTTCCTCCAACCTGGAGATGGCATTGTTTTTACAATTTTTATGTAATTGGTTGTTTTTTGAAAGTAGTACAGATAATATAAAGTTTTGCTTTTTTTTTACTGTGGAAATTGAGAACCTGCAAATTCTTATACTTCGAGATCAGATATGAGTTTGAGTATCAAGTTGATGAGTTAACATCCCAGTTGCTGGTGATAATCTTGCCCCTGATGAAAATTTCCGTAATTATCTGACAAACTTTATTTTAAGCCCACGCTGTGCGATTTCTAACAATCTTAAATAGTTGTAGCTTGTCAGACTACACGAACAAGAGCCTCATGTCACACTGTAAGATCTCAGTTGTCATAATGCCAGACTGAGCTACAATCAAGATGCGCCAATAATAGACATGCAAGTAAACACATGTCAGAGTTTGACGTCATCCATCCGTGACATACACTAACCTGCGTTTTTAAATGACTTCACAACAAGCAAACAGTAGTGGTTATTTTGCTCACAGTGTACCTCGATAATAATAAAAAAAAATGTTTTGACATTTTCCTGTGGTGATTTGAAGTTTTTGTGCTGATTGCGTCATCAGTTTGGTTCTTGCACTGATGCTCGTTGTAGCTCAGTCATACTTCAGGAAAGTGTCTGAAAACTTCTGACAATGCCAAAACCTCATCGGAGGTAAAAATTTGATGGCACTTGCTATTAAGCAGTTGTCAGTAAATATGTCATACCAATATGTCATAACTGGGAATAGAACACAACCAGGAACTATACTTCTAACTACAGCTCTAGTGGTGTAGTTGCAAAGGTACAAGTTTGTGATGCAGTTTGCGAATGTTCGTTGGAACGATGGAAACTATGTTTGTAATGACAGAACTTGCAACCTTAGTGGGATAACGAAGGTTTTCGGAAATGCACCCCTGAATGATTCAAAGAACAATTGAGATTGATTCAAGCTGTATGGTTCAAGTCGAACAGAGTAATTATCAAAAAGAAATCCTCAAAACAGAAATATGTGATCATTGTTTACCTTACACTTGCATTACAAAGGCAATAACTGACAAAAAGATGATTAAAAATTTTTTAATTCCTTCAAACAAACAAACAACCAAACAAAGGGTTCATAATTTGTTCATTGTTCTCTAATTTTGATCTTCACTAACATAGTCTCTCTTAAAGCCAACCAGACTTTCAACTAATAGGGTCTTCAGAGAAGTGAGTGCTTATACAATACGTCAGTAGTTGAAACAATTTATTCATAGTATTCACGAAAAATGTATTACAGCTGCTTTAATTCTCCATTTCCATTCAATTAAATGGTTCACTGTAGGGCAGCTGTATATTTTTATTCTAAATCTCCGGACAGACATTGCAATAATAATTGTTACATGTTTTCAAATAGGAAAAAAAAGCAACCAGAACCCAACCTCATCTGTAAAAAGGCAAGGCACGGCAAATGACATGAAACAAACACAAGAATGCAATTAAAGGCACACGGAGGGGAATTATTCTGGAAATAGAATTACACCCACCACATTTATTACTAAAGGGGGTGGGGGGGACAACATCATTGTCCTCCACAGGAAACAAATGCTTTGCACATCCTGAGAGGCTCTGCAGAAAGATCATTATCCTCCTTCACTCTTTCGTTTGCTCTTTCTTTCTCTCTGTCACATAAAGGGTGGTCGTGTGTTCATTAGTAGATGCTGTCAGTGTCCTAAGGAGTGAGGAATGAACTGAAAATGAGATCATGCACAGACCGTCAAGCATTGCAGGCGCCTTCTCCCTTTCTCTCTTTCTGAGTGTGACATCCTCTTTTCTTAGTAATCACTGGAACAATACCAATCAGAAGGCAGAGCTGTCGGCTCTGACAGTCTCCCACTTAATTGGCTGTAATTAGCTGCTGAAGGAAGTTAGCAGCAGAGCTGAAATTAGCATGGCTTATTGTTTAGCATGATCTGCAGAGGAACGACATTACGAACGGAGGCGGAGTAACAGAGAGAGACGACAAGGTGAAATTTGTGAATGTGCGTGATGGCCTATTAGGGCCTGTTTACGCTAATAATATTGCTGCAATAAAGGTTTTAAATGGAATTGTCGGCTGTTAATGTGCCTGCTCAGATCGGCACGAACATTTGGATGCTGTATTTTTTTACTGTTATTGCTAATATGGAGAGGAGGTCTAATCTATTTTTGCTTTTAGCCACTATCCCGGAGCTGCTGCTGTTACATCAAACAATGACTTGGTGGCGCTCACAAATAGGTGTTTTGATCAGTGAACTGCAGAGGGGGTTTCTGGAACCTATTCTTTGGCTGTGTTCCATTCTGAAGAGCTCATCCCATTGCCCTAATCCTTTTGGAGGGTTTACCCTCCAAAGCAAGAGCTTGGAAGGAATGAATGGTTCATGGGATCAAAAAGTCTGCTCCATGGAATATTCTTCTACATCTTGCATAAACTGCCTCGCAAATTAAACATTAAAAAAATGATCAGTAGATCAAAAAAAGTGTCAAACAAATCATTTAGTCCATCTGAAACTGCACATGGTACTCTTTGAGTAGGTTCCACATTTGAACTTGAATGTATTTCATGACCATTCAAAAGTAAGTTCTACTGTACACAGGCCCGGCTTGGTTAATCAGGAGGATTATTTATTTATTTATGTATTTGATCATAGCCTCACTCTTTTTATTCATTATTTTACCGCGGCTCCACTCTTTTTATTTATTTTCTTGCAGCCCCAAGAGAAGAATGCAGCCTGCTGGTTAATGATGACGTAATTATCATTCGACTCCCCAACAGCGGCACCTTGCCCATCGGCAAAATAATTTGTTAAGAGATACGTGAGGGATGAAAAATGGACAATAGAAAGTGCAAAGGAGGCGCTGAAAAGGCCAGAATTTAAAAAGTTGAGTATATTTTTCGTTAAAACCAGCGGCAGTGAGAGTACAACAACACATGAAGATGATGAAACGGCCGGTAAGTTAACGTTAAGCTAGTTAGGAGCAGTGCAAAACAACGATGTCTGCAAACCACCGTTTATGTGCCAAACTTTTTCCTTGTACTGTAGCACTTCAGCAGCAGCCTCTAGTCCAGTTTGCTGCTAACAGTGAAGAGCCAGGCCCCATAACGTTATCAAGCACCAGACATGAGCCCAACACTCTAGAATGCGCAGGTAGGATTGTCATTGAGTGAATATAAGAATTCAAATAATTAATATTAATGAATATTACACCTGCTCAATGAAAAATGCCCTGAGACAAATAATGAAAGCAGATGATTCACTGCATTAATAAATCAGATTTAACTTGATCAGAAAGCTAAAAATGGGGGGGATGAAGCCATCATTAGAAATAAATACTTTGGTTAAAAATGTCTGGCAGATAACAGTGCAATACTTGTTTTATTCTTTATTTGTGTTTGTGTTGTGTTTAAGGACTGGGATATCTGTGAACAATTTTGCACAGAATATATATTCAGATATTGCAGAAAAGGATATTGTGATGTTTTAAAGAATAGTGTTGGAGATTTAGCTACCCTTTAATGTTCTCATATTTATGAAAAATATTTGAAGTTATGAAGCAGCTGTTTCCTTGAAAAAGACATGATAGTGTCATTAGAAAATTCAATACATTTAATTTTAATCTTTATTTTATACATATAGCTTATATATATATATATATATATATATATATATATATATATATATATATATATATATATATATATATATATATATATATATATATATTTGTATTTACTTGATATTTTTTCATTTCAATGTTTGGATATTTGTGAGCACTAATTCTTACAGAAAATAGATTCTGACACTGTTAAACATTACGTTGTGTTAACTGTTCAAATAAATCTTCACTGTGAAGTACCGAATTGGAAATGACGTTATTTTAATATAGTCAGTCGTGAACTGAAGTGGGCCGGTCTAAGGCTTAAAACCCCAGGGCTGAAAAGGAGTCCCACTCCGGCCCTGACTGTACAGTATTTAGGTCGAATGTTGTATCATGTATTGAATTTAGATGGACAGCATTGAGATCTGGGATGGGGAGCGGCAGCTCATTAGCATTTAAAGAGATATAAAGCTTGATGTGGACTGAGGTGTTTTTGCAACATAGGCTCATTCTGAAAACGTTGTCCTATATAAATTTCTGGAGACTGTGAATTATGTAGCCAGAAGTACATATGGCTGCATTTTCTCTTTAAAACGAACTCTACGGAGATGGTATGACGCCTTTACTTTTCTCACTTACCAGCTGACTGCTTACCTTCATATGGAAGGCTTTCCCGCTGTTACCAGTTTATTCAGTAGCTCACCGGACTTGAGACGCATAGAGTAGCTGACCATGACGATTAGGTTCGAGTCGGGCGAAGAACGGTACCAGAAAGCAGGTAAGACAAAAACAGAAGCCAAAACATAAAATATACAAATAAATAACAGGGTGAGAATGTGGTAAAATCAGAAAACGTGGTAAAAAAATATATATTTTTCTGCATTGCTTTTTAAAACTGTGGGCGGGTCAATCTGTGCTTTTGAAAACAGGGATTAAGGGAAGAAGGGGGCTGGGTCAGTCGATCGGTCAGTCAGTCAGTCAGTCGACAGCAGCCTCTGGAGGATTTACGTGAGAACAGCAGGTGTGTATGTATGTAGCGGTACATTTTTAGAATTGGCTGGGGTTGTGTTTTTGACAGCATCAAAAAGGGTGTTTACTTGCACTACTTTTGAGAAGTTTTACCAGAGTAAGTTATATAATTTCCATTAAGACCCTAAATAGTTATATCAACTTGTTAAATGGGTATCCAATGTCACCTTTTAGCAAACAAGCATAAAACTGTCAATAAAGAGTATGGCTACACGTTAATAATTAGTTTCGCTTTCCATGTACTTACAATAGAAATTACAATTAATTATGCATAATTACAAGCAACTAACCCTATACCAAACCCACAATACAATAAATGCATGTAATTAATTAATATAACTCAGTAGGTAAATGAATAGTTTCACTGTAACAAGGAGCACTTATGGTAAAGCACAAGTGTCAAACTCAGATCCTGGAGGACCACAGCTTTGTTTAGTTAGCTGTAACCCTTATTAAATGCACCTAATTAAACTAATTGATTTCTTCAGGCTTGTTTGAAACCTACAGGTAAGTGTGCTGAAACAATAGTGACCACAGGTAAGTGTTTCGAAACAGAGTTGGAACTACAGTAAATTCTGCAGGGCTACTGAAGGAACCTCAAGGAACTGAGTTGGATGCCACTGGAATAAAGTGTAAATACCATACAAATACACTCAAGAAGGAGCAGTTCATGAAATCAATCTGAAGGCAGAACCACCACCCATTGTGTATGTCATTGGATTTCAAACATTGTTTTCAACAATTGTCATTGAAAGTTCACATACACTAAAAGAAACAGCTCAAACCAGCCTGATCTCACGAGGAGCGAAAGTATTTAACTTTTTGTTAGTTTAGTGGTTAATTTGTACGAGTTGAGTCATATGAAAATGTATGATTTTAAAAAGGAGGCATGGCACCCAACACCGCCCCTAAACCCAACCGTCATTGGGTGATGAACAAATCATACTAATTTGTACGAATTAGATTGTACGAATTCATACGAATTAGCCACTAAATCAAAAAGTTACGAATTGCCATGAGATTATGTGGGCTCAAACACATATATTTTCTCTGCCCTGCAGAACTTATCCGCCACACAAGATTATTGTATTCATTATTTTCCTTCGGCTTAGTCGCCATAGCAGAATGAACCACCAACTACTCTGGGGTGCGTTTCCCAAACAACGACGTAACTTGTGGCTGAACTATCATAGTACGATGCATCGTTTGGGAAAAGAACGATGTAGTGACGAGTGTTTCCCAAAACCCCTAGTTTCTCTGTCGCAGATCCATCGCTTGAACCACGTTAGTTATAACGTAAAACGCCCATAATGATGCTCTAAACGGGGTGGAGTAACTTCTTTAGAGAACAACCCCATAATTTATTTGTGCAAATTATATTGTTTTACACAAACACGCATTTAAAATAAAATCCAATATTAGTTTTGGTAAAAACATGCACTCGTTTTCCATATTCATTGAAATATATGTAAATGGCTCATATAGGGCCTATGCTTCCTTTACTAATATTATTGAGAAGTTGAACATTACATATTCTACTCTAAAACTTAAAATCACTTACAAAAGCTAACACTATTCTAATATGAAATATAAATCATATAAATAAATAATGAGGCTATTTAATATAAATATATTTAATTTAATAATAATATTAATAATATTAATGATGATGATGATGACTATTATTATTATTAAGTAGGATATTGTTTATTTATAAAAAAAAAAAAAAAAATTAAGTCTACTTTTAAAATTTGACACATGCAAACCACAGCAGAAAGTTCTAACCAACAGGCCCATGTCATATACAGTACAGATACTTAATAAATAACCTACTATAAATTAAAAGAATTAACGTATGCTATGTTTTTTTGATTTTAACAAGCTTTGGAGACGTCACATGAATTCCGCTTTTAAATAATAGGTCACTTATCGCTTTCACTATGAGGCTGTGTTAAAAATGATATAAATTTTTTCAAAGTGCACTGCGAAGGGAGCACAATTGTAAACATGAAGATCGCTAAAACTGAACTGTAAAATACTTTGAAAGCAAATTACACCTAAGAGAGATGACTTTAATGCTTTTTTATTTTTAATAATTCCAACTTTGAATGTTAGAATGTTCTAAATGAATAGGGCATAGGGGGGATAAGTGGGAATAGAACACAGCCAGGAACTATGCTTCTAACTACAGCTCCAGAGGTGTAGTTTCAAGTGCTCAAGTTTGCGACGCAGTTTCCGAATGTTTGTTGGAACGATGGATTTGGGAAACGGCAAATCAACGAACTATGTTTGTAACGACGGAACTTGCGACCTTAGTTGGCTAACGATGGTTTTGGGAAACGCACCCCTGGTATATGTTTTACACAGTGGATGCCCTTCCAGCTGCAACCTATCACTGGGAAACAAATCTATCTCCAATTTGCTTTTATTAAGACATCATATAATGTTCATTATGCCCTTTCCCTCGTAAGAGCCATTTACTGATCTTCACATATTCAAATTTCAGGCTTTACTGTCCTTGTGGGAAGAGTCGGGGCCAAAAGTGCATCAAAATCCAAGCACATACTGTACACATTGCAGTGCACACATATTTCAGAGGCTATAAACTAGATCAAAAACAGTCATCCATAAAAATAATTAAACATTTCTACATTCTTTAAAATCCCTGTTCTACATTAACTTTTTTATGTATTTGAATGTTTGCTTTTTTGAAATCAAAAGTTTAATTTGTAATTTATTTTTCATGAAATTTAGCATTTCATATTGAATTTTCTGAACATTAAGATAACTTTACCGTACAGAACAAGAGTATCAGTGGTTGGCTTCTGAGGGAGTGTAATTCAAATATAAATTTGGCTGCTACAGCTTCCCGACTACCTTCCCTGGAAACTCTTTCATTTGATCTTTCTTTCTCTGTCTCTTATAAAGATACTTCCCTAGGCAACTCGTGTGTGTGGCTCTGGGCTACAGCGGGAAACCACAGGTATATCTTTAATATCTTTCTTTGATTACTCTGAAGAGTGCTGCAGAAAATCCTCCATCTTCCTCGTGGCATTTTAACAGAATCCATCTCATTTTCCATCTCCGTTTCTGTGGATGAATGTGTTTTATGTGAGCTATGTCCACATCAGAAGACCCGTTAACATCCTGCAATACTCTATTACCGAATTCATTAAAAATTAAGCGCAACATTAGGAAGGAACAGTGCTGGACACTCGCTGTTTGCCTCGATTCGATTCATTTTATAGAAGACCATCGCAACAAAACATTAACACAGCCCACCCCCTGAACCCGGTGATAGATATAAGCAATAAAGTGTTCTCCTCGCTGCGATTTGTGCCCTGACAGAGATAGATACTGATGCTGAATTCTCATAAAGCATTTGTGTGCTGAGGCAATCTCTCGCCCCACTGCAGTGAACACAGCTAATGCAGCTTTAACTGGGGAAAAGACATTTCCATATGCATGGCAGACCACAAGCTGAAATTAATAAAAATGAATAATATTTTACATAATGAGGTGGAAGTCAAAAAAACAGACCTCAACTTGTATTGGCCCCAAGGAGCCACATTTTATGTATTTATTTATTTTATTTTTATTTTTTAACATACTCTATAATGTCTATAATTTACACATTCCACACTATACACAGTTGAAGTCAGAATTATTAGCCCCCCTGTTTATTTTTATATATATAGTGAGAGAAAAATGTTTCAACACATTTCTAAACATAATAGTTTTAATAACTCATTTCTAATAATTGATTTATTTTATCTTTACCCTCATGACTGTAAATAATATTTTACTAGATGTTCTTCCAAGACACTTGTATGCAGCTTAAAGTGACATTTAAAGGTTTAACTAGGTTAATTAGGTTAACTAGGCAGGTTAGGGTAATTAGACAAGTCATTGTATAAAGATGGTTTGTTCTGTAGACTATCGAAAAAAAATTAGCTTAAAGGGGCTAATAATTTTGACCTTAAAATGTTTTTTAAAAAATTAAAAACTGCTTTTATTCTAGGCGAAATACAACAAATAAGACTTTCTCCAGAAGATAAAATATTATCAGACATACTGTGAAAATTTCCTTGTTCTGTTAAACATCATTTGGGAAATATTTAAAGAAGAAAAAAAAATCAAAGGGGGCTAATAATTCTGACTTCAACTGTATACACAGATGAAGTCAGAATTTTTAGCCTTCCTTTTTGTCTTTTTCAAATATTTTCCAAATTTTTCACAATATTTCATATAAGATTTGTTTTTCTTCTGGAGAGAGACTTTGTTTTATTTCAGCTGGATTAAAAGCAGTTTTAAATGTTTAAAAATACATTTTAAGGTCAGTATTATTAAGCAATATTATTAGCAGTATTTTATTTGGATTGTCTACAGAACAAACCATCATTATACAATAATTTGCCTAATTACCGTAACTTGCCTAATTAACCTAGTAAAGCCTTTAAATTGCACTTTAAGCTGAATACAAATATTGTCATGATCACCAGCGATCCAGGCTTGGTCGAAGCATGCATCTTCACCCAGACTACAATTCTTTCACTTTATGAACTACATATCCCATCAAGCACCTCACACACACCTGTTTCAGAATCACAACTGATTATACATCCACAGCTGGGAGCTGATCTAAGACTGCCTTGTTCCCTTGTTTACGTCTGCTGCCTGTATCCACCATTTGCCTGTGACCTGATTATGCTTTTGGATTTCCATGTATGTACCCGTTTGCTCCTGTGTTTGACCATTGCCTCTCTGACATTTCTGAATAAAGCTGCAGGTGGATCCTCACTCTGTTGTCCAACAACCTTTCGTTACAAGTATCTTGAAAAATATCTAGTAAAATACTATGTACTGTCATCATGGCAGATAAAAGATAAAATAAATCAATTATTAGAAATTAGGTATTTAAACTATTATGTTTAGAAATGTGCTGAAAAAATATTGTGTATATATATATATATATATATATATATATATATATATATATATATATATATATATATATATATATATATATATATATATATATACAGTTGAAGTCAGAATTATTAGCCCCCCTTTGATTTTTCTTTTCTTTTTAAAATATTTCCCAAATGATGTTTAACAGAGCAAATAAATTTTCACAGTATGTCTGATAATATTTTTTCTTCTGGAGAAAGTCTTATTTGTTTTATTTCAGCTAGAATAAAAGCAGTTTTTAATTTTTTTTAAAATCATTTTAAGGTCAAAATTATTAGCCCTTTTAGGTTATATTTTTTTTTCGATAGTCTACAGAACAAACCATCGTTATACAATAACTTGACTAATTACCCTAACCTGCCTAGTTGACCTAATTAACCTAGTTAAGCCTTTAAATGTCACTTTAAGCTGTATAGAAGTGTCTTGAAAATATCTAGTAAAATATTATTTACTGTCATCAGGGCAAAGATAAAATAAATCAGTTATTAGAAATGAGTTATTAAAACTATTATAAGAAATTGGGGGGAAAAATAAACAGGGGGGCTAATAATTCAGCGGGGCTAATAATTCTGACTAACTGTATGTATATATATATATATATATATATATATATATATATATATATATATATATATATATATATATATATATATATATATATAGAATCAGCTAGTAAAATTACTATGAAACTAGCTACATTACAAATAAAAATGGTGTAAAATTTAATATAGCATTTTACTATTTTCTTAACCATGTTGAAGTCCAGTATTGCACTGTTATTTTCAAATAACACTACATTACTATATGGTAATATTACTAGCAATTTAACCTACAATAGCAAAGTGTGTGTCAGTTTTCAATAAGTGTGTGTCACGTTTTCAATACTGTATTCTAAATACGCAATACAAAACTGTTTTAAGTATAGTATACTGTATAGTAATAATACTGTGAAAACAACAACATGTACTGTAACATACTGTATGTGGCTTATACAGCAATAAACCACTCAGAAAACATTCTGTTATTGTGTGAAAACAGCAAACGTTGCTTAAAGTTTGTAATTTAAGTTTCAATAAAGGGTGGTTTAACGCCTAGGGGTAAAAAAATGAATAAATTCCATCCAAAACATGTATCCCCAACATAAAGGTCAAAAAGGTCAAACTAAAATGTCATGATAACTAATAAAACAGACACACCTTCTCCACATTGTCGCAACACAACAAGTGCATGTGGGGACATTGTGAAAATGATTTGCAGCGCAGTATTTAGTGACTGTCATATACTGATTACGAAGGCGCTGGCATCTAAAACTCACTGCCGTGTCTGAACAGACTTGTCCATTTGTTTACCGTGGCAGTGAACACATGCGGTCTGACAGCTAATCCCGATGCTGAATGAACCCTGTCACACACGCCACAAACATCAGCCAAGCGGGACACAGGCTCCAGAAGACGGAGGGGGGAGGAGAGATGGAGTACAGGAGGGGGAAAGCGAATAAACAGACCCAAGATATCAGGAGAGGTGTGGCCACCAGAAGAAAAGGAACAAAATGGAGGAATTGAAGATGTAATGGAATACAACTATTGTTGTATGTATTGCGTATTGTAGGTCTATTGTAAAATCTAGTTGTCTTTTTTTTATTTGGCTACATAGGGATGCCACACAATAAGCACTAGAAGCAAACATGACTCACAGATGATGTTAATATTAGAACCCTAAAGGATGAAAATATGAAACAAAGATTGCTTAAAGAAGTTGATTGGATTATAATTTTATTGTTAGTCATCATTTAAAGTACACATTTAACATTAGTTATGTTGCTTTGTAAATACAATATGCTGACTATTTGAATATCACTTAAAAATGGTTGAATATACCAGAAGAGTTGGACATGCCCAAATGATTGCCTAAAAAATTATTTAAACAAAATAAATTGTTTTTGAAGATGAATAAATGATATTTTTAGAAAATAATTATTGTTTGGTATGTTTCAATCAAAATATTTCAACATAGACAAGTTGTACTCATCAGTTTGAAGCAGTAGATGTATTAGTCATACCATAGCAGGTAACGAAAGATGAGAGGGAATGTTGGGACTAATAACAGATGTTAAACTTTATCCCCAAGCAATAAAAATGCAGAACAAAATGGAAACATGTACAGTAAGCAGTTTAAGTTTCAGACTATAGTGTTTCAGTGTACTGTATGCATCGACTTATCTTCTGCAGTGTTGCCAACTTTTTTTAGCGACTTTTCAGACCCCTCTAGCGACAAATTTTCAAAAAAGCGACTAGCGACAAATCTAGCGACTTTTTTGTGTGTTACTGGAGATTTTTATAGACTGTCGTTTGTCCATTACTGTACCGTTCCTACTCTTCTCAACGAGCTGCGGGTGATGCCGGCGGCCCCTCCCCCGCCTCAGAGCACTGACAGGCGGCCCAGTCCTCATACTGCAGTCTCTCCCACCTGCAGCCTGACTGCAGATCACCCCTCTGCGTACCGACGGCAAATGATTTAGCACCGGCAGTGTGAAGGTATCTCCCTTGTACAGTCAAACCGGTCTGCTTCTCCTTTATTTTAACAATTTGATTTGACCGTTAATTATTTTCTTGTTGCACAATCAGAGATGTTTTAAGTGAGAGTTTCAGAACTTGTTTGAGTTTATTATGTCTGAGCGATTACTGCAAATTACTTATCTATAATGATATACTGTATTCAAACAGCAATACATTTAGTTAAATTGACATGCTTGCATAAAGCGTAGTGCAAATATAAATACCCCATTTATTTACCATAGGCTGTTAAACGGAAATGGTAGAGCGTGATGAATATGTCAGAGCGTCAGTAATATGCAAATTAGCGTATGACGTAATCTAGCAACTTTTAGCGACTTTTCGGGCAGAGCTTAGCGCCTTTTCGTTGAAAATAGTTGGCAACAGTGATCTTCTGAGCAGCAATGTAATAATAATAATACATTTTATTTGTATAGCACTTTTCCTACCTACATGCAACTCAAAGCGCTTCACAAACAACAAACAAGCATTAAACTAAACCAAATAAAAAAATGTATAGACAAATAAAGCAAAATAAACAACAAATATATACTCAGATAAAACTCAGATACATGTACACGCATATATGCATACATCTACACAATCGCACACACAGTAGCTATGTTTCCATCCAAAAATGCGAATGAACTTTATGCGCAACACTGGATTATCACATAAAAGACGTGCGAATAAAGCTGCGTTTCCATCCAACGAGTCAAAGCGAACAAAATCGTCGCTTCCAGATTAACTGGCGCCAAATATCAACAGTAAAAACTGAATTTGCTGCAGTAGGAGAAGCTGCGTCAAACTTTTCTTCATCTAATAAATGACTTGCACCTCAGAAGGCAACCCTGACGCGCAGTGAACGCTAGGTGGCGTTTGAAGGTGTCAGATGCGGAGCACAGACACTCTTGATTCTGGATGTCATTAATAATATAATAACACTAATACTTAAACGGTAAGGCGTTTTAGAATGACAAAAACAAAGTTTCAGATGGTTTATAATGTGCTCAGCCTGCTGGTTTGTCCATTTACACACATTTTTATCATCACATGACACTGGAATTTGTGCGGTAAACGTGTTTCCATCGTAGTTTATGCACATTTTTTCTTATCGAAAAAAAAGTTTATCCTACTCAGTTATGCACATATGTTTTTTATTCGCATTTTCAAAATTTATGCGCATCATGGCGTTTCCATCAACCGTTTTTTTATGCGCATCTCCAAAATGCGCATAAAAGTAGGTGGATGGAAACATAGCTAGTTGTCCTCACATATGCATATACATGCACACACTGTACATACATACATACACCTACATAATATACATAAAATGCATACACTACACAAACTGTTATATTCATACAGAATTTTAAAAAGGTGCGTCTTAACACGCTTTTTAAAAACATGAATGCTGGGGGATTCCTTCACTTCATTTGGGAGACAATTCCAAATTTTTGGAGCATAGTGACTAAAAGAGGTGCCGCCAGATTGCATCAGATTTACAGAGTGAAATTCTAAAAGTCCAGCGCTAGAAGAGCGTAGCAAATGGTTTGGATTATATTTCAATAAGCAGTCTGAAATGTAAGAATACTTCATGTTGTCATACATACTTCATAGTATCATGTTGTGTAGTGCCTTATAAACTAATAAAATAATCTTAAAATCTATCCTTTGGTGCACTGGTAACCAGTGTACTTCTATTAATGTTGATGTGATATGTTCTTGTTACTCTGGCTGCTGCATTTTGTATCAGTTGCAACTTCCTTTTAGAACCCTTAGGTAAAACAATATAAATAGAATTGCAGTAATCAAGCCGAGAGAAAATAAAAGCATGAATTAATTTCTTAGCATCATTAAAAGAAAGGAAAGAACGAATTCTGGCAATATTTCTCAAATGATAAAAACATGTTTTTGTAACTTGATTAAATGTCTGTACAGGTACTCCTTAAACCCTCTTTTGGCTTTACAATTGTCCAGATCTCTGTGGAATCTATTTAATAACATTCTTTGGATATCTACAAACATTCTTTGGAGACTCTGATCCATGTTGACATGGAAACATGCAATTGCTACAGATTGGTCGGCTTCACATCCATGATGTGAATCCCCCATTATACTAAATTCTAAATATGCTCTATTGGATTGAGATTCTGTGACTGGGGAGGCCATTTTTTGTATATTGGACTATATTGGTTATGTTAAAAAACACTATAAGATTAAATGATGCTTCATCCTGTTGGAAATAGCAAACAAGATGGGTACACTGTAGATATAAAAGCATGTACACAAAACAAAACACAACACAATCAGAGGTGGGTCAAAAGTAACATGTTGAAAAATACAGAGCAGAATAATGTGAGAAATGACCCTGTCAGTTTTCCATCAGTTGCCTTACCTTGTTTTGGTGGCTTTGGTGTTTCCATTCTTCACAACTCAAACTATCTTATTAATCAAACAATCTATATTGTTTATAGAACATTTGTGAGTGTTTTGTGTTGGATTGGAGCAAAATGAAAGCATACCTCTCTGTTCAATAATCTTTGAAAACTATTTTCTTTGCCTTTTACTTTTCTTTTCTGGAAAGTGACATCCTCATTTATCCAAATGTTTACTCTGGTAAAGAGTGTCACCCAATTTTGCCAATCATTATTCACTAACTGGATGGCATGACAACAGTGACACACAGGAAGAGTTTAAATATCATCTTTGGTTATTTATTTGGTTTAAAAGATGCTGAAAAGACTAAACCAGGATTACAAGTTTAACATCTAGATTGAGTTCTCTCCGGGTCCGAACTTTAAGAAGCGCTGCTGTAGGCTGTGGTCTTATTTGATTTAAATCAACAGAGTATTTTGAGCTTATTTAGCATTGATCAAATATAAATAAAAATAAAAAATGAGCTGTTATTGCCAACATAACCATTGAACTCAAGTTCGAAAGTACAAAGAAGTCCAAAGTAATAATACCAAACCTCTTTGATGATGGACTTTGGCTAAGGGAATCTAGAGGGACGAAAACAACATTTTAGTTGCTGTGCAACGTAATCGGCCTCCAATAATACTGTCCCATGCCTATTTTAAAATCACAATTTTTTGATGCACATGCTGAAATTTATTCAGCAAATGTGCTTCCATTGTATATTTCATGTGCATTTTTTTCTTATTAGATACAAAGCCTAGCCTAATGATTCGTGTGCATATGTTTTTTAAGCGCATTTTTAATATACAGTGGTCCCTCGTTATTCGCGGCAGTTACATTCTAAAAATAACCCAAAATAAACTAAATCCAAAAAGTAGTCAGCTTTATTTTTAACAATTATTATAGATGTTTTAAGGCTGTAAAACCCCTCACTACACACTTTATACAGTTTCATGTTTGGCATGCTGTCCTGGGAGAGAGCCCTGAGCTCATAAGATCCTCGAACCCAGGGCTCCCTCCCGTTGCAGGGCGAGAGGGGAGTTTGAGCTCAGGTAGATTTCGAAATTCTCCTGTAGTAGTAGCTAATGAGCAGATAGTGATTGCTCTTAAAAGATAACTACTTCCTAGGAGCTTGTCTGTGGTGCCAATGGATTAGTCAATTAACTTAAGTTGCAAGTTTTACGCGGTGGGAGGAAACTGGGGGACCCGGTGGAAACCCACGTGAACACAGGGAGAACTTGTACACTCCTCACAGAAACGTCGGCTAGCTTAATAAGGACATGAACCAGTGACGTTCTTGCCATGAGGCAACAGTGCTAACCACTGGGCCATCGTGCCACCCATCTAGGAAAGGAGGAGTAGGGGTGGAAGGGGGGATTCTTCAAAACGAAGAATGTGTTCTCAGACAGGCATTAACATTTTCACACTTTTTAAACACTCTCAAAGTACAAACTTGTGTAGAAAAATAAGTCCA
This sequence comes from Danio kyathit, assembly GCA_903798195.1. NCBI lineage: Eukaryota > Metazoa > Chordata > Actinopteri > Cypriniformes > Danionidae > Danio > Danio kyathit. The sequence goes on from LR812536.1 coordinate 51,967,120, forward strand.
GTATTATAAAATGAAACCAAAGATCAAAACCTGTTGTCAGGCACAAACATTCATTGATGTCAGCAAGACGATGGTCTTGCTGCAGACAGTTACAACCCTTTTTGCATCCTTGTTGAAACTCACACTGCTAGCGATCAAAGTTTTATGTTAATTTAGCAAGCTGAAAGCATTCTCTTCTGTACAGGAGACACAGAGGAGATTGATTGAGAATGGTCTACAGCCAATCAGGACGCAGAACACAATGCGCTTTAAAAAAAAAAAAAGCATGTCAAATTGCACAAAACAAAATCTACAAAACTGGGAGGCTGCGAAATGTGAACTGTGTTATAATGAGGGACCTCTGTATGCGCATCTTTGAGTTTCCATTAAATATATTGGTAACACTTTATTTTGATGGTCCCCTTACATAGTCTGCTGACCATAAGGCCAATTCAGACAATAAGACCAATTTAGGTTCTAGATGTTCAATAGTGCATTAGTAGACATGCAACAAACTAATGTCTACTAATACACTTTTAAACATCTACTACTTAAATTGGTGACACTGTAATGACCATAAGTTTAACCAATGTTTACATGTTGTAGACATTGTAATGATCACCTAAGAATATTTAAAAGACAATCTATGGATAAATGAAAGTAAGCAGATATGAACTTCAAAATTAAATTATGGTCAGCAGATTATCTATAAGGAGACCATCAAAATAAAATGTGACCACCATATTTTATGCGATATTGCAAAATGTGCAAAGATTTGACGGTTCCATCTGAAAGCTTCACCAGAATTCAAGACTTATGAGACCAGAATACCCTTTTCCAATACTTTACACTGCATTCAGCAAGAACAAGAATTCAGAGGAGCATAAAAAGACAACAGGAAAGGGGGAGGGGAATCTAGTGGAAAGGTAACAAAAAAAAGACACATGCAAAAGGAAGGAGAGCAGAGGTAAACAGTATGAGACATACAGATCATGTCTGGCTCAAGGTCAGACTGTTGTCCTGTTGTGGATGTATTTGCCAGGACACAATCTCCCAGGAGGCCAAAGGGGCGGATGCAGGACCAGCAGGCAATGCTGGCAAGGTGTAGATAACAAACATGCGGTCAGGACGGGTCACCTGCAGGACAGCGGACCTCAAGAGAGGCTGCAGATTCGGGGCCTGTTGTTCGGGGTGTCCTGGGTTAGCCTCTGTGTGTTTGTGTGCGTGTTTTCTAAGAGATATCCTCCTCTCAGCACTCTCAGCAATCCCTGCTCTATATACGAAGACTAGGGAGCGGCTCTATTATCAGCCCAACACCCAGTAGAGGGCAAAGATGGAGACCATTAAACTGATGGAAAACTGAAAAAAAAGCTGCGTGTCTGTCATTCATGAGGCACACGAAGAGGAACTCATCTTTTATTCAAGTGTGTTGAGACAGTTGGCGGTAGATGGCTTGCTTTAGGTGGTCAGCGTAACAAGGAGAAGTGTTGTTTACCTGTTAGCTCACTGAGGCCTTTAGAACTGCAAACTCCTGTGGAAGACTGAGACTTTTTGTTTTTTTCTGGACATTTTCAAGACGTTTATATTTAGATCAACTGATAGACACAAACAACTCAGCTTTTTTTGTGACAAGTTTTCTTCACTGATTAGCGCACACACACAAACACACACACTTGTCAATCTGCATGGTCTCTGGACTTTCCATAGACGTAATGCTTTTTTATACTGTACAGACTGTATATTCTATACAACTATCCTAATCCTACCCCTAAACCCAACCTTCAATGGAAACAATCTGAATTTCTTAATGTTCAAAATACCTTTTTTCTTATGGGGACCAAATAAATGAAAAAAAAAAAAAGTCACAACAAAGTCAACATTTTGTGTTGCTATACTTGTGGGGACATAATATATGGAATACACACATACACACACACTTTTAGGACCCTATCATATACCTGGCGCAATAAGGTGCAAGGTGTGTATGGCGCAATTTGTTGCTATTTTCAGACCAGCGCAACAGTAATTTTAACGTTTTGCACCACGTTGTTTAAAGGTGCAGTATGTAAGTTTGACACCCAGTGGTTGAACTAGGTATTTCACTCCTGGATCATAATAAAAGTACGCTGGGATGCCAGATTGTGTACAGGAGCGAGTGATTTAAACTGTGTTCTAAATAAAAGCAACGACACGCGATAGAAGGAATATTTTCCATATTAAAAGGAGTTTTTGTCCTAACCAACACCTCGAATTGATATATTAGAAATGGCTTCTATTTCTCACAGCTGAACAACAGAAACCTATGACAGCTAGATCACCTCAGGTAAGCCTTGTGTGCTTTATTCTGTGCTAAATGCTAACAATGCGAGTTTGAATGCATTTTACATGGCATTTGTTGCCATATACTGAAAGCAGAAAGTTCACCTCAGATCTTGAAAATACAATAAACCGTCTGAAATTGAACTTTAGAACTAACACATATGAGTGATTCAGCATCTACATTGATGTTAAAGTGGGTTAACATGTATTAAATAGATTCTAAACCTTACCTTTTCGTGAGCGAGTGCATATTCTGTGCTTCTGAAAGGCTGTATTTACATTTCTGCCGTGTCTCGTCTGGTGCAAACAGCCAAATAGCTGATCACTGCCTCTCTCGTCACAGCGTGTTGTTAGGACACGCGGTTACAATGTAACCTGCTCACCTAATGTTTACGTTCGTAATATTTATGTAATTTGCTAATTAATAACCTCATGTGGAACTGCATCTGTCTCCCATACTGTTCTTTTTGGTCACGGACGCATGCTTTCAGAGTCTTTCTGAATGAATGAATGAAATACGCTGTTTTCCAACAAGGCAACCCAGGGTGCTGACATATAATTGGCTAAACTGGCATCGTGCATATGAAATTTATCTAAACAAAGACAGCATTCCGGCACGGAAAACCCATTTTCAAAGCAGAATATCTGACTTCAGCATTGTTTTTCAGTTAAACAAGTATGTTCACTTGGGATGTTTCTTAAATATCTGCACACATATTATGGTATTTTTGTGCTTTAAAAGAGTCAAAAACTTACATACAGCACCTTTAAATAAGAAATCCATTTGTGCCACTTTTTTACAGTTTATTCATGACACTTTGCATTTGTATAATGTTATTATTATTAGCAGTATTATTTATTATATGCATATTTATATTTGTTTTAAAGGGTACCTATTTTACCCCTTTTTTTAAGATTTCATATTAATATTATGGTTCTGTGCCAGTGTAGGTTCAGTTTAAAACACATTTCAGATTTTTTTATTATGATGTGTTAAAAAGTGTCATTTTGGGGGCGTGTACACAGTTCGTCGTTTTAGGGGCGAGTTGCTTCACATGAAAATTAGTTTCAACTTCCCGCCCAACTTAACAAGGGGGCGGAGCCAAGAGCTCCTCCGCTTTGTGTATGGCTACAGACAGACAGACAGAGAGAAGCAACATAAGTGTGAGGACCAGCATTCAGCGGTACATGTATGACTCGGACACAGACCAAGCATCAACATTTGTGTCTTTGTATAGTTTTACAGCCAACTGTGTGCTAGTTTAAAGCTCAGAGCTTGTAGCCTACACAGAGACTAATAACCAAGCACACTGAATTAACTTTGACTAAAGGGGATCACACACCGGATGCACCGCGACGCGGCGCGCACATGACAGTTGAAAGTATCGCACACTTGCAGCGCCGGTGTGTGTCCCCTGATAGAAACTTATGTTTAGATTTCAGAAATGCATGCCGCTGCGTGGCGCGACGCTGCTTGTCGCCGAGCGGCGCTTCTGGTGTACGACCTGCTTGAGGCTATAACTAAAGGGGGTCATACACCGGATGCGCCGCTCACGACACGGCATACCAGACGCGCACATTCGCATGTTATTTAAAATGAAACCATTCAGATAACGCTCTGTGGCGCGGCAGCCAGCGCGTCCATAGAGACGACCTAGGCGGCAGAATAGTGAGCGAACCCCCCGGTCCTCACTTTCATCCGCGACACCGCAAAATGCATGGCGCTGCGCATCGTTAGTTTGTTTTTTCCAATGGAGAATATGGAGTATGTATGCAAACCCACCAAAACTCTCAAACACTGGCAGCGAGTAGAGCGATAACGTGGTGAATGTTGAGCCCAATGAGCCTTACATCTAAAAATAGAGCAAGGGTGTGTCTTTGGTGACGTTGCTTTGACTCACACGCTGAAAATGGCGGACGTGAAACAACATACTGAGGATATGGAAATGCGCACCTGTCAATCAATATTGGTGGGCGGGGGGACCGCACTCCTACGTCAAGTTGCGGTCGATCTCAAAACCGCTCCAATTGGTCGACCGTTTTTATGTTGTTAAATTGAAAAAAAAGGACTGAGTGTGTTTATATCACCCCAATATGATGGTCTATACACTATACCTACACACATGTCTGTCCAAACAGCTTGAAAAGTAGATTTTTTACCATAGGTGCCCTTTAATAAAAAAACACCTGTCGGGTTTTGGAGATGTATGCATCACCATATAGAGCATAAGAATAGAACGTGTGTTTGGATATAACTCCAAACAAGTTTTTTGACCACACTTCGTTATTATTGTTCATTTATTCATTTGCTGGGAATTAGATCTGAATTTAAAAAATAGTTTTGAAACAAATCTTTGCGCTTAACAAATGAAAATAAATATAAAGGCTAATGGATGTCTTCAGTGGAGTGAGTTTCTACCATTTCCTTACTCCACCAAAGTAAAGCAGTAAAGAGTAAAAGTAAAGAGGCCGAATGGAGGAGGCTCTTTCTTTATCCTCGCGCTGCAGATGATCAGTTTAACTGTTTTCTCGCTTTTAAAGTGTTCAGGTTTTTTTTCACTTACAAAGACTGCCATGTAAATAGAAAATGTGCCATGTCGCTACGCACCTGTCTCTTAAAAAGAATGGGAAATTAGACTCTGATTTGTTTAATGCAAGTTATTCTCAAAACACACCCATAACTCATTAAGGGAATAAGCAATTATATATAATTATATTTATGTAGTAAATAATAATTTATGTAACATTTTAATTCTTTATTTTTTCTTCATATGCAAAGATATTTGTGTATTGCTGTACATCCACAACAATGCGCCTTAACACGTTTTTTTTTTTAGACCGGCACACCCAAGAGTCCACAAAGTGGTGAAAATTAGGGTTGCGCTGGTCTGAAAATAGCAACAAATCATGCCATACACATATTGTGCCTTATTGCACCAGGTGTATGATAGGAACCTATGATAGGGCTTTGCGCTTAGATCATTAAAATAGAGCCCATGTTCTTTATGAACTATCCATTATTCATTATGAACTATTCAGTAATTGTTAAACTAACACAACATATTTATTAATAATAATAATAATAATAATTTCTACAGTTTCTAATTTCTAGACACTCAAAGCGCTTTACACATTGAGGGAATCTCCTCATCCACCACCAGTGTGCAGCATCCACCTGGATGACGCATCGGCAGGCATATTGTGTCACACCAGCTGATTGGTGAAGAGGAGACAGAGTGATGAAGCCAATTATGATATGGGGATGGTTAGGAGGACATGATGGGCAGAGGCCAGTGGACAAATTTGGTCAGGAGGCTGGGGTTAAACCCCTACTCTTTTTCGAAGGACATCCTGGGATTTTTAACGAGTAAGGACCTCTGTTTAATGTCTCATCCGAAAGACGGCGCTCACTGAGCAGTATAGAGTCCCCATCACTATACTGGTGTATTAGGACCCACACAGACCGCAGGTTGAACACCCCCTACTGGCCTCACTAACATAATTTCCAGCAGCAACCTAGCTTGCCCATGTGATCTCCCATCCAGGTACTGACCGGGCACAGCCCTGCTTAGCTTCAGTGGGTATATTCCTTTGTGCAAAGATAAAATCTGTTTAAAAAGTATTAATAAATGGTTTTAGTTCATATTTTATCATGTATTATTTAATTTATAATAATGAATACTTTTAAAATAAAATGTAAACAGGCTGATATGATTACACATTTTGACGATGAGAATGGCTTTAGCTTCTGAAGTAAAGCAATTATGACAACTGAAAGGTTTAAAAAAAAAAAGAAAATAAATGAAAAAATGAAGTCTCAAAAAATGTAATCTAATTTCCTCCTGATAAGAGTTATTATAGGTTATAAAGTGTAGAGTGACTCCCCAAAACTGTTTTATTTTTGAAAGAATTATAGTTTTTAACTTTTTTGACAGTACTTTAGGGTGCCATGATGGCACAGTGGGTAGCACAATCGCCTCACTGCAAGAAGGTTGCTGGTTCGAGCCCCGGCTGGGTCAGCTGGCATTACTGTGTGGAGTTTGCTTGTTCTTCCCGTGTTTGCGTGGGTTTTCTCCATGTGCTCCGGTTTCCCCCAAAGACATATGGTACAGGTAAATTGAATAAGCTAAATTGGCTGTAGTGTATGTGTGTGAATGCAAGAGTTTATGGGTGTTTCTTAGTGTTGATTTGCAGCTGGAAGGGCATTCGCTGTGTAAACACATTCCACATTTCAGTGGGGCGACCCCTGATAAATAAAGGGACTAAGCTGAAGGAAAATGAATGAATTAATGAATACTTTTAAAATAAAATGTCAACAGGCTGATATGATTACACATTTTGACGATGAGAATGGCTTTAGTTTCTGAAGTAAAGCAATTATGACAACTAAAAGGTTAAAAAAAAAAGGAAAATAAATGAAGGAATGAAGTCTCTAAAAATGTAATCTAATTTCCTCCTGATAAGAAGTTATAGGTTATAAAATGTAGAGTAACTCTTCAAAGATGTTATATTTTCTGAACGAATATATATATATATATATATATATATATATATATATATATATATATATATATATATATATATATATATATATATATATATATATTCAATTTTTTTAATGCATTGAAACACTTTTGCATTCGCCTTTCAGCTTCATGATTCATTCTATTTCCTTGTACAAAATTGGGTGAATGTTCAATCTATTTCTGAATGAAAGTTCTTTCAATAGAAAGCCTTGATTTGATCTATTATTAACCCACCTTACAATGCTGTCTACTGTAGATGTAGTCAACTTTCTGGCTTCGTGTACCCAAGCTACTGAGCAAATGTTTTACGGTTTTACTTCATCCATAAATGATACACAGAAATCTCAGCTGAGCCTTGGACGCGCGTGTGTTATTTATCCCTCCAGCGTGTCTGTTTTTATATATCGGTTGTTTTTGTAACACTTGGAGGAGGAAGCTGACACCAGCAGTGGTTTGTCCTGAGGGGAGATTTCCTCTCTGCGGTTAATTCCTTCCCAATGACACATGTTCCGTCATTAAGATGTTCCACTAAAAGTGTTCCACCCCAGAGGACTCAAAGTGTTTCTGCTGGAGTGGAGTGAAGCGGCCGGAACTGACAGAGGTCAATATAACATCTTCCACAGGTTCGTCGAAGGAGTTTGTAGGATACACACACCATACACAATGGAGAAATGCACAAACACAGACCTCTCGTAATGCTGGGACAGAAACTCACATGGCGAAGAGTGGTTTGCTCTCTCATTGATTTTGTAATGATTCGGTGGTGGAGTTGAAATGCGGAAGATTGAAGTCAGAACAACAGTGCCGAGGTCCCTGTCTAATATTCCTACGGCTGTTTTCAGATCAGTGGTGCCTCTGAGGTTAGGGACTGCTTTTTTTCCAGGAAAAAATCTGCTCATACTTTACGTTTGACTATCTGGAAGAAAAGAAAATAGCTCAAGTAGAAACAGAAAGAACAACAAGAAGGAGAAGATGGACCACTCGAAAAACAAATGGGAAAGACTGTAGCTATTAGAAAAGGATGTTCTGTTTTTAAGGTTAAAAAAAGAAGCAAATCTTCATATTAGCAGGCATCATCTGATTTTAGTTCTACATCTTGCATTAGCAGCAAGGTTATTTTAGTAAACGAAATGAAAACTAAGACAAAGGTCAAAAAAGATTTTTGTTAACTGAAATAAAAAAAAAAACTTCATCAACATTAAATAAAAAAAAAATTTCATCAACATTAACTCTACCGCATGGTGTTGCCATATGGCAACATGATATGTATGTTCATTTCACTGGGAATGTTTCTTTAAGACCAACATTTTTGTTGGAAAGAGAAGACCTTAGTTTAGCCCAGTGGTTCTCAACTTCAGTCCTCGGGCCCCCCTGCCCTGCACATTTTATATGTCTTCCTTACTTAACACACCTGATTCAGATCATCAGCTCATTAACAGCGAGATCCATGAACTGATCCTTGTGTATCAAATAAGAGAGACACAAAATGTGCAGGGCGGGGGGGCCCGAGGACTGGAGTTGAGAACCACTGGTTTAGCCAATGATGTGCTTTGGTTAAGTCACATGACGTGCAGTGTTTTTCTGTTGTGCTATTTCTGACAGATTGGCATTTATTGTGAATAGCTGCTGAATGCAAATGAAAACGTCAATAAAACAAAGAACCAACTCATGTCAGATCCACAAAAAAATCTGAGAGCTCCAGTAAGTTATGATGACATATTCACCACTCTGTAAACTGTAAATCGATCAAATGTATGTTTTGTTAAACGGCAACACTTTCCAATAGTGGAATGTGCAATATTGCAGTAGGTTAGCTAGCTAGCAAGGTCAGCTATGATCTTTTAAGTTGTAACAATAGCAACATCTTGGCAGTCTGTTGCAGAGTGTGACGCAGTTGGGATGAGAATCAGCACCTCCAAGTCCGAGGTCATGGTGCTCCACCGGATAAAGGTGGTTTGCCATCTACAGGTTGGAGGAAAGTTCTTACCCCAGGTGGAGGTGTTCAAGAATCTTAGGGTTTTGTTCACGAGTGAGGGAAGGATGTAAACATGAGATTGACAGGCAGATTGGTGCAGTGGCAGCAGTAATGCAGTTGATGTACCGGTCCATTGTGGTAAAGAAAGAGCTGAGCCGAAAGGCAAAGCTCTCGATTTACCTGTCAATCTACGTTCCTTTGGGTCATGACCGAAAGGACAAGATCTCGGATACAAGCGGCCGAAATTAGTTTCCTTCGCAGGGTGGCAGGGCGCACCCTTATGGATAGGGTGAGGAGCTCTGTCATCCGGGAGGAGCTCAGAGTAGAGCTGCTGCTCCTCCACATCGAGAGAAGTCAGCTGAGGTGGCTCGGGCATCTGTTTCGGATGCCTATCTAGGGAGGTGTTCCAGACATGTCCCACTGGGAGGAGACCTCTGGACATGCTGGAGGGACTATGTCTCTCGGCTGGCCTGGGAACACCTCGAGATTCCCCCGGAGGGGCTGGAGGAAGTGTCTGGAGTGGGAAGAGGGAAGTCTGGGGTTCTCTCCTAAGACTGCTGCCCTCATGAGCTGGCTTCGGAAAAGTGGTTGAAAATGAATGAATGAATGAATAAAAACACAAATGCTAGTAATATAACGTTGATTAGTCATATGTTAATGGCATTTGCATTATGGATACATTTTATTGGCAATACTTTTGATTAGATATAAATACAGGGAACAGTGAATTTGTGAGGACCACCATGTTCTATGGTAAGTGAATGAAGAAAAGGACAGAACTGGCTCTTCCTGCAGATGAAAGTGAGGATGGGATGGGTTTTAGTGACCATGAGAATAATGCAGATTGGACATTTGATAAGAGCAGTGATGGAGATAGTTCAAGTTAGTTAGCTCAGAGGCAGATAAGACAGGCGTGGTATAGTATAATATATAAACATTGTTAGCTAGTAGCTATTATTCTGATGCATGTGGATATACTAGACTTGTAATTTATTTGTTATAATATTTACTGGAGAAAATATTCATATTTACTGTATGTTGTATACATGATAATACAATATTACGCTTGTTTTCAATAATATTCAGCAAAAAAGAATGGAATAAATGAAAGCTGCTGGAATAACAGTTGTTAGAAAGTATGTTTAAGGTGTCATTTATAAGTTCTGTGTTAAAGCTTATATTACTGCAACACCAATTAAATCCTTTCAACCAACAAAGTTATAAAATATAAAAAAGTTTTAAAGTTTTAAGTGTTTGTGAGTTTTGGTGGGTTTGCATACATGTGTACTTTTCATTGCGTCTTCCTTAAACTTCAGCGGATTGCATTTCCCCCGGTCACAGAAGCTCTACGAACTAACAACAAACTAACGACGCGCAGCGCCATGCATTTCGCGGTGTCGCGGATGAAAGTGAGGACCGGGGGTTTCGCTCACTATTCTGCTGCCTAGGTTGCCTTTATGGACGCGCTGGCCCTACTCAGAACACTTCATATTTCTGCCGCGCCACAGAGCGTTATCTGAATAGTTTCATTTTAAATAACATGCAAATGTGCGCGTCTGGTGTGCCGTGTCGTGGCTCTGAGCGGCGCATCCGGTGTATGATGCCCTTTAGTTATAGCCTCAAGCAGGTCGTACACCAGAAGCGCCACTCGGCGACAAGCAGCGTCGCGCCACGCAGGGCATGCATTTGTGAAATCTAAACATAAGTTTCTATCAGGGGATACACACTGCCCCTGCAAGTGTGCGATACTTTCAACTGTCATGTGCGCGCCGCGTCGCGGTGCATCCGGTGTGTGATGCCCTTCAGTCAAAGTTAATTCAGTAAGCTTGGTTATTAGTCTCGGTATAGGCTACAAGCTCGGAGCTTTAAACTAGCACACAGTTGGCTGTAAAACTATACAAAGACACAAATGATGATGCTTGGTCTGTGTCCGAGTCAAACATGTACAGCTGAATGCTGGTCCACTCACTCATGTTGCTTCTCTCTGTCTGCCTGTCTGTAGCCATAAACAAAGCAGGGGAGCTCTTGGCTCCGCCCCCTTGTTAAGTTGGGTGGGAAGTCGAAACGAATTTTCATGTGAAGCAACACGCCCCTAAAACGACGAACTGTGTACACGCCCCCAAAATGACACTTTTTAACACATCATAATAAAAAATCTGAATTGTGTTTTGAACTGAACCTAAACTGGCACACTTAGAAGAACCATAATATTAATATCACATCTTAAAAAAGGGGTAAAATAGGTCCCCCTTAAGTTAAGCCATTCTAAGAAAAAAAAAAAAACAGTCTATATATATATATATATATATATATATATATATATATATATATATATATATATATATATATATATATATATATATATTATAATGCGTGCAGTAAAGGGTTAAAAACAAATGGAAATAAATATCTGACCTGTTGATGTTTAGAGAAATTATAGTATTGTTTTCCAGTGTTGGGTTGCAGCTGTAAGAGCATCAGCTGTGTAAAACATATGCTGGATAAGTTGGCGGTTCATTCCACTGTGGCGACCCCTTATTAATAAAGGGACTAAGCGGAAAGGAGAATTATGAATGAATGAATGAATGAATGAATGAATGTTAGTAATATTGCAACTTTGGACTGCTTAGCCATGGTAAAATCACTGCAACACACAGTACCCCATTGCTCATTTCTTCATTTTATAGTTGCATTGCATCATTTCACAACAATAATTGCAGGAATATGAGAACAAGCAAGTAATAAAAACACAATTACCGTTCAAAACACATCATGTGTAGGATACAATATAGGTTTGTGTTCTCCAAACAGAGTTTATTTTCAAACAAAAGTATACATAATGCAATGCCTCTTGCAGTCCTCAGGGTAATGTTCTCACGGCTTGCATTAATTATTCAGCTTAATCATTAAATGCATTTGATGTATGGTAATATTAGGTCTGTTCAAGTTTGAAAATATCAGAGTAATTATTCTTGTGCGCAATGTGCTGTTTGATTTTAAATGAGGGAATATGTGGCTCATAAGGTACGCTGTTGCGTTTGTGTTTATAATGTGGGTCAGATGCAATCATTATTTCTGAAGGACTGTAATAAACTCTAATGCATTCATTACACATCCAATACAAGGCTGTGTTCTAAATAATATTTGCAAATATAGCATGCTGATGCCACTGAAGCACGTTTTAGGTGTTTGTTTCAGAATGTGTCCATCTCTAGAGACGGATTTTCTCCAGAGATGTGGATATAGTAGCTTTCCCAAAGGAATCCTGCAGGAACACACCAGTTTGATCTACTGATGACAGTATGGAAATAAATGGAACTTTCAGTCATGATAAATCAGAAAGAAACAAAAGAAGAAATTGATTTGATTTTGATTTCAGCTTTGTTTTTGTTTACAGTTTTACAGATTTGTGTGTGTGTTTTTGTCACAATCACCAGCGATCTAATTCTGGCAGATTGCTGGTAAACACACAGAACGCATATAACTACAAATCCGCCATTATATGGACTACAAGATACATTCATGCACTGCACACACACACACCGGTTCCTAATCCTGGCTGATTGCTAACACAAGGTGCGTCCCAAACCGCATACTTATGCACTATTCTACACCATTTTGAAGTATAAATGGTGTAAATAGTGCGTTTCCACTGAAAATCCTAAAAATAATAAGTGCACTTTAATTACCCGGATGATCCACTTATTATACTGGTAAAATTAAGTGTGGAATGTTGGACACTTCACGCACTCAACGACTGCAGGTTTGCTCACGTAGCGGAAGGGGCGGAGCTATCGGGCGCACATGTTGGATAACTTTATTAATTTTAGATTGTAAAAGTGAAATTCTCCTATTAGAGTGATTATAGCGCCTCCCGATGGTGAATGCGGTTTTACTCACGGCAGGTATTATTTGGTACTTTGTTCATTTATTTGACTAATTTGGCAACCGTCAAACGGTTGTATTTCCGCTTAGTAAAAAGACATTAGTGTTCCATTTGGGACGACACTACATACATATACTGTGCTGTTGAGTGTGTAAGTGCATAAGTACATAGTGCATGAGTGCATAGTGTGCCATTTAAGACGCAGCTACAAACAGCTGAATCTGTTCAGAACTGATTACAGGACTATTTAAACAGCGCACACACACACACATCTAGGCTGAGTCTTGTTATACTGTTAGTGAACATTACAACGTGTTTACCTTGTCTTGCATTTACTTTGCTTTGTTTTGTTGTTGTTTGTCTGCTGCCTGCCTTTGACCATCCGCCTGTTTATGAGGCCGTCTCTGGATTTGCCTGTATACTGTACATCAGTTTGCTCCTGTGTTGACTGTTGCTTGCCTGACCATTCTCTGCATGAAAAACCCTGCATTTGGTTTTGCAACTCGTTGTCAGCGCCCCATCACATTACAGTTTTGGCGAAACCTTTTCCACTAAAATGTTTAATTGTGGGTTTGAATGTGTTCAGAAAAAAATGTTTTAAATGGCAACTTCTTCATTTTTTTTATTAGAACAAGTTAAATGTCAGTATATAGTACAACCCCAAATCAGAAAAAGTTGGGACAGTGTGGAAAACGCAAATAAAAAAAAAAGAAAGTAGTGATTTCCAAATTTACTTTGACTTGTATTTCATTGCAGACAACATGAACACAAAATATTTTATGTTTTGTCTGGTCAACTTAATTTCATTTGTAAATATTCATCCTTTCCTGTCATTCAGACCTGCAACACACTCCCAAAAAGCTGGGGCAGGAGAAATTTAGGGCTAGTTATCAGGTAAATTGGTTAAATACTGATGTGATTTGAAACAGGTGATGTCAACAGGTGATTGTAATTATGATTTGGTACATAAGCAGCATCCAAGAAAGGTCTAGTCTTTTAGGAGCAAAGATGGTACGAGGATCGCCAGTTTGCCAACAAATACGTGAGAAAATTATTGAAATATTTAAAAACAATGTTCCTCAAAGAAAGATCGAAAGACATTTGGATATTTCACTGTCAACAGTGCATAACATAATTAAAAGAATCAAGGAATCTGGAGTAATTTCAGCGCGTAAAGGACAAGAGCGAAAGTCTAAGCTGAACCACCGTGATCTCCGATCACTCAGGTGCCACTGCATCAAGTATCCTCATTCATCTATAAGGGATATCTACACATGCGCTCAGGACTACTTTGGCAAACCTTTGTCAAGTGCCACAATACACATGCACAAATGCCAGTTAAAACGATACTATGCCAAAAGGAAGCCCTATGTTAACAGTGTCCAGAAGCGCCGTCGACTTCTTTGGGCTCTGAGACATCTGGGATGGACCATCACACAGTGGAAATGTATACTGTGGTCATATGAATCCGTATTTCAGGTATTTTTTTAGGAGAAATGGAGGCTGTGTGCTAAAGACCAAAGAACAAAAAAATCATCCAGAATCATCCAGAGTATTACCAGCAAAAAGTCTAAAATCCAGGGTCTGACTTAGTATGGGGTGCTAACTTGCACTTCTGTGTTGGCACCATTAATGCTAAAAAGTACACAGTACATTTTGGAGCACAATATGCTGCCTTCAAGAAGACATCTTTTTCAGGGACACCTATGCATATTTCAACAAGACAATGGAAAGCCACATTCTGCACACATTACAAAATCATGGCTTCGGAGAAAAAGGATACAGTTAATTGACTGGCCTGACTGCAGTCCCAACCTGTCTCCAGTAGAGAATGTGTGGAGCATTTTAAAATACAAAATGCGACAATGAAGACCTTGTACTGTTGCCCAAATTAAGACTTGTTTGCAAGAAGAATGGGACAAAATTACACCTGAAAAACTTCATCACTTAGTGTCTTCAGTCCCTAAACATCTTTTAAGTGTCGTGAAAAAGAATGGCAACATTACAAAGTGTTAAATGCTTTAATGCTCCAAAATTTTGATTTTTCCTGTACTTTATCTAAACAAATAAAAAAGGAGATAATCTATTAATATTTTTAAAACATTAAACAAGTAGGTGACGCAGTGGCGCAGTAGGTAGTGCTGTCACCTTACAGCAAGAAGGTCGCTGGTTCGAGCCTCGGCTGGGTCAGTTGCCGTTTCTGTGTGGAGTTTGCATGTTCTCCCTGTGTTCGCGTGGGTTTCCTCCAGGTTCCCCCACAGTCCAAAGACATGCGGTACAGGTGAATTGGGTAGGCTAAATTGTCCGTAGTGAATGAGTGTGTGTGAATGTTTCCCAGAAATTTGTTGCGGCTGGAAGGGAATCCACTGCGTAAAAATGTGCTGGATAAGTTTCTGGTTCATTCCGCTGTGGGGACCCCGGATTAATAAAGGGACCAAGCCGAAAAGTAAATGAATGAATGAAAACGTTAAACAAATATTTTTAAAACGTTTGACATTTTGCCCTTCAAAGTCTCCTTCACTCCGCTTATACTGTACATCTGTACATGCTCATCTTATTGACGGACTGTCAGGGACCACATGAGCACTTTTACATATTCTGCTTTTAAAGTTGACTAGTGCGTTTGGGAATTTGCATATTCAGACTCTCAATCTTCCAATCAGCATGTCCTTGCTCTCTCACAGAGGACATAGCAGGACTCCATATTCAGATGAGAGGACTCGTGTCATTTGCATAACCTGATCTAAATGTCACATGTCAGGGCCTGGGATCCACAGGGGAATTTGAAAAGATTTAATGGATTATAGTAAATGATAAATATGGTGATTTGGACGCTCTGGGAGTTTTTAAATGCATTAGATGTATCAGTTAGTGGCAAGGACCACTGTTTCAGGAAAAAAAAAATACATTTGTGATTCGTGCTCAGATCCTAAACTTTTACTGGAAATGAAAATCACAAAACCTGTGACCTGAGTCAGTTGATTTACTCAAAAAAAAAATGCCTTTAAGTGTGACACCATGAACTGAAGCTTTCAAATATCAAAAAAGCAACAAGGAAAGTTAGATTCAAGTTTCCATTCATTTTCCTTCAGCTTAGTAACTTTATTCATCAGGAGTCGCCAGAGTGGAATGAACAGCCAATGTTTCCCTTGCAGCCACAACCCAGCACTGGGAAACACCCATACACTTTTGCATTCACACACATACACTAAGGCCGATATAGCGCATGTCTTTGGACTGTGGGGGAAACCAGAACTCCCAGAGGAAACCCACGTGAACACGGTGGGAACATGCAAACTCCACATAGAAACGCCAGCTGACCCAGTCGGGGCTCGAATCAGTGACTTTCTTACTGTGTGAGGCAACAGTGCTAACCACTGAGGCACCATACTGCCCCAATAGTCCACCAAAAAATCTGTTTGCTCAATACCTCAAGTGGTTACAAACCTTTACGGGTTTCTTTATTCTATTGAACACTAAAGAAGATATATTGAAGAAAAAACATTAACCATTGACTTCTATTGTAAGAAAAACAAATACTATTAAAGTCGATGGTTAGAGTTTTACAACTTTCTTCAACATTTCTTCTGTTATGTTCAACAAAAAACTGAAACTCAAACAGATCTGGAGCAAGTGAAGAGTGAGTAAATGATGACAGAGTTTAGATTTTTGAGTAAGTTATACCTTTAACATACTAAAATGATCAGTGCACTATTCTGTCAGTCTTGTGAACCATATGATAGCCTTTTTTCTATAAGAATTATTGTAATTATTAGTTCAGTTTAAGAGCTTGGTCATTCCAGTTTGTGCATAAATTTTGTAACATTTTTGTTTTTGTTGTTGTTGATAGTCTAGGTCAGAGGTAATCAACTATATTTGTCAGAGGGCCAGAGTTTTAGGGTGTGCTCACACTATGTACAGTTGCGTTGAACCGGGCCAAAGCACGCTTGTCCCCCCTCCCGTCTCCCCCGACAGCCCGCACTCACATAACATTCGGGCCTGGGCACGCTTACGTCATCGATGATGCGCTGTTCAGTTTAGGAAGAGAAGCGCTCTCGCTCAGCACAGTGGACATTTCTTAAGTTATATCGTTTAAGTCGTTTGATATTCGGTGACACGCAGTCAAATGTTTCGCTGAACAGATCAGCCACTTTTGAAGCTCATAAAGCCCAAGTGAACCGCGCTCAGGCCCACCTCTTCCAACCGGGCCAGGGCCGCCCAAGTGAACCGTGCTTGAGCCCGGTTCAGAGCACTCACACTTCTCAAAAGATCCGGGAAACGGGCCTGGGCATGGTTCGGATAGCATAGTGTGAGTAGCCCTTACTAGACAGTCTCCTTAGGGGCTGCACCCCCAAAAAGAAAATCAAATAAAAATCTAATTTTGGCTTAACATTATGTTTAATGTTTATACTTTTTCAATTTCATTACAAAACTGAAGGCATTTGACCACAGTCAACCACTAGGAGTGATAGATATTTTGCCTCAACTCAATTAGGCTAAGTCAGCAAGGGGAAATGCACTTAACGTTTCATTTGATGTGCGAACATTATTTGTGACCTGTTTTGTTCTGGTACCAGGTTATTTATTTACCATGCTATTTTAAATTGTGCCAGATTGTTTTTCCTCCTTTTTTTAGTCCTGAGGCAGACATCCCAAGTCTCCCGGAAGTTCTGTGAGTCTCCCGCAAATGCATAGAGACTCTCGGATGCCCCCAAACGAATGATAATCTCCCAGAAATCGCGCGTCTCAAATACGCCGCGCACCCCTCTCCACCGCATCCTTCCTTGCTCTTCATCACACACACGTCACACTCACTCCGCCTACACCCCACCTGGTCTTCACTTACGCTAAAACCTGTTTGAAACAATAAATTCTTAACGCGCATGGTCTGTCTGAGTCTGTCCTCATTTCGAAGTGTAGCCTAAATATAGTCATAAATGGTGGTTATTCTGGCAAGAGACTCAGTTTTTGTTATTTTTAGTTGCTTTAATAGTGTGGACGACTATTTTCTTTTGATACTCACAATTTTGCAATCCAGTTGCGGGCCAGATTGAACAGCTAAGCGGGCCGCCAGTTGATGATCAGTGGTCTAGGTAATTCTACTAGCTGTAAATAACTTTGCACTTATTGTACTTGTGGACTTGTCGTCACTTGTGTATTAGTGGATTGTCTGCTTAATATCTGTTAACACTTTATTTTAACAGTCCCCCAACAGACTATTGATTATGAGTAACTTTGGAACTATGTTGGCTTATTCTATGAACCCTAACCTTGAACCTTAAACAGTCTCCCAATAATCTACTCTTACTCTATTGAGAGTAAGCTGAAGCGGAGTTACAATGTTACATATAGTTGGAAAAATGTCCGGGAACAAAGTGGAACAAAATAAAAGTTTAACCATAAACTGTTTTGTTGTGTGAACCAATGAGTGAAGTCAGTGAGTAGTCAACATTTTTTTTATTCACACTCATAGTTTGGATCTCTTTATTGTTGTGGTCTACAAGCACAAAAAAAAACAATAATTAAATTGTTTAGTGTCCATAAATCCAATGAAGAGTAACGTACATTATCCACAAACATGTACGGATAAAACTATAGCTCACAACCTGAGCTTAGAAACATAGCTTCCTCCTAATGTGACATTTGGACAAAACTCTTAATTTTTTTTGTAAATAGATTCATTTTAGTCACCTAGTTATCCAGCTAGGGACTATTTTCATGTGCTGAATAATATCATTGTGCCTGCTGCACTCATGGTTTCATGTTTTTCCATTCAATTCATCTTTATTTCTATAGCGCTTTTACAATGTAGATCGTGTCAAAGCAGCTTAACATAGAAGTTCTAGTAAATTGAAACTGTGTCAGTCCAGTTTTCAGAGTTGAATTTCAGTTTAATTCAGTTCAGTGTGATTTAATTTTCACTAGTGAAAGTCCAAACACTGAAGAGCAAATCCATAGACGCACAGCTCCACAAGTTTCAAACCAAGCAAGCCAGTGGTGACAGAGGCGAGGAACAAACTACACCAATTGATGAAAGTGAAGGAAAAAAAAAAACTTAGAGAGAAACTAAGCTCTGTTGGGCATGACCATTTATAATCTGGCCAAAATTCTTGTGCAGAGCTGCAATCTAGTCACTGGAGGGTGGAGAAGCTGCAGGTGTGAGTAGGTCACCGGCGGGTGTTTAGGCTGGCCCACGGGATCATTGTGGAGACTCGGTTGTCACTGGGGTCTTATGCGCTCCACTCCTCCATGACCACCACAATCTGCTCAGGACACGGCCTAGTCCAGGATTATGGAGACCTCAGGATAAGAAAAAAAAAACATAAGATAAGCGTAGATGCCGTTCAAATTCATATTGTCATTCTTTGTACATGATGTGACAGAAGAGTCAAGCTTTAAATAGGAAAATTATTTTAAATAGAATAAGGGTGCTTTAACACTTGGTTCAATTGCCTGGACCGAACCCAAGTTCGATTGTCCCCCCCCCTTGTCACCTTCTCGGCTGGTTTGTGTTCACACCATCCTTTTTCCTTCAGAACCCCAGTACGCTTGCATCATCAACCTGCTGTTTTTTGTACAGCTGTTGCTAGGTGATGGCCACGAAAGCAAAGCACCAAAATGGAGACATACGCACATCACGGTCGCTTTTACTGAATCTTTTGCTTTTGTTACCAAAACCAAAATACAGAGAGGCACTTGCGTCTATCTGACGCAAAAATCATTTTTGGTGGAGACAAGCAGACAATAGCACTGTGCTTGCACTGGGTCAGTCCCTCTTGTCGCCAAGGTAGGTGATACACAGACATTTATAAAAACTAAAGTTTGTTGTACCGTTGGCGGTTTACTTCTGTTATTTGGTACAATTGCATTCATATCAGAAGTGAACCGTACAAGAGTTTGCACAAACTGCACAAACCCCCTCTTTCAGCTTTCAGGACTTGGGTATGGTTCACGGGTGCACACCCGACCTCAGAAGACTTGTTCACACTAGCTAAACGTACCAATCTCTGATGTCAAACAAACCCCAGTGAGGACCAAAAGTGCTAGTGTGAAAGCACCCTAATTTTTTTTGACATTTTTTTCAAAGTGAGATGCTAATAATCTAATCCGATTCAATGATTTATGTTAAGCTAAGCTTAAAGTGCTCCCACCAGTAAACAATAAGGTGAATGGATTTAAAAATGGTAAAACTCAAATGTTTAACTCTAGGTGACTTGTAAAATTTTGTCTATTTACAAAAAAAAAAAAAGTGGAGTGTTCATTTAAATAGATCATAGAACATGAACAAAATAAGTAACCTAATACATACACATTTCATTTTGTTATATATATATAAAACAATATATATATATATATATATATATATATATATATATATATATATATATATATATATATATATATATATATAATGCGTTAAAGGTGTCAAAAATCCATAATAAGAGCCCTTTAAAGAGCCATTATTATGCATAAAAAAAAATTCATATTATGGTTGTGGGGGTCTCCAACAACAGTCTGATATGCATGCAAGGTCAAAAAACACTTTCATTGTCTTATAATATGCATTTATTCATCCATTCATTTTCTTTTTGGCTTAGTCGCTTTATTAATCTGGGGTCGCCACAGCGGAATGAACCGCCAACTTATCCAGCACATTTTTACGCAGCGGATGCCCTTCCAGCCGCAACCCATCTCTGGGAAAATAATATGCATTTATTTTTACCTAATTATCCTAACAACTCCCATATGATTTGTTCAGCGATTCATTTGTTTTCAAACCCATTAGCGCGATGCTAATCTGCGCTGATTGGTCCGATGACCCAGTCTGTTGCGATTGGTCAACTGCGTTCAGCGCGAGACAGAGAGAATCACCCACTACAGCTTATCAACAATTTTTAAGTAGTCAGAGTGCAGAGTGTATGTGTGAGCAGGAGTGCATTAAAGAAATGCAATTAAGCACCAGCATATTGCTCTATGCTTAACCATGACACACATTCAGTAGTAATCCACAAAGAGGCAAAAGCTGAACTATTTTAAAACTTGACTGCAACATGTGTGTAGGAACAGTGGACGGTGGACATAGCAATGACAAACGACAGAGGATTGCTAGCTCACAAACAGGTTTAAATCCCTTAAAAAAAGTGGCACGCACCACATTTTCAATGTAGTTTTAGACACGATATGAGAATATAAAGCATTAACCAGATTACAAGTAATCGGTTACAAGTAACAAAACACAATTAAATACACATTTTGCAAGCTAGAGAAAACAAGGAGGCAACCATTTTAATCGCACTTACTTACACTTATGAAATGGAGGAAGAAACTGGTCCATGAACTGTGTACTGTAAAGTTCCTGTCAAGCTCTGACAAAGTCCCATACATCAATAGTCCTTTCTGATTCTTCCTTTAACAAATGGCTGACAAATCCCCTGTTGTAAGTGTGTAGATTGGTGTAGCACTTGTCAGAAAAATGATGGGAACACAGCACATGGCTGGGGCTATAATGTTGAGGTATTTTTGCAAAAATAAACTTCAACCACTGTCTCTTCACAGCCTCATCTTTGGGTAGGCAAAATAACACTAACTTTCCCTCACACTGCAGAGCACAGTGTCTTCAAGGCATGATGGAATTGGGATCTGCTACAGTGTTTGTCTTCCTTTTTTTGCTATAGTGTTTGTGGACAGGGCTAGGGGTTTCAATTTACCTGTGGGGAAATGGACGGGGCTTGAATTATGCATCGACGTCACACCAACACGGCTAAAGATTTATTACCTCAACGATTCATTTCAATCAATCTGAGTTGACTCTTTTTTTAGATGAATCAATAGTTTTAAACACAGCACACTTTCAGATTTAAGTCCAAACTGGATATTTTAAGCCTATGTTAAGCCTAAGCTGGACAGCTAGCTCTCTGCAACTCTCACATGGTCGCCCACTGAAGCTAAGCAGGGCTGCGCCCGGTCTGTACGTATATGGGAGACCACATGGGAAAGCTAGGTTCCTGCCGGAAGTGGTGTTAATGAGACCAGCCTGTGGTCTGTCTGGGTCCTAATGCCCAGTATAGTGACAGGGACTCTATACTGCTCAGTGAGCACTGTCTGTCAGATGAGACGTTGGGACAGAGGTCCCGACTCTCTGTGGTCGTTAAAAATCCCAGGACGTCCTTTGAAAAAGAGTAGGGGTTTAACCCCGGCATACTGGCCAAATCTGCCCACTGGCCTCTGTCTATCATGTCCTCCTAACCATCCCCATACCTCTCCTCTCCACCAAGCAGCTGGTGTGTGGTGTGCGGTCTGGCGCAATAGGGCTGCCATCGAGTCATCCAGGGGGATGCTGCACACTGGTGGTGGATGAGGAGATTCCCCCCAATGTGTAAAGCGCTTTGCCCAAAAAAGCGCTATATAAATGTAAGTAATTATTATTATTATTATTTCACATCACTTAGAGGTGTGTTACACACTGTATAGAAGGTCATTTTCAAAAACCCATAATAGGGGCTCTTTAAGAAATAAATGGCCATATATGACCAACATAGTTATTGCTGCTGTAAAAATTTAAAGTTAGACTCTTAAGAGTTTGCTTATATCTAAACTTTTTGTATATGTCTTCATCTGTATATATGGTAATCTTCTGTTATGACAGCATTCAGACAGAGTCACTGCTCCATAGCAGACCAATAAAATGATAATTACTAATGAGGCATACAGTGATGAATTTTTCTCTGCAGCGCAGCACTCCTTTGAGAGAAGCCGGATAAGCAAACACAGCCTCTAACGTCACATCTACTTTATTTTGAGCGTTTTGTCTTTCTCCTTAACTGAAAATCTCTTTCCCAGACTTTCTCTGGTTTTCATAAATCCCGTTTCCCAATCAAACTGTGTTGGAGTAAAAGTCAATGGAGGTGTTTCTTTAATTAGGTAAAAATAGGTTTGACATAAATGTGGGGTTATTTGTCTTTAGCCGGAGCACTTGTCGATACCTCAGGCCGTTAATTAGACCTGCTCAGAGGCTGCCATAGATTGCAGGAAACAGCATTTCCACAAATAGGTGCGATTCGCTGGGCTTTAAATGATTTTAGGTCTGTGTTCGGTTCTCACTTTATTCTGCCAAAGTCTGAACACCAGCGTTCAGAGTAACATAACAGAAATAATGTCCTCGACACCACTTAATCTTTTAGAAGTGTTTCATTTTCAAGTCGGAATGAGTCACGCAAGTAAGATTGTAATTTAACAGGGTTAGCAAGTGACCTGGCGCTTAATTCATGACGGTGTTACCATGAAAAATCAGCCATCTGAACATTTTTAATGTTGGGTTAAGTGCAGATGTTACCAGAGGTGGTTCAGAGGATATTTAGGACCCGTGAATTGGAGTCTCATGATTAAATAAAGGAATATCGTACATACTGAAAGACTTGCGGCTGTGTAATGGCTGTGTAATTTTCTCAATATCAAATTCAATAGTGAGACTTTCAAAAGTAAATGTTTTAATACTGCTGGAGTCACAGTAAAAAAAAGAAACATTGAACTTTAGTTTCTATCACAGATATGCTCCAAGATCCAGTCTTTCCAGTTATTTTCTTGTTGTTAGTATGCTAGATACAGTAGGTATAATAATTTTGATTTGAATTAGATTTTTGGACACTGAAGACTAATAATTACCGTACTTTATATGTCATTGATTTAGTGTTTTATATTAATAATTATTAATTTAATTAATTTATAATTAATATTGTTGTTGTTAACTGAATATTACATTGAGAATTTATTTATGTATTACTGTATTGATTAAAATGTAATACAAATTTTCTAAGAGATCAATATATAATCCAGGTACAGTATGTGTGCTATTGTGACAGTTTTGCCTTCCGTTATAGTAGATGTATTTAAGCAATGTCTAATCCTGAAATATTTGCAAGATTTGACCATTAAGTCAATAAAATAAACAGATTTATGTGGTGTTCACAACAGAATAATATAGTTAAAAACAAACCAGCTCTTTGATACAGAAGCTAGAACATCTTGATAATGTAATAAGGACTTGACAGGTATGTTGAGAAAGACCAGCAGAAAAAAAGTCAATGCAACCAACAAAATGTTTTAAACATTTAATAACATCTCAATACAGAAGCACTGTGTAAGGCGTTCCCAGGCCAGCCGAGAGACATAGTCACTTCAGTGTGTCCTGGGTTTTCCCCAAGGCCTCCTCCCGGTGGAACATGCCTGGAACACCTCCCTAGGTAGGCATCCAGGAGGCATCCAAAACAGATGGCTGAGCCACCTCAGCTGACTTCTCTCGATGTAGAGGAGCAGCGGCTCTACTCCGAGCTCCTCCTGGGTGACAGAGCTCCTCACCATATCTATAAGGGTGCGCCCTGCAACCCTGCGAAGGAAACTCATTTCGGCTGCTTGTATCCGAGATCTTGTCCTTTCGGTCATGACCATAAGCTCATGACCATAGGTGAAAGTAGGAATGTAGACTGACCGGTAAATCGAGAGCTTTGCCTTTCAGCTCAGCTCATTCTTTACCACAACGGACCAGTACATCGACCGCATTGCTGCTGCGCCAATCCGCTTGTCAATCTCATGTTCTATCCTTCCCTCACTCGTGAACAAAACCCCAAGATACTTGAACTTCTCCAACTGGGGTAAGGACTTTCCTCCAACCTGGAGATGGCAAACCATCTTTTTCCGGTGGAGCAACATGGCCTCGGACTTAGAGGTGCTGATTCTCATCCCAGCCGCGTCACACTCGGGAGCAAACCACCCCAGTGAATGCTGAAAGTTCATGTTCAATGAAACCAACAAAACAAAATCATCTGCGAATAACAGAGCTGAGATCTTGTGGTCCCAAACCAGACCCCCTCCAGCCCAAGGCTGCACTTTGAAGTACTGTCCATAAAATTTATGAACTGAATTGGTGACAAAGGGCAGCCCTGCCGAAGTCCAACATGCACTGGAAGCAAGTCTGACTTATTGTCGGCAATGCGAACACAACTTCTACTCTGTTCATACAGGGACGAGACAACCCTTAACAGAAAGCCTCTGACCCTATACTCCCAGACCACCCTCCACAAAATGCCATGAGGTACATGGTCGAATGCCTTTTCCAAGTCCACAAAACACATGTGGACTGGTTGGTCATACTCCCATGAAACCTTGAGCACCCTGGTGAGGGTATAGAGCTAGTCCAGTGTACCACAGCCTGGATGAAAACCACCTCTCCAGTACCCTGGCATAGACTTTCCGAGGAGTGTGATCCCCCTATATTTGGAGCACACCCTCCGGTCGCCCTTCTTAAAATAAACTGGCTCTTGGGACCATGTGAATACCTTTTTGGAAATATTATAATGTGATAAATGTCTGTATTAGTGATTTATAAGTTGCATGAAAAATCACAATCACAATCCATCTGTTGATTTGGCGTGGCATACGGTAAACACAGTCAAGCTTTCCTTTCTTTGTTTTACAAAAGTAGAGCCACTCTATCAAAAACATGCTATAAAACAATACTTTCAGGAACACTGAACAATGTCAAAATAAACACCTAAGCAAGTTTGACAGGGATATAATGAAATGTTGATTCAATCTAGAGTCACATTAACTGAAATTTTACACATCATGAATGGACCACATCCATCCTCGCATGCAAAACTAAACTTCTGGATTATCATGTTAGATTAAATGTTTTGGAACAATAAAGGCAACACAAACCTCAGCCATGTGTTTATTATCTTACTGCATTACACAGATGTCTCAGAAATATCCATGTGTCATTTTTATTTGTTTTAGACTTTAGATATATGTTTGAATATTAAATAGTTTTTTTTTCTATGAAGCCTTGACAGCATTTCTTTTTACGCCATGTATTGTGTTAGTATCATAGAACTTGCTGCATGACACATTCTGATTGGCCTCTTGAACAGCATCAAATACATGGAAATGAATCAAAAACAGAACATGATGTCAAGATGCATCAATAAAAAGAAAGCTCAAATACTAAAAAAACTGTTACATCTCAAAAAAAAAAAAAAAAAAAAAAAAAAAAAAAAAAAAATATATATATATATATATATATATATATATATATATATATATATATATATATATATTAGTGGTGGGCCGTTATCGCGGCCGTAATGTGCTGTGTTAATGCGAGACACTTATCAGGCAATAGAAAAAAAATATCGCCGTTAATCTATTCTCAAAGCTGGGTTGGGAGCTGGGTCTATTCTACGCAGCTATGATGACTTTCACCTTGATATTTTAGCGCGGATGTATGACTGGTGAGCCTCTGACAAATCAGCAGGATGCCCTTCTGGATCTTTCACTTACTTCGAAGATATACTGACTACGCTTACATGGACATCTGTAATCTAGTCATTTGCCTTAATAGACAATAATATAATTAAGGTATTTACGTGACATGCTTTCATGTAAGAGTTTCCTGTAATATTGGGTGACTTTAACTGTAGTTCGGCAGTTTAACTTTCACTCATGAACATTTCATTCATGCCCCCATGACAAACTGGGGTATTAGATAAATAAGGAGTAAGGACTGGTGAGAGTGTTTTGGAATTTAATAATGCACGCCGAAATGAAAGAAAAAACTTGCGCATTTCGTGATGTGTGTGTGTGTGTGGGTGCGGTCCTTTACTGACAGCCGCATGTGCGGATCTTGTCGGAAAATATGGCAAAAAGTCCTACATGACGGTAATTGTTTGATTGCGGTGTTTACTTCAATAATGCCACTATATGCATACTCCATGTCTTAATTCCATTTCTCTTTAGTTCAGTTATGAATTTAGTCAGATTAAGGCTGTTTCGAGTTTATGTAGGCATGCAGTTTAAAATTCATGCTTAACTGAATAAACAGTTAGTAAACACAAGTACATCTTATTGAACATAACTTATTTTCATCACCAATTATCATAGTAGAACAGTTTCTCAAGCAGTTTGTGATGCAATTTGGAAACAGGAGATGAGCCCCTGGTCTAATGCGCCACATGGCTTGAGAAACCTGTTCTCAACTTTTAGTCATTATTCTGAATGCCTTCGGCAGAATTCAAATGAGCCATTTTAATCTAGATTAATTTCAAGACTACAGTGAGATTAATCTAGATTAAAAAAATAATCTATGCCCACCTATAATATATATATATATATATATATATATATATATATATATATGTATATATATATATATATATATATATATATATATATATATATATATATATATATATATATATATATACAGTTGATGGCAAAATTATTAACCCTCCTGTGATTTTTTTTTTTCTTTTTCAAATATTTCCCAAATGATTTTTAACAGATCAAGGATTTTTTTTCACAGTATTTTCTATAATATTTTTTCTTTGGAGAAAATCTTATTTGTTTTATTTCGGCTAAAATAAAAGCAGTTTTTATTTTTTTTAAACCATTTTAAAGTCAACATTATTAGCTCTGGTAAGCAATATATAATTTTGGATTGTCTAGAACAAACCATCATTATACAGTGAAAAAAAATGAAAAATATATAGCAAATAATTATGTATGTCATCATGGCAAAGGTAAAAGAAATCAGTTATTAGAAATGAGTTATGAAAACTATTTTGTTTAGAAGAGTGTTGAAAATAAATCTTTTCCGTTGGAATTGGGAAAAAATAACAGGGGTGGGGTGGTTTTAATAATTTACGAGGGCTAATAATTCTGACTTCAACTGTATATATAAAAAACTAAACACTGCATCAGTTAGGGTTAAAATCATTGTTGCCAAACCTATAACAATACCGTAAAATGTATCATGACAAAACATATACAACCCCAGACTGTAAAGTATTTGCTTACATACAGTATATCCATTACTTTAATTACTGTGACTTAGAGACACAGTTGAGTATACGTAGTGGTAATAGTCATAGTTGAAGCTGTTGATCTCATCGATGCTGCTTTCATAAACAATAACTCATTTAGCCATGAAACCAATGCACAACAAATAGAACTGCTTTACAATGCACTTTTAGCAGATTGTGATTCACAGTGGATGAATGGATTGATTTAGTGCTGCATGATTGTATTGTGCACTGCAAGTCAATTCTCAAACTTTATACAATAAGTACTTATAGCAACATAGCTTTGTTAACTATAAAGAGAGATTACCTCAGAATGTAGATTGTCCTTAATAAAAAAATAAAATAAAATAAATGAATTAATAAAAACTAAAAGGTTAATTGCTACAGTATACAGTATACAGTACATGAAGGTTTTAGATGCAAAACTTCACTGTAAAAAAAATGTTGCTTTCCACACAATTGATTTGTGTTGGGGCAACATTATGGAATTAAGTTCATTTTAAATTAATCTTTACAAATTTAGGTGGATTGCACATAAAACAATTAAGTTGTCCCAGTGAAATCTCAAAAATTGTGTTGTTTCACCTCATTTTAAATAAGAAGTTTGAACAAGGAACATTTTTTTTGAGTGTTCTTAGTCTCTCTGACTTTTTTTTTCTTTTTAAATGATTGATTTGTTATCATGCTTGCATGTTTAGGTTCACATATTTCATTCTATTGATTCTTAATATGATTAAAAAGTGACTACCCTGCTGAAAAAAAACAGCATATGCTGGTGAGGTATGTTTTGATGCTGGTCTTGCTGGTTTTAGTGCTGGTCTTGCTGGTTTAAATGATGGTTTTGCTGGTCTTGATGCTGGTCTTGCTGGTTTTAATGCTGGTCTTGCTGGTCTCGATGCTGGTCCTGCTGGTCTCAATGCTGGTCAGGACCAGCACTCAGGCCAGCAAGACCAGCATTGAGACCAGCACTGAAACCAGCAAGACCAGCATCGAGACCAGCAAAACCAGCATTAAAACCAGCAATACCAGCACTAAAACCAGCAAGACCAGCATACCAGCATCAAAACATACCTTACCAGCATATGCTGGTTTTTTCAGCAGGGTATTTAAATAAAATTGAGTAAATATGTTGCTTTAAAATTCTAAAGTATTTGAACTGTGTGCATAATTATACAAATTAAGTTAGGTCAACTTTTTTTCAGGTAATTTAGGTCAACTCCACTTTTTTAAGCAAAGTAACTAATAATTTTTTACAGGAAATAAAAAGGTGTTTTTTTTTTTAAAAAAAGGCAGTAAACAGTAGCAAAATTAAAGTTAAATCATGGTCAGTTCACTGTGGTAACACTCCTTTTCTCTCTCTTTGTGTGTTAGATAGAAACAGAGTGCTTTCAGCCAGGAGAAGGTGAGTTAGGTTCTTACAAACAACAGTTTACAGTGCAACAATACTGCAGCTCCATCGATAAGAATAGAACTAGTTTGCTCAAAACACTGTCAAGAGATGTAGACTGAAACCCCCAAATGCTCAGTCATTGCATTCAAGAATAAACAAGTGATGATATATCAGCGCTAAACTTATTCGAAGCCTCTAACTCAATCACTGCAGAGTGAAATCTAACAGTTTATTATCCAGTGGCTAAAGATAGACACTATTTTGTCACCCTAGCATGAAAATTAGCTGCATATGTGAATGATTTAGTCATATTATAGAGTGTTGTTAAAAATAATAAAGGATTCAAATGCTTAATTTTTTTGAGAGATCACATGATTCAGATTGCATCTTCTGATTGGTTGTGTGAACTTTAGCGTTTAGAGATTTCTGAGAATGAACCACTATTTCTGAATGGGCTGAGGTTGGGATTGAGCAGGTTTTTGATGAAGATATATATGTGTGAAGAGTATTCACACATATTCATTATTGTTTTCAAGTTTTTGATGGCAGTTACATTTAATAGATTGCATTTTAAGTCTTCATAAATAACAGGCAGAGTCAACAGGAGCAAACGGTACAACACGGGTAATCCAATAGAGTAATACAGAAACACAAGTAAATGGTCAGGACAGGCGGCAAAACAACATAATAGTAAAACAAACAAGAGTCCAAAAACCACAAAAGGCAAGACAAGGTAATCCTTACTTACAGTAACCAAGACTCAGCAACAATGTATGTGTGTGTGTGCTGCGTTTATAGTCTGTCTGATTAGTTCTGAACAGCTTCAACTGTTTGTGCTAGCAATCAATGGGAATCTGGACCAGGTGTGTGAGTGAAGTGTATTATGGGATCTATAGTTCATTAAAGTCGCAGATTAGTAGTTCTCTAGCGATCTGCAAATGCTAGATTGCTGGTGATCATGACAATGGTATTATAATGTTTAATATAATGCTTATATTTTTGTTTATATAATCCCATCTAGTACAAAATCCACTGTAAAAGTGGATTAGTTGATTTACTTGTTTAAGAAAAAGTGAGAAAATGTGTTGCGTTAAAGCGACAAGTTGATTTTTTACTTAAAACAAGTGAGTAAACTTGTATATTAGAACTGTTAATTATGCACATAAATTGTAAAAAAAAAAACAGTTTGCGTATTTTGTGGTTCACAAGTGTCTGTTTATTTACGGTTGTGAATTGCATTATGGGACCTTGATCGACCTTGGTTGACTTTTGATGTTTAAAATTCCTCTCTACAGTTTAACAAACTGACTTTTATCAACATGTTAGTAGTTTGAAAGGTCACACTTTATTTTGATGGTCCGTTTGTTGAATTTAAGTTACATTGCAACTAATTATCATTAGATTATAAGTAGACTGTTAGGTTGGGGTTAGGGTTGGGGTTGGGGTTAGGGTTAGTGTAAGTTGACATGTACTTGCCAAGTTTCTTATAGTCAGTTAAATGTCTGTTGAAGGACTGTTAAATGTCAGTATCAACAGATATTAAGCAGACAGTCTACTAATACTCAAATGGACCATCAAAATAAAGTGTTACCGTTTGAAATAATATAATGTATAAGAAATAATAGATAGCGAATTAAGCCTGTAAAATAACAGAAATATTACTGGCAGTTTATTACAATTTTTTTTGTAGCGTAATATACAACACCAACCCAGACAATATATCACTTTAAACTGTTAAAAATGTTAATAAAAGACTCTTATTTGAACTTTATGGTTAAAAGTTGTTGGAAGTAAGATCAAGGTCCCATAATGCAACTCTTCAAAATCATAAATAAAAGAGAAAAAAGAAAAACACAAATCGCAAAATATGGAAATTTAAGGATATTTACAGACATATTTACTCACTTTTTTTTTTAAGTGAAGTGAATTTATTGCTTTAAAAGTAACAAGTGTTAACAATTTTTAAAAGTAAATAAAAAAACTGCTTTTTACAGTGTTTTTTTGTGTAAAGTTATATATAGTATAGCATATGTAACTATAATATATAAATTCTAGGTGATGATAAAATAGAGTGTGTTATAAACAATCAAGGGTGACGCAGTGGCGCAGTAGGTAGTGCTGTTGCCTCACAGCAAGAAGGTCGCTGGTTCGAGCCTCGGCTGGGTCAGTTGGCGTTTCTGTGTGGAGTTTGCATGTTCTCCCTGCGTTCACGTGGGTTTCCTCCGGGTGCTCCGGTTTCCCCCACAGTTCAAAGACATGTGATACAGGTGAATTGGGTAGGCTAAAATTGTCCGTAGTGTATGAGTGTGAATGAGTGTGTGTGGATATTTCCCAGAGATGGGTTGCAGCTGGAAGGGCATCCGCTGTGTAAAATATGTGCTGGATAAGTTGGCGGTTCATTCCGCTGTGGCGACCCCGGATTAATAAAGGGACTAAGCTGAAAAGAAAATGAATGAACAATCAAGGGCGACACACAATCAAGTTTCCCGCACAGTCCAAAGACACGCGCTATAAGTGAACTGAATAAACTAAATCGGCAGTAGTGTGTGTGAATAAGTGTGTATGGATGTTTTCCAGTACTGGGTTGCAGCTGGAAGGGCACCCGATGTGTAAAACATACATTGGATAAGTTGGTGTTTTGTGACGATTCGAACCAGTGACCTTCTTGCTGTGAGGCGACAGTGCTAACCACTGAGCCACCATGTCGCCCTTTAAATTAAATAAAAACTACACATATTTTCTTAGAAACAATATATTTTGTAGTAATTATGTTATTATTTTATTGTCTTTTTTCTGGTAATAAAATAATGATTTAACGATAAAAAAAAAAAATGATTCATGCTTTATACTTTAATAAACTCTGTTTGTTTTTTTGAGTCCCTATAACCTTCAAAGTAGATTCCTCAACTCTTGTCCTTTCTGTTGTGCTTTAGTTTGTATCTGTGACAGATAAACAGACAAACTGAAGCGTAAGTCTTTTCATTTCCTGTCACTAAGGTGACCTGACCGGCCTCAAGCTCGGTGTCACGCGATCAGACTGAACTTCACGCTTCAGCACTGCTCTATCAGGAGAATATTCTGACAGTCCACCAGCATGCGTGACCAGCCCATGACACATAGATAGCAGCACATGGCACAGTTATTATGAGATTTACATTCAACACTGAAGCATAGCGGGAAAAGGAAATGACTGCCTGTATCACCTCAGGGCACACCGACAGGAGAAACAGAGAGAGGGAGAGAAACTCTGCTTCACATTTTTAGTAAGGTAGATTTTGTCTTTCCTGATTTGCTAGCAAAGTGACCTGTCACAGATAATAATTTATATTAATAGTTATAGCGTACAGATGTGATGAAATAATAAAGTCAAAGAAAAACATTTAATAATCTTGAGTAATTGTAAAACTTTCAGTATTTCAGTACAGACATAATTAAAATTCTAAATTGTATAATGCCATTTAAAGGTCACGAGCTTACAGTATAGAGTAACAAATGAGCAGCTGTAGTTTTATTACCCAATGTTTATTAACCAAAGGACTGATTGTACAGTAAATAATGATACAAAAGTCATTTTGCCTGTAATTGAAATAACAGATGAATGGATGGACAAATGGATGGATTGTTAGTTAGTTAGTTAGTTAGTTAGTTAGTTAGTTACTTAGTTAGTTAGTTGATAGTTGATTGATTGATTCCCAGTACTGGGTTGCAACTGGAAGGGCATTTGTGTGTAAAACATATGCTCGATAAGTTGGCGGTTCACCCCAGAAGAATAAATAGACAAACCCAAGGGAAAATGAATAGATAGATAGATAGATACATAGATAGATAGATAGTCTAAATGACAGACATACAGATAGATAGATAGATAGATAGATAGATAGATAGATAGATAGATAGATAGATAGATAGATGATAGATAGATAGATAGATAGATAGATAGATAGATAGATAGATAGATAGATAGATAGATAGATAGATAGATAGATAGATAGTCTAAATGACAGACATATAGACAGACGGATAGATAGATAGATAGACAGACAGACAGACAGACAGACAGACAGACAGACGGATAGATAGATAGATAGATAGATAGATAGATAGATAGATAGATAGATAGATAGATAGATAGATAGATAGATAGATAGATAGATAGACAGACAGACAGACAGACAGATAGACATATAGATGACGGACAGACAGACGGATAGGTAAATAGGTTAGTAGGCAGGCAGGCAGGCAGGCAGGCAGGCAGATAGATAGATAGATAGATAGATAGATAGATAGATAGATAGATAGATAGATAGATAGATAGATAGATAGATAGATAGATAGTCTAAATGACAGACATATAGACAGACGGATAGATAGATAGATAGATAGATAGATAGATAGATAGATAGATAGATAGATAGATAGATAGATAGATAGATAGATAGATAGATAGACAGACAGACAGACAGACAGACAGACAGACAGACAGATAGACAGACAGATAGATAGATAGATAGATAGATAGATAGATAGATAGATAGATAGATAGATAGATAGATAGATAGATAGATAGATAGATAGTCTAAATGACAGACATATAGACAGACGGATAGATAGATAGATAGATAGATGATAGATAGATAGATAGATAGATAGATAGATAGATAGATAGATAGATAGATAGATAGATAGATAGATAGACATATAGATGACGGACAGACAGACGGATAGGTAAATAGGTTAGTAGGCAGGCAGGCAGGCAGATAGATAGATAGATAGATAGATAGATAGATAGATAGATAGATAGATAGATAGATAGATAGATAGATAGATAGATAGATAGATAGATAGATAGATAGTCTAAATGACAGACATATAGACAGACGGATAGATAGATAGATAGATAGATAGATAGATAGATAGATAGATAGATAGATAGATAGATAGATAGATAGATAGATAGATAGTCTAAATGACAGACATATAGACAGACGGATAGATAGATAGATAGATAGATGATAGATAGATAGATAGATAGATAGATAGATAGATAGATAGATAGATAGATAGATAGATAGATAGATAGACAGACAGACAGACAGATAGACATATAGATGACGGACAGACAGACGGATAGGTAAATAGGTTAGTAGGCAGGCAGGCAGGCAGGCAGGCAGGCAGGCAGATAGATAGATAGATAGATAGATAGATAGATAGATATATAGATAGATAGATAGATAGATGATAGATAGATAGATAGATAGATAGATAGATAGATAGATAGATAGATAGATAGATAGATAGATAGATAGATAGATAGATAGTCTAAATGACAGACATATAGACAGACGGATAGATAGATAGATGATAGATAGATAGATAGATAGATAGATAGATAGATAGATAGATAGATAGATAGATAGATAGATAGATAGATAGATAGATAGATAGATAGATAGATAGATAGATATAGTCTAAATGACAGACATATAGACAGACGGATAGATAGATAGATGATAGATAGATAGATAGATAGATAGATAGATGATAGATAGATAGATAGATAGATAGATAGATAGATAGATAGATAGATAGATAGATAGATAGATAGATGATAGATAGATAGATAGATAGATAGATAGATAGATAGATAGATAGATAGATAGATAGATAGATAGATAGATAGATAGATAGATAGATAGATAGATAGAAATATATTTTGATGCATTGAACAAAACCAATTTAAACAGATACATTTATTAAAATAATATTTTGCTCATCAAACATCTTTCGAAACATAATGTAAATATAATACATTTAAGTCTAAGCGAAATATTGCAACAAAAACTACAAAATACAAAATTTTAACTAAATTCTGTATACTTTTGTTTCTCTTGATAGATAGATATTAAACCTGACTTTTCCCCCATTTGACAGAGACAAACCTTTGCATGGGTATGCTGATTACAAAATAAAATATAAATCTGCACTCCAAAATGCATATAAAGTAAATAAAATAAATGAGTATTACATACATTCCAAAACAATACAATAACAATAACTTTAATTTCCCTAAGATTCCATGAACTGATCAAACATATACAATTGCTTTGAATAAAAGCCTTATTGTCAAATGTTAGTGTGACAGGGAATCATTAGCGACTTTTTTTTTTCAAGAAAAGAAGAAAGGAACACACAAAACCCACTGTTAATGATTTACTTCCGCAGTAATCATTTTCAGAATGCTCCACAGATGGAGAAGCTATCTAACGTTTAAACAGCCTCCGATTCTGACAACGCAGCTTATTCCTGTTTGCAGTGTGTAATTAGCGGCATGTTTCGCGGCTTAATGTGGGCAGTAGTGAGTCACTCTGACAGAGGAGTGCCGAGAAATGGAAATCACTGCACGCTAAAAAACAAGAGAGACCATGAGGAATGTGCTCGAGGGGCTGAGAGGAGCCCACCACACCGAAAACACCAGCTGCAGCTGGCAGTGAACCCCTCTGTGCCCAGGCAGAGATCCGGCGCCTGGAAGCGCTTTGACAGACAGCTGGGTCAAGAGCACCCACGGTCAAATCACACACTTCGCTCCCCCCAGATTTTACACATCACTCCCAGATTTCAAGGTGATTTGTCTCTTTATCGTTTCGTAAAATACTTCCAGCTTAATAGACAGCAAATTGGAAGTTATGGATATAAGTGTAAACTAGGAGTGTCCAATTTTGCTTATGGAGGGTCACTGAACTTCATACTTTAGCTCTTATAAGATATACCCTGATTAAAACCATACCTGTCAACACTTCCGTTTTTCCTGGGAGTCTCACGTATTTTAGACCCATCTCCCGCCACCCTCCCATTTTGTTAACCCCTATGTTAAAAACTTCCAGACAGGTGTGCTGAGGCAAAACCCTGGATTTTGTGGTACTTTCAAATTATTGTTTTTTTTTTTTTTTTGGCTCAAGTAATTCCACAATTTATCTAATCAGTAGTGAATATGGCAGATGTTATAGAAAAAAATGTTTGAAAACTGATTAATAATGTGTACTGTTCAAAAGTACTACCCTTTCATTGTCAGTGGCTGTTTTTTTGCACCATTGACTTCCATTATAATGATTTTTTTTGCCATTACAGCATATACAGTAATCATGCATTCTTGATTGTTCGTGCTTTTCCCTGTAATGAAAAAGTGTCATTATAATGGAAGTCAATGGGGCAAAAACAGCCATGAACATAATGAAAGGTTAGTCAATTTGCTCAGACTGTATTGTTGAATTTTTAAATGTGTTCAAAGCATCTTCCCAAAATATGTGTCAAACTAAGATTTGTCAGCAAAAATCATTCCATTTGCTGAAACACAGAAATTTGTTAAACTTCGATTCAAAATCACCCCAGAGTGGATGAAAACATCCCCAACAGCACACATGGGTTAATCCAGGGATAGCTGACCCAATAATTTTAATTGAGTTATCATTTACAGCTATCATTTAACCTTAAATGTCATTCCAAAACAGTATACTTAACAGTTTGGCTTTATACATAGTCTGTTGCGGGTCCACCAGAATTATGTGTTAGCAGAAAGATAAAAACAAGAAAATCACACTTGAAGACTGAAAGATTGTAAAATAATAATAATAATTTTAAAGTAAAAAATGTAAAGTAAAAACAAAATGACAAAATACAATACAATATAACATAGCTAATCATTTAAGAAGCTTAATCTTTAAAGGGGTGGTCCACTATGATATCATATTTAAAACTTTAGTTGACGTGTAATGTAGCTGTGTGAACATAAACAACATCTTTGAATGTAATACGCTCAAAGTTCAATGCAAAGTGAGACATTGGCTTTTATAGAGTTAGCTTAGCAAAGCCTACAGCGAATGAAGTTCGGGGACTACAAAAAAAAAAAATACATCCAGGTTAGTGAGATTACAAAACACAATGTCAAAAGCTAAAATGCCTACCAAACACTCCTATTTTCACAGAGCTTGTCCTGTTTCTGTATTTGGGCCTCCAAAGGACATGACACAAAGAGAGAAGTGCTTACAATTTAATTTTAATTATGTTCCAGAGAACTATAAAAAAGATATAGCTAGCATTTGACAAAGGACAGCTTCCAGAATCTCTCCCAGTTCAGTGCTGGATTCGGCTAAAAACTCCTCAAAGAAGGAGCAGCTCCAACCATAATAGCAGAAGCTGAAGATTGTACCACAACCTGTAAGTATTTTTATTTGTTAAAATTGATCTATTACATGCATAGTGTCTAGTGTTAACGGTATGTTGTAGCAAGGATGTAAACAATGGGAAATGCTGTTTGGCAGCGTTAACAATTTAGCTACAAATTCACATTTATCCGTCAAACTGCTGTAAACAGCCACAATCTTCAGCAGCGCGTGCAGTGTCTCTCTATGCAGCGGCTTTCCATGCGTTCTACATCTCAAATAACAAACTCAAAAAAGATATGTGAACATTTCATATTACTTACACATGCTTATTCCGAGTATATGTGAAAGACACTTGTCAGATTTTATTTTAGAGAGCAGGCATGAGGTTCAGCTGTGTCCTCTTCATGTTCTGTCTGATTGAGGCTCAAACTGATATGGCTAACAGACACTTTGACTGGCAGTATTTACACAGCAGAGGCAAGCGCATGCTATTAAAAGTGTCATGCTTTTCCTGGTGACGTGGAGCCGATCCGCGAATCACAGCACATTATGTTAGCTGACCAATCAGAGCCTCTTGAGGGTGGGTCTTTCGGAGGAACTGTGACCATTTTGGTCACATATGCGCCCGAAATTTTATCTATGCAACCTCAAAATATATTTGGGAGCATTTGTGCGAGTGCATAAAATTGATGTCGTGCGACCAGTTTTCACAGCAAAATGTTCACCACATGCACAAAATTAGGAGGAATTCAGGTTTTAAGCATCTTTGCACCTAAAAACACCAAACGCATCGCTCAGGAATGGTTTAAAGGGTCACGAAACCCCCTGTCTCAGCAGGGTGTTTTCACACCTCTGTTTTGAAAAAAGTCAGGAAAGTTGGGCGTGTCCAGCTCTGGGAGTGTGGGAGTGTCGGGGGAGGGAAAGAGGGTAAGATTTTGCATAGAAGGGATGCGCTAAGTTTGACAGGAAAAACAAACACACAGAGGCTGATTTGTTACGGCGAATAAGAGAAAAAAATCCTCCGCATTTCTCTGTACCTTATGTACTCGGTAGGTAGCGTCAGAAAGCCGTGTGTGTATAGACTATCCTCTATAGACTAGAGAAAAAGCTCTCGGGTAAAAATGTTCCTTACAAACGCGTTTCTGTCGCGTGTTGCGTGCACTGTAATCCACACGTGAGTCCAGCTGCTCTCCCATAAAGGGAAAATGAAAGCAAAACCTTCGTTGCAAAACACTAATAACACCTACGACTCTTGTCTTGAAATTCTTGTACTTTCACTTGTTTTGGCAACACAACGTGGCGTCTCTCTGCCGTCTGAACAGTGTAAACTGGTAAACAGTCTCCGGAGCTATCATGCATATTAATGAAGTTTCGCGTCATACACAATAGAGCGCGCTAATTGGTTTGAAGCACGTCTTCTCATGAATTAATACTGCGCACTCAGATACGTCAGAACGCCCTAGAAAAGACAGACAGCCACTATACTGCTGGATTTACACCTAAGTATCTCATGGCCGTGACGTAGCTTCAAAAATTCGTTTCAAACCGGAAGAACGAATTTGCTCAAAATAACGCAAAAACAACCAATTTTCACTTTTTAGTGCAATATATGTGTCCTAATAGTGTTTATAGCAGCGTGGGACACATATATGACTGTCAACAGCTCAAAAAATGTGTTTTGGTGTTTCGTGACCCTTTAAAACAGTTGACATGTCAACTTGCTGCAGTAAACAAAGCCCGCAAATGCTTGCCCTGCCTTCAAGCTCTTCTTATTGGCCCACTGCGCTAGAACAGAATGCGAATGGATTGGTTGATATCAGCTGTCAATCACTCAGTTCTGATGACAGGGAGCTACAGCCGCGTAAGATTTAGTTTTAGAAACCACCTAAAGTTACAGATAATGGCACATCAGATTAGGGATCATTTGCTGAATGTCAATTCAGCATTTACACTTTTCGAAGAGTGGACACTTTATTTTATTTTTATGGTTCGTTTGTTGAATTTAAGTTAAATTGCAACTAATTATCATTAGATTATAAGTAGACTGTTAGGTTGGGGTTGGGTTGGGGTTGGGGTTAGGGTTAGTGTAAGTTGACATGTACTTGCAAAGTTTCTTATAGTCAGTTAAATGTCTGTTGAAGAACTGTTAAATGTCAGTATCAACAGATATTAAGCAGACAGTCTACTGATACTCAAATGGACCATCAAAATAAAGTGTTACCGAGTTATCCAGTGTTTAAAGTCCGCTATGAAAATGACTAAAGCATTCACCGTAAAGCCGGTGGGACGGAGTTTTCAGGCCACTGAATCTACACATTTTAAGCACGAGATGTTCTAATGTTATTTAATCCTTCATTTAATCGTCACGATGCTGTCAGTCGTGTGAAAGAGCTAAAGAGCATGCATTCACCGAGATGAAACTAAAATTGCAGCTCATGAAAAGACCGTTATTGCTATTAAGATGACTTATGCAAATTATAAGTTATATGTCAATATCATCTGTGCAATATCAGACAGCACCCGTGAGAACAGCACAGTTATTATTGTTAATTCAGTTCATCTCATTCACGTCAAGCAGTGCGTGCAGGGCCGGTCAGCGCATGCAGATTTTTGTTTATTTGTTAGTTGTGATTAGAGTGTTAATATATAATAGAATCTGTTAATATAAAACATGTAGTAACGGTGCTCACAATTTTTGGTGGTGGGACTAAAATTTTGTCTGGTGCGCCTACATTTTTAAAGTTAGGAGCACCGGTGCTACCAAGAAAAAAGGTTAATTTCGAGCCCTGAATATATAATCAAAGTAGGATATATGAAAAATTTACGTGATTTTCTACAAGTGAAGCATGAGCACACATTGCTTTTCATCTTATAAACACAACCAAGCCTTAAAAATACACTCTGGACCACCCCTTTAAGGTATCGACTCTTTTCTCGTCTTTCTTCCATTTAGCACTTATACTGTATATTTATTTTCATTCTAGTGCAGGCCACATACAAATATAATAAAAAGATCAGTGGTAAAATGGGTCAAACTTGAGACACTGAAAGAAGTGGAAATCTTTCAACCAAAATTTTATTCTTTGATAATCAAAAGTAACCCCTCTCAGATCGCGAATTATGTAGCCATAAGTACTTATGGCTGGATTTTGTCTTTAAAACGAACACTACGAGGTGGTATGACACCATTTCTATTCGCGCTAGCAGCTGACCGCTTACCTCCATAGGGACGGCTTTCCCACTCTTACCAGCTTGTCCAGTAGCTCGCCATGTACATCGGACTTAAGATGCACGGAGGAGTTGACCACGAGGACGGGGTAAGAGTCTGGCGAAGGACGGTTCCAGAAAGCGGTTAAGACAAAAACAAAAGCCAAAGAACTAAATAAACAACTAAATAACAGGGTGAGAATGTGGTGAAATCTGAAAACATGGTAAAAATCGCATGAGGGCTTTTCTTTTTCTGGATTGCTTTTTAAAACTGTCGGTTGGGTTTAGGGAAGTGAGTGGACAGGTCAATCGATGCTTTTGAAAAAACTATTGGTTGGGTTTAGAAAAGGAGGAGAGTGGGTCAGTCGATTGGTCAGTCAGTCAGTCAACAGCGGCCTCTGGTGGATTTACGTGAGAACAGGTGCGAATGGCACTCGTGAGAGAAATTTGAGATCTCAAAAAGCGTACAAATCGGCCTCTGGTGGATTCGTGAAAAAAAAGAAAACCCTGCAAAAAAACATACCTCCTGGGAGGCACTCTTAGGCACTCTCCAGAAATGTATATAGCAGTATTTTTTCATAATGAGCCTGGGTTGCTAAATGCAGATATAATGACCTTTAGTGTATAATATTGCAACAAAGCCTTACCCATGTATTTCATCAGAAATCAAGTGAAGAAAAGTGAAGAAAACAGATAATATAAAACAGAGAACATAAACCTTCCCCTGAACTGATTTAAATGGTCTCAAGCAGAGATGCACAAATTCATAGAGCATAGACCATCACAGCATTCATTGTCCCAAATCCAAAACAACAGCATGAAGTGATTACAACGATTTCTCATGTCTTACTTTGAAGGTTATTTTGGCCCCAGCGGAGTGATCTTAGGCTTAATTATTCTGCAGGAAGAGTCTGTATACACTCTTTCATTTCCAAAACCACATATAAGGCGGCAGAAAACAGAGGCCATGCGTGTGTATATTTGTGTTGCTGGAGTGTTCTAGTTTCGTGTGTTTAACCCCCACCTCATTAACCTAGAGACAGACATAGAACAGAGAAAAAAAGTATCCTTCTTGACTAAAATGGAAACACGGGAGCTTTAATCATAGCATTCTGCCAAGAAAGCTGCAGGTGACTATTT
Organism: Danio kyathit; assembly: GCA_903798195.1. Classification (NCBI taxonomy): domain Eukaryota; kingdom Metazoa; phylum Chordata; class Actinopteri; order Cypriniformes; family Danionidae; genus Danio; species Danio kyathit. Next base: position 52,008,556 of record LR812536.1, read on the forward strand.
CAATGTCTAATTTTCAGATCAGAGGAGAAATAACAATCCCCCTGTTAATTCTTGTTTTAACGCTGCTCTTTCTGCATGTTTGTAAATGAACCATTAAAATGGGGAAAACAATCAGATATAATAGAGATCAAAGAAAGTGTTTCTGTTGTCTGTAATTCACTCGAGTGTATGAACAGAAACAAGGGAACATCATTGTGAGAGATAACAGACACCATCAGCTCTTTAAACATACAATTGGGCGTACAAGCAGAAATATATTCATTGTGGCTTCATAGGCGTTCAACTTTTGAAATTGTTTAACACTATAGCTTTGATTGATATTAGGGTTTCCCATTTAATGTTTCTTAATAATTTATATAAACTGAAACTTACTAGTTCCCTAAAATGTTGGAAGTGCATTGTTTCAAAGATGTTGCTACAGTAGAACCACAGAATAGATCCCTCCAAAACATAACTATGGTTTTGTTACAGTAAACATATCAACATATGCTGTGGCAAATGGATTATCGAAGGATTTAGAAGATTTGCAACAAATATCATGGAACAACTATGGTCAGATAATCCAGTATAATCGGTTCTTTGGAGTTTTATCTTGGAATTTAGAATATAGAATAAGCAACTAGATACAGTAGGTGCGGAAAGTATTCAGACCTCCTTAAATTTGTCACCCTTTGTTATACTGCAGACATTTGCTAACATCAGAAAAACACAGAACTGTTGACATTTTTGCCCATTTATTAAAAAAGAAAAACAGAAATATCACATGAAATATCACTAGGTATTTGCTGTGACCCTTTGTTATACTTAACTCATGTGCTGTCCATTTCTTCTGATCATCCTTGAGATGGTTCTTCACCTTCAGTTGAGTCCAGCTGTGTTTGATTATACTGACTGGACTTGATTAGGAAAGCCACACACCTGTCTATATAAGACCTTACAGCTCACAATGCATGTCAAAGCAAATGACAATCATGAGGTTAAAGGAACTGGCTGAAGAGCTCAGAAACAGAATTGTGGCAAGGCACAGATCTGGCCAAGGTTAGAAAAAAAAAAGTTCCTAAGAGCACAGTGGCCTCTGTAATCTTTAAATAGAAGACATTTGGTATGACCAGAACCCTTTCTAGAGCTGGTCGTCCAGCCAAACTGAGCTATCGAGGGAAAAGAGTTCTGGTGAGAGAGGTAAAGAAGAACCCAAAGATTACTGTGGCTGAACTCCTGAGATGCAGTCAGGAAATAGAAGAAAGGTGTAGAAAGTCAACCATCACTGCAGCCCGACACATGAAAGCCTGCATGAAGTTTGCTAAAAAAAAAACACCTAAAGGACTCCAAGATGGTGAGAAATCAAATTCTCTGGTCTGATGAGACCAAAACAGAACTTTATGGCCTTGATTTTAAGTGGTATGTGTGAAGAAAACCAGGCAGTGCTCATCGCCTGTCCAATATAGTCCCAACAGTGAAGCATGGTAGTGGCAGCATCATGCTGTAGGGTTGTTTTTCAGCTGCAGGAACAGGATGACTGGTTGCAATCAGAGAAAGATGAATGCGACCAAGTAAAGGGATATCCTGGACGAAAACCTTCTCCAGAGTGCTCAGAACCTCAGACTGGACCAAAGGTTTACCTACCAACAAGACAATGACCCTAAGCACACAGCTAAAATAATTAAGGAGTGGCTTCACAGCTCCTCAGTGACTGTTCTTGAATGGCCCAGCCAGAGCCCTGACTTAAACCCAATTAAGCATCTCTGGAGAGACCTAAAAATGGCTGACCACCAACGTTTACCATCCAACCTGACAGAACTGGAGAGTATCTGCAAGGAGGAATGACAGAGGATCCCTGAATCCAGGTGAGAAAAAAAAATGTTGCACCTTACCCAAATAGACTCATGGTTCTATTAGATCAAAAGGGTGCTTCTACTAAATACTGATTTAAGGGTCTAAATTCTTAGGACCATTTCAGTTTTTCTTTTTATAAATCTGCAAAAATGTCAACAATTATGTGTTTTTCTGTCAATATGGGGTGCTGTGTGTACATTTAAAGAGGAAAAAATTACTTAATTTTAGCAAATGGCTGCTATTTAACAAAGAGTGAAAAAAATTAGGGGGGCTGAATACTTTCCATACTCACTGTAATTACAGACAAGCTTTGCTGTGATGTTGGGCAATTGCATGCTTGTACAGTTTATTGGTAGCATTGTTAATACTAAGGAACAGAGTTAATATGTTAATATTAAGGAACAAAATGTATTACTTTTGAATAAACTCCTCGTTTTCAATGGAATCCTTATTATTTATATATATATATATATATATATATATATATATATATATATATATATATATATATATATATATATATATAAAATATTTTTTTTAATGTTTGTAGCATATTGTAAAATATTGTTAGTGTGTCCTTTGGTTATGCTGTGAATTGCTTATTACTGACAGATATTAATAATTTTACATTTTTACAAGGAAATCACCATTGATGAAAATTAAATTATACTGAGTTACCATGTGGATGTTTTTCCAACAACATTTAGTCAACCCAGGCTCATTCTGAAAGTGTAGCCCCATATACATTTCTGCAGAGTGCCAAATAAGTCCCAGGAGATACATTTTTTTGCAGTTTTTGTTTTTGCGAATCCACCAGAGGTCGCTGTGTATGCTCAAATTTCTCTCACAAGTGCCATTCACGCATGCAGGTTTCACGTAAATCCACCAAATATCCGCTGACAAGCACTAATCCACTTCCCTAAACCCAACCAACAGTGTTTTCAAAAGCAATCCAGAAAAAGAAAATCCCCCTGGTTTTCACCATGTTTTCAGATTTCACCACATTCTCACCCTGTTATTTACTTGTTTATTTTATTTTATGTTTTGGCTTTTGTTTTTGTCTTACCTGGTTTCTGGAACTGTTCTTCGCCAGACTCGAACCTCATCTCCGTGGTCAACTCTTCTGCGTCTCAAGTCCACCGACATGCATGGCAAGCCACTGGACAAACTAACAATGGTAAAGCTGTCCTTACAGAGTGGTCAACTGCTAGCACGAGAAGGAACTGCATCATACCGCCCTGTAGCATTCGTTTTAAAGATGAAATGCAGCCATACGTATTTCTGGCTACATAATTCACAATCTCCAGGGCTACATTTTCAGAAGGAGCCTATGTTGCATTTGGTTATTCAATTTGATTGAACATTTACACACCAAGTAACGTTGAACATTTGCTCCACCAAGCATAGAAAAACAGATTACAAAAAAGCATAATAAAAAGCACAGTCTGATCCTAAAACAACATGCATAACTACACACATACAATACTTACATCCCTTCCAGAAAAAACCACATGAGTGTCACATGAAAATGTCCAAGACCACACACTTGGTGTGTTTCACATGTGTCTCACATGTGAGTTTAACATGTGAAGCTCGTGTGACGTGCATGTGATGTTAATACAATTATCCTGTAAGCATTACTAATAATAAATACTTTAAAACATTGCATTGAAAGGCATTTGTGATCCCAAAATATTTTGGAGTGCACTTTTTACCAGATCACATTACCTAGTAATTAGGAAAACTACTGGACCCAGCACAGAGCCTGGAGGAATGCCACAAGGGATTAGTGGATATAATGGTATATGAATCTAACGCCACATGACTCAGAGGTGCATGTGGCTTTATTTATACACAATATTTAACTTCGCTATCTTGATGCTGTGAAGTAATGATTATTCTATTTAAAGCATGAACATTGCTGCTGGAATTTTTAGCCCTAATCCTGTCCTAATCGATACACATTTAACACTCACACGCACGCAAAAGTATACAGGCATTGATTCACTCACTCACAAATGCTCATATCGCCATGTATTCACTCTCTGCACCTCACACATCTCTCACACGCAGGCCCCAGTGAGGGGCAGATGTATTATTAAGCTGTAATGTTTTGTAATGGAGGGTATAATGGCTGTCAGATGGCTGGGTGGTTATATTGAGTTTGCTGATTGCTTCAGGCTGATATTAGTCTGCTATCATAACACTGACAAACCCATCATCACAGGATCTACAATATATTCTCAACATTTCACCACTAACCTGTGCATAAAGGCCACATGTGTGTGTGTTTGTACGTGTTCTTGTGCATCCTGGTATCTCAGGGTTATGTGTGGTGCATGTAATTCTTTTTCAACAATTATCCGTCTTTCCCACATGCAGTTATTAAAGTGGCAGTTTGAATTCTGCTCTGGTGTTTAGCCGGAGCGAGATTACAACACTTTATCTCCTTATCCAGCACAGATGAGCTTTATGAGTTCATTATCATTTATGCAGGGCCTCACAGCTGGAGATCTCTGCGTTCCCCATCTCTCTCTGTCTGTTGTTTGTAGTTTCAGCTGTGTTTCCTCACTTCTGTCATTAGTTATCGCTGGTCTCTCAGAGGGCATTTTTTTTTCCTCACAGGCTTTGTGTGTTAGTGGGTCCACATGTGGGATTACATGTGCAATGACAGTTTTAGGTTGTCCATTTTCTCGTAGCTTTTCTTCTTGTGATACGATTGACCAACATGCATTTTAAAACAAAGGTAAACAGGGTCTTGGAAGTCAAACTGAAATCTATATGGGTTACATGTACACATACAGAGGGGAAAGTAAGTATTGAACACATCAGCATTTTTCACAGAAAATGTATTTCTAAAGGTGCTGTTGACTTGAAATTTTCCCTGGATGTTGGTAACAACCAAATAAATCCATATATGCAAAGAAAACTGATCTATTTAGTTTACAAATGAAGTTATGCGTTATAAAATTAAATGGTGCATGAAAAAAATATTGAACACATGAAGAAATGGAGGTGTAGAAAAGCAGTGAAAGCCCAGACAGAAACTAAAATGCCTCAGTAGTTATTTAGCAACCCTCTGCCCTTTGTCATTGTAAATTAGCTGTTTTAGTCCAACATATACATTACCAGGATGATGAAGATGAAACCAAGGTGGACATTTTTAGCAAGACAATGATCCAAAACACAGCCAAGGAAACTCTCAAATTGTCACGGTTGCAGGTTTGTGCGTCATCTGGAGTGTCTGTTTTGTCACGTGAGTTTGTTTTGTTTTGGTCGTCCATGTGTATTTGTTATTGTCACATGTATTCGTTATGTCACATGTCATGACGCGACTCAGCTTTCTGATTAGCCTGCCAGCTGAGACTTATTATCTCGCCTATATATGGACTACGTTTCTATGTTTCTTTGTTACGTTCAAGTACTCAAATAGGGTCCAATATTGCAAGTGATAAAGTTTATTTGACAAGGTCAAGATAAACTGGGACAGGGTGATCAAACTATAATCAAACAAGGAAAACTGGGTAGGGAAGGCAGGAAACAGAAGGACAAAACGGGGTCCAACAGCCACTCCTCTCAGTCCTGAGCACATACAGAAAGACGTAAGCAAATACAACGAACTGACAAAGAAACATAGAAACGTAGTCCATATATAGGCGAGATAATAAGTCTCAGCTGGCAGGCTAATCAGAAAGCTGAGTCGCGTCATGACATGTGACATAACGAATACATGTGACAATAACAAATACACATGGACGACCAAAACAAAACAAACTCACGTGACAAAACAGACACTCCAGATGACGCACAAACCTGCAACCGTGACACAAATGCTTTCAGAGAAAAAAAAAAACAAGCTGTTGAATGGCCCCGTGATTATACTAATATAAACTTAACAGACTTTCTTGATAGGTTATGGTTTGTAATGTGCTTTGGAAATATATAGTCAAGCCCGAAATTATTCAATCATTCGATTATTCAATGATCAACAAATGTACAGCACACTTTCATTCATTCATTCATTTTCTTGTCGGCTTTGTCCCTTGCGGGGTCGCCACAGCGGAATGAACCGCCAACTTATCCAGCACGATTTTTACGCAGCGGATGCCCTTCCAGCCACAACCCATCTCTGGAAACTACAGCACACTTCTCTTTTAATAAACATAGAAGCTCTTTGTTCTAAAACCAACACAGGCTAATTGGGAATATGTGCCCAGGGTCTACATTTTTGAGAACCGAGAAATATATGCCCGAGGTACATAATGTATGCTATGTGGAGGTACCACTGACTGCTTATGCCATCATATATGGGAGGTGGAGCAGAGTGGGACTGAAGTTCGTGTCATGATTCTGCCAATCTGGTCTTGTTAATTCTTGTTTTGGTGGCGGAGTCCTGACACTACTCCTGTCATGTTTTGTCATTGTGCGTGTCTCTGTATGAGCGCCAATCGTGGGCGCGCTTGGACCCTGCGCGTTCCGCTCGATGCGGGCGTGTAGGGTTTGGGCGTGTTTACGATTGTGCGCTCTCGTCCGGGTGTTTCTGTTTGTCTGTTTGCAGCATGGTGTTTCAGTCCCAGCGTCTCTGTCTAGTTGGGTTCGGTTTCGGTCGGAGCTGAGATGAAGCATGCACGCTGCGTGTGTGAGTGGGTACAGTTAGAGTGTCTTCATTCATTGTGTGCTCGTGTCTCGCTTTCAGTCTTCTGTTGGTGTTGTGTTTAACATGTGGCGTTTGTTTACATGCACGGCGTGCTTATGTGTCTGTCATGTGCTCTGCAGTCTATTGTCTAGCCCCACCCTTCTTGTTAACTCATTATTAGTTCAGTTGGTTCACCTGTTTGTGTGTTGATTTACTAGTGCTTATAATCTCCTCATGTCTGCTGTCCTGTGCCAGTTCATCTTCATTACACTTCGTTTCTCTCCATGTCTCAGCTTTGCTTGTTGTCTCCGTCCTGATGTGGTCCAGTCCTGATCCCTGCCAGCCTGCCCTGTCCAGTTTGTTTTGGTTTGTGTGTTATTTGTTTGATTTAGTATTTTTCCCCCTCGGTGTGGTTTGCTTTGCCTTTTTGTTTTATTTTTATTTATAATAAATGACACTTCTCTGCACTTGGGTCCTCGCTCCTTTTTCCCCTAACCCTACCGTGACAGTTCAAGTCCAGCAAGATGGTTCCACAAACCAGATAAAACAAAACCCCCAAAAAAGCAGTGTAATATTGTGATTAAAACAAGTTGCAATGGCATTTCTCTTATAGTTTGCTTTTGAAAACAATAATAATATTAATAATAATAATTCCTTACATTATATATAGCGCTTTTCTGGACACTCAAAGCACTTTACACGTTTTTGGGAGGAATCTCCTCATCCACCAGCAGTGTGCAGCATCCACATGGATGATGCGCGATGGCAGCCATATTGTGCCAGACTGGTGGACAGAGTGATGAAGCCAATTATGATATGGGGAAGGTTGGAAGGCCATGATGGACAGAGGCTAGTGGGCAAATTTGGCCAGGATGCCAGGGTTAAACTCCTACGCTTTTTCGAAAGTCATCCTGGGATTTTTAATGACCACAGAGAGTCAGGAACCTCGATTTAACAGACGGCGCTCACAGACAGTATAGTGTTCCCTTCACTATACTGAGGCGTTAGGACCCACACAGAACGCAGGTTGAATGCCCTCTGCTGGTCTCACTAACACCACTTCTGGCAACAACTTAGCTTTCCCAATGTGGTCTTCCATCCAGTCTGACCAGGCGCAACCCTGCTTGGCTTCAGGGGGCGACCATGTGGAAGTTGCAAAGAGCTAGCTACCGGTGTTCTGTTGATTTGTCCTACCTCCTATTCAAAAAATAGGTAGCACTTTTTAATTACACAATATGCTACCCATCAGATTTTGCTACCAGTGTAAATTTTAATATGGAGTAGTGAGACATGAAGTTGTAATATTGCCCTAACCTACCTAATCCCTAACCCCAACCTCAGAACCATTCAAGTACAGTGTTGGTAGCATATTCAGATGGGTAGTATACAATGTCAGGACAGTTGGGTTTAGGGAATGGGACAAGTGGATTCAATATCAAGCTAAGTTATGCACAATGAGCCTACCGTCTTCTCTCTCATGGATGTGTGCGAGAAGGACGTTTAGATTGGCATAAATATACATGAATGAAATGACACGACACGTATGAGAAAACCTCCGCCCATTATTGTATTTGAGATTTGTTAAAAACGTACACGGCGGCCTCTAGTAGATTTGTGAATACAAAAACGAAGGCATAGCTCTTGGTACATATTTCTTAGTTCTCAAAAATGTATCCCTGGGCATACACCTCCAATGAGCCTGAATTGTCTGAAACGGTGTTTCTCACCCATGTTGATGGAGGACCACCAAACCTGCATGTCTTGGATGTCTCCTTTGTCTGTCACACCCATTACAGGTCTTTCGGTCTCTGGTACTGAGCTGATGATATGAATCAGGTGTGTTTTGCTGAGGAGACATGGAAAATGTGCAGAGCTGGTGGTCCTACAGGAACGTGGTTGAGAAACAAACATGCATGTTCCAGCATTAGGGTGATGGTGGCATAATTTTCGGTCACACTTTATTTTGACGGTCCGTTTGTTGAATTTAAGTTACATTGCAACTAATTATCATTAGATTATAAGTAGACTGTTAGGTTGGGGTTAGGGTTGGGTTAGGGTTAGTGTAAGTTGACATGTAATTGCAAAGTTTCTTACAGTCAGTTAAATGTCTGTTGAAGGACTGTTAAATGTCAGTGTCAACAGATATTAAGTAGACAGTCTACTAATTCTCAAATGGACCATCAAAATAAAGTGTTACCTAATTTTCCTTATACGGAAATCTCTTTCAGTGGTCTTAACTCTTTGGCAGTACAGTGCCACAGCATGGCTCCACATATGGGATTTAGAATGTAGAGAATTTAAAATGTTACTGCCAGAATTTCAAATCAAAATTTTTTTCACCTTAATTGAAGCTTACTGCGTAGCCATGGAAACTAAAATATTTAATTCACTCTAAAGTTCTAAAATGTGTAAAGCTGTTAAAAAACTCACTTCAGGGAGACAGTTGAGATATTCTAAACTTACCAGTTAAAAGGTTAAAAATAAGCATCAAAAAAAATTTCTTATTTATATCCTTTGGGCTCCTTTGCGCTCTTGGGTTCATGGGATTCACTATAAATCAGAACATAAAATGAGGACAGAGTGAGATTTTGCGTTCTTGTGAACTAAATGAAACTTTCTCTTACTGTGAATAAAATCATCTTACACACCACACGAATCCCATCCACATCCTTTTCCCCCCACCTCTGGGCCCCTGACGCCTCGCTCCATCTCAGGACCACAGAGAACAAATACAATCTCTCACACCAGGACTTCTTTAAAACCAGGTCACAGGATCGTGGTAAGAGCCCTACACATTAGCATGGCAGTTATACACACACACTCAAATCCCTCCACATGTGCCTCACTGCATGGAGAGTTTTTTTTTTCCATAGGTCAGCGTGTATTTCAGTTCTACAGTGCCTTGTGCCAATGGCAACAGACTGTTAATATAACACACACACACACATCTGGAGTCATACAGAATTGAAAACAGACATTTTCAACCAAAAATAAAAGAAAAGAGAAAAGCATTTTGGGTGCCTGAAATACTTTTAATATTCAATTCATCTTTATTTTTATAGCAATTTTACCATGTAGCTTGTGTCAAAGCAGCTTTACATAGAAGTTCTTGTAAATTAAAACTGTGTCAGTCTAGTTTTCAGAGTTGAAGTTCAGTTCAGTGGTTTAAATTTCACTCCTGAAATTCCAAACACTGAAGAGCAAATCCATCGATGCGCAGCTCCACAAATCCCAAATCAAGCATGACAGTGGTGAGGAAAAAACTTCACCAATTGATTGAAAGTGAAGGAAAAAAACCTCGAGAGAAACCAGGCACAACCATTTCTCCTCTGGCCAAACTTCTTGTGCAGTCTAGGTGCCAGAGGCTGGAGAACACTGAACGTCCATCGTGGAGAACGTGCAGGTGTGAGTAGTTCACCGGCGGGTGTTCAGGCTGGCCCACGGGATCAATGCGGAGACTTTTCTGTCACTGGGGTCTTTCAGGTCTCATGCTCTCGACTCCTCCGTGACCGCCACAGCATCTGCTCAGGATACGGCCTGGTCCAGGATTATGGATACCTCTGGAAGACCTCTATGGTTGGCATAATCTCCTCACAGGACTTGGATCACATCAATGGCGCTGCACAGTCTATAGAGAACAAAGAAAATAATTAGCGCATCTGCTGTTCATAGTGTTTTTAAACAAGAGATATTAAATATCAAAGCAAAAATTAAGTGCTATAAATGAAAATAGTAGTTATATAATTACAAACATGTAAAGCACACGAGTATTTCTTACAAAATGTCTGGTGCATTAAGGCAGGAGGAGTGTGTCTTACAGGTGGTTGTCAAGCCCACTCCTCTGCATAGAGCACACTCATGCATCATATCGTTATGTGATGCATTGTGTATGTTTTTCTGAAAAGATAGGTCTTTAATCTAGTCTTGTACTGAGAGAGAGTGTCTGAGCCTTGGACATTATCAGGAAGGCTATTCCAAGGTTTAGGAGCCATAAATGAGAAGGCGTGACCTCCTTTCAATGGCAGATGTAGTACTGAGTTTTGAGGTCTCAAAGAGCGGGTTGGATTGTAGTGAGATAGAAGGTTGGTTGGATAAACATGAGTTAGATTTATTTAAAGATTTATAGGTAAGAAGCAATATTTTATAATCAATACAAAACTTAACAGGCAGCCAGGAGGATACAATTGGGGTGATGTAATCATATTTACCACCTAGACCTGGTAAGAACTCTGGCAGCTGCATTTTGCACTAACTGAAGTTTATGAATAGAGGATGCTGGTCAACCAGCAAACAGAGCATTACAGTAATCCAGTCTAGAGGTCATAAAAGCATGAACTAGCTTTTCTGCGTCTGAGATAGATAGCATACTTCGTAGCTTATCGATATTTCTCAGATTAAAATATTGTTTTTTGTGACATGGAAGATTGATTTTCAAAAGTTAAGTTGCTGTTTAATATAACACCCATATCTTTTACAGTAGAGCTTATATAATTTAGGTAATATAGGGTACAAAATGTTTTTTTAAACAATACTATTAGCTTCTTGTAATCTACAAAACATGATAATGTGAAACTGATGACATGAACAATGCACATTATTACATGTTTAGATTACAGCTACGATATTGGCAAGCATAATGTGTGTATTTGTATAAATAAAGATCACTCTGAAAACGCTGTTGTCTGTATGGACAAATTTTCACTATATTATTTTTTCATTCAATAGACATAAATAACCATTACTTTTATGCACAGCACAGTTGCCTCACAACAAGTAGGTCCCTGATTCGAAGATGACTATATGTGCAGAGTCTCTCATGCACATTTCTTCTGTGTTTCCCAACAGTCTAATGCAACCCAGGCTCATTCTGAAAACATACAGATATATACATTTCTGGAGAGCGCCAAATACGGCACAGGAGGTAGGTTTTTTGCAGTTTTTGTTTTTGTGAATCCACAAGAGACCGCAGTGTACGCTTTTTGAGATCTCAAATTTCTCTCACGAATGCCACTCGTCCCTGCTGTTCTCACCTAAATCCATCAGAGGGCACTGTCGACTGACTGACTGACCAATTGACTGACCCACCCTCCTCCTTCCCTAAACCCAACCAATAGTTTTTTCAAAAGCACCGACAGACCCACCCACTTCCCTAATCCCCACCGACTGAAAAATAAAACCCATTCACCTGATTTTTTACAACGTCTTCTGATCTTACCACATGTTACATGTTATTTATTTTATTTTTTGGCTTCTGTTTTTGTCTTACCTGCTTTCTGGAACTGTTCTTCAAACCCCATCATTGTGGTCAACTCCTCTCTGCGTCTCAAGTCCGTCGACGTAAATGGCGAGCTATGGGACAAAATGGTAACAGCGGGAAAGCCGTCTATACAGAGGTAAGCGGTCAGCCAGTAAGTGTGAAAAGGAACGGCGTCATACCGCCTCGTAGCATTCGTTTTAAAGACGAAATGCAGCCATACGTACTTTTGGCTACATAACTCGCAATCTCCAGAAATTTTGTATATAGGGCTACGTTTTCAGAATGAGCCTATGTTGAAAAAAATAAGATTTCCTACTGTTTACTTCCTCCTTTATTAGGGTTCGACATGTGTAACCCAAACATTTGTGTGTGTGTGTGTGTGTGTGTGTGTGTGTGTGTGTGTGTGTGTGTGTGTGTGTGTGTGTGTGTGTGTGTGTGTGTTTATTATAGATTGTACATGCAATTTTGATGAAACCTTCATTTTGAATCTTCATTAAAGTGGTGATAAATCATGAACATATAAAATTATTTTTGTTTGATTGTTTTTAGTTCAAAAGCAGAGGTTTGGTTCCTAATTTTTTTTAGATATTATAACAAAATGCAGCCATACATTTGTCTGGCTACAATATTCGTGATCTCCTGAAATGTATATAGGGCTACGTTTTCAGAATGATCCTATGTTGGTCCAATGGCATGTAAATGAAAAGTGTGTGTGGGTGTTTCCCAGCGCTTAGGGTTTGCATGAGATGCACTCTCAGGACTGGGTTGCCCTGATATATATGCATATTCCACAGTAATTGTCGGTTCATAACAGGAAATAAGTGAAAGGTATGTGAGTGAGTGAGAAATAATTGTTGCACATTGCAGTAAACTAGATCAAAGGTATCCTTACAGTTCCTCACCTGCCTAGTAATGCACTAGCAAAATCGTCATTTCTCTTTAGCCTGGTTTATGATGATAGCAATTTGCACATGCTACATGAATTTATTTTTGTTTAAACTCCGCTGCTGCCATGACCTCTTCACAGAATACTTTGCCACCAATAAATCCAGACGTTTCTCAATCAAAGCGAAATGCTGAAAAGTGACCAAGAACAGCTTAACAATCTCCAGTCGGCAAACAAACATCTCACTCAACTTTGATGGTTCTGTGGATCGATGGTGTGGCTTTATCGGTCAAGTAAGTGTGTACATTGACAGCCAGAAAGAACAGATTACTTCTGAAGTGAAGAAATGTACTTTCTTAATGTTACTGTGGTCTGGTAAAGCAATCAATTGGGCTGCAGCAGTTTAGGAGAATAATTATTTGCTTCATTCATCCTAATATTTCACTTTTTTATTAGTTGACTCTTTCATTCAACTGAAAGTAGTGTTAGGATATCCCATCAGGGGCAGCTATTGAACTTATTACAGAGCAAACTCCAACATCCATTATCAGCTGGACTGAGAGGGCACCCCTGACCAAATATTGACCGTCAGCACTCCCTCTCTGTGGGATTTCCAGTTTGGCAGCCATTTTAACCTGACCATGGCAAACACTCCAAAAAAATTATAGATATTCAAGGACAATTCACTGGTATTACAATAAATGGAGAAAAGTGCAAAAATCAGTATGGCCACCACAGTGAGAGAAGTCGCACCTTCTGGCCGAAATAGCCAATCGTCAGTCCTCATAACCATGCACTCGCTTCTGTGGGGGAGGGGTCTGGTTCAGAGATTCATTTGTTTGGTACACCTGCATTGATTTTGACAGGAGAAAAAAAAACATCACGGCACATTCAATCACATACCATGTCCTTCCAGTGTCATCCTCCAGTCTTTGCTCAGATTTTGTCTCTGTTCATCCAGTGTTTATAACAACATTCTCTTGTTACCATTGAACGAGCCGTAAGGGAGATTGGAAATGACTTATTTAATATGTAATTCCATCTTAAGTAATTGGACAGGTTACATCAAATTTTGTTGCTGATTGGAAATACATGTATGTAATTTAATGTTGAGCAAGTCGTTTTCGAGATTTCAGGATTTCACCATTTATTTAGATATGGGCTGCGTCCAAAATCGCCTGCTACACAGTAGGTACTACATTTGAATTTACAACACGACCGTTACAAAAGTACGTTCTATACAGTATGAATAGAACTCGGACGTACTACATCTGCCGTTTGTCATTATAACATGACCGACCCGCACCACTTCACTCCCATTCATCAATTTTCTCTCGTTGCATCATGGGATAGCATAGCATCCATCGGATTTGCACTTCAGAATGTCGGCAGAAGTTGTAGGTCATCTGGGTACTTCTCGCATAGCAATATTCGAATACTACTCAGCTTGCATACTGTTTTTAACATACTATATAGTATGGAAGTATCCAATTTCAGAAGCAGCGATTGTTTTGGATGAACTGATTGGGAGTGTTGCAAATATGGCTGCTGAGAGAACAGAATTTCCTTAGAAAGGCTGCTAGTTGACCTGCCTTACTGGGTATTCTTTTCATTGCTATCTCTTTATTGCCATTAATGAGTGTTTTGGTGTTGTATGCCAAACCTAAATTACTTACTTGCACTACCTGACAAAAGTCTTGTCGTCTATCCAAGTTTTAGGAACAACAAATATTAACTTGACTTCTAGTTGATCATTTGGTATCAGAAGTGGCTTATATAAAAGGCAAGCGCCTCTAGATTATGCTTATTTTACCAAAATAAAAAGTCTTGTCACTTAACAAAAACAATGTACAGTATAGAATATAAAGTCATGGTGCAGTGGAAAAAGAATTAATATTGTGTATGACTCCCATGAGCTTGGAGGACTGCATCCATACATCTCTGCAATGACTAGAATAACTTATTAATAAAGTCATCTGGCATGGCAAAGAAAGCATTCTTGCAGGATTCCCAGAGTTCATTAAGATTCTTTGGATTCATCTTCAATGCCTCCTCCATCTTACCCCAGACATGGTCAATAATGTTCATGTCTTGTGACTGGGCTGGCCAATCCTGGAGCACCTTAACCTTCTTTGCTCTCATGAACTTTGATTTGGAGGCTGAAGTATGAGAAGGAGCGCTATCCTGCTGAAGAGTTTTGCCCTCTTCTGTGGTTTGTAATGTAATGGGCAGCACTAATGCCTTGATATTTCAGGCTGTTGATGTTGCCATCCACTCTGCAGATCTCTTGCACGCCGCCATACTGAATGTAACCCCAAACCATGATTTTTCCTTCACCAACCTTGACTGATTTCTGTAAGAGTCTTGAGTCCATGTGGGTTCCAATAGGTCTTCTGCAGTATTTGTGATGATTGGGATGCAGTTCAATAGATGATAACTATAGTTCGAACAGTTTGAACAGGTAGTGTGCTGGGTGCGAGGCATCCAGAGTGATTTTCCGAGCCCTTTTACTCACTTTGGAAGAGTACAGTTCTTGAAGTGTAGGAAGGGTAGTGCCAGTGATTAGTTCAGCAGTCCGGACTATTCGCTTTAGTCCACGGAGTTCAGTTTTGGCAGCTGGGCTGAACCAGACGGTGATTGAAGTGCAGAGGATGGACTGGATGACAGCTGAGTAGAACTGTACGAGCAGCTCCTGTGGCAGGTTGAACTTCCTCAGCTGACGAAGGATGTACAGTCTCTGCTGGGCTTTCTTCACAATAGAGTCTATGTGAATGTCCCACTTCAGATCCTGAGAGATGGTGGTGCCCAGGAACCTGAATGACTCTACTGCAGCCACAGTGCTGTTCATGATGGTGAGTGGGGGGAGTGCAAGGGGGTTTATCCTAAAGGCCACTATCATCTCCACTGTTTTGAGCACGTTCAGCTCCTGGTTTTGAATTTTGATTGATCAAAATTAAATTATTTGATTTGCTGGATAATCAACTGACAGTTTTGAAATATTTATGTTCAATTTAGAAAAAAAAATGCAAATATGTACTGACGGTAAACTGGCACTGTAGTAAATTTGTGATTTTATTATTTATGCTTTATTTTGTTTGTGTTAGTCTAAAACATTTTTCCTGTCATTCAGCATCCAGTGGTGTGTGTCATTTTTTTTACTTCCCACTCATAAATTGAAAGTAAACCAAAGTTTAAACTCCTGCTGAAAGAGTATAAATGATGACATAGTTTTTATTGAGACTCTAGAAGTGTAGCCTTGGGTAAAGTAATAGAACAGATAAAAGTCACCAGTGTGTCGTTTCCTTATGACAGTGTGTGTGGTTCTGAAGGATCAGCAGACTTTCCAACAGTTCAATCATGCTATTCATTCATAATCTCCGTTATAATCGGCGGGCTGCCCCAGCGTGACTATCAGTGATGATTAGCCATGAGCCAGAGAGAATGATGATGAACTCTGAGAGCCTTTTACACAACAATATAACACACTACTTACTCTTATAGACCAGGGATTGTTCCAGGGCAAGATTAGTTTCTCAGAGCCAGACATTTGATTATGAGGATAAACTCTGGACCAAACGCAGCTTTCTATGGCTCCTCGCACAGGAGCTTCCATCAGATTCACCAATTAAATAGCATGGAATTAACCCAATACATTTAATAATGTAGACAAGGTCAAGACAATCCACTGAAGTTCAAACCGAGCATCAGAATGGGGAAGAAAGGTGATTTTTAACATTGGTGCCAGATGGGATAAACGAAGTATTTCATAAAGATGTTTAAGGAGAATTGCTTGAAAAAAAGAAAATGTCAATTGAGATGCATTTTTGTGTGTAAAAGAGTCTCAGAGGTGCAGAAGGTTAGAAAATAATGATCAGATTGGTTTAAACTGGCTTGAACAGTAACAGCAAAGTTGGCGGATTTGTCGAGTTCTGGTTTTTGCTGCAACATCCAGATGCTAGGGTCAGATCTCACCACAACAAAGGCTTATTGGAAATTCATGACTTGTTTATTTTCCTGCAAAAAAAAATGAAATATCCCTATAACAATAGATTGCAAATGAGGGTTTTTGCAGTGAAGAAAATTTGGTTTCCAAAAATACGTTTTCAGTAAATGTCCTAAACAGGGATGTAGACTGCAGAGACATTTTGAGGGGCTGAGGCTCAAGTGAAAAAATGGCACTTTTCTTATTTTGTGAATTTGTTTTATAAAAGCAATGTATGTAAGGATATTTCATCAAAAACCATCAATATTCCTCTGCATATATTCACCCTTAAGTGGTTCCAAACCATTATCTATCTATCTATCTATCTATCTATCTATCTATCTATCTATCTATCTATCTATCTATCTATCTATCTATCTATCTATCTATCTATCTATCTATCTATCTATCTATCTATCTATCATCTATCTATCTATATATATATATATATATATATATATATATATAAATATATATGTGTGTGTGTGTGTGTGTGTGCATATATATATATATATATATATATATATATATATATATATATATATATATATATATATATATATATATATATATATATATATATATATATATATATATGTATGTATGTATATGTGTGTGTGTGTGTGTGTGTGTGTGTGTGTGTGTGTGTGTATATATGTATGTATATGTATATACTGTATATATATATATATATATATATATATATATATATATATATATATATATATATATATATATATATATATATATATATATTATACACTCATTGGTCTTTTTTTTAGGTACACATGTCCAACTGCTCGTTAACGCAAAATTCTAATCAGCCAATCCCATGGCAGAAACTCAATGCATTTAGGCATGTAGACATGGCCAAGATCTGCTGAGCACCAGAATGGGGAGGAAAGATGATTTAAGTTACTTTAAATGTGGCATGGTTGTGGTCATGGTTGTCCCAGACAGGCTGGTCTGTGTACTTCAGAAACTGCTGATCTACTGGGATTTTCACGCACAACCATCT
This sequence comes from Danio kyathit, assembly GCA_903798195.1. Taxonomy (NCBI): domain Eukaryota; kingdom Metazoa; phylum Chordata; class Actinopteri; order Cypriniformes; family Danionidae; genus Danio; species Danio kyathit. The sequence goes on from LR812536.1 coordinate 52,026,168, forward strand.
CTAGGGTTTACAGAGAATGGTCTGAAAAAGAGAAAATATCCAATGAGCGGCAGTTCTGTGGGCGCAAATGCCTTGTTGATGCCAGAGGAGAATGGCCAGACTGGTTTGAGCTGATAGAAAGGCAACAGTAACTCAAATAACCACTCGTTACAACCGAGGTATGCAGAAGAGCATCTCTGAATCCACAAAACTTCAAACCTTGAGGCGGATGGGCTACAGCAGCAGAAGACCACACCGGGTGCCTCTCCTGTCAGCTAAGAACAGGAAACGTAGGCTACATTTTGCATAGGCTCACCAAAATTGGACAATAGTAGATTGGAAGAATGTTGCCTGGTCTGAGTCTTGACTTCTGCTGCAAAATTCGGATGGTATGATCAGAATTTGGCATCAACATCATGAAAGCATGGATCCATCCTGCCCTGTATCAACGGTTCAGGCTGGTGGTGGTGTAATGGTGTGGGGGATATTTTCTTGGCACACTTTGGGCCCATTAGTACCAATTGAGCATCGTGTCAACGCCACAGCCTACCTGAATATTGTTGCTGACCATGTCCATCTCTTTATGACCACAGTGTACCCATCATCTGATGGCTACTTACAGCAGGATAATGTGCCATGTCATAAAGCACGAATCATCTCAGACTGGTTTCTTGAACATGACAATGAGTTCACTGTACTCAAATGGCCTCCACAGTCACCAGCTGTCAATCCAATAGAGCACCTTTGGGATGTGGTGAAATGGGAGATTTGCATCATGGATGTGCAGATGACAAATCTGCAGGAACTGTGTGATGCTATCATGTCAATATGGACCAAAATCTCTGAGGAATATTTCCAGTACCTTGTTTAATCTATGCCATGAAGGATTAAGGCAGTTCTGAAGGCAAAAGGTACTAGTAAGGTGTACCTAAAGTGGCTGGTGAGTGTATGTATGCATGTATGTGTATATATGTATATATGTGTATGTACATATATTATATATAATAATAATTTTTTTTTGGCTTATTCCCTACTATTTCAGAGGTTGCCTCAGTGGAATGAACCGCCAACCGCCAGCATATGTTTTACTCAGCAGATGCCCTTCCAGCCACAACCCAGTGTTTTATAAACACACTCATTCACACACGCACTCATACACAGACAATTTTGTTCTACTCAGTTCACCTACAGCACATGTCTTTGGACTATGGGGGAAACTGAAGCACCCAGAGGAAACCCACACCAACACGAGGAGAACATGCAAACTCCACACAGAAATGCCAACTGGCCCAGCCGGGACTTTCTAAATAGACTATAATTGTGTAGTACTTGTATTAGACTGTCCTCTTTTTTATCCGACAAGCAATAGACCAAAGTTGCTGCATATTTTTTCATTTAAAAATATAATAAATCTGATATTAACTAACCTGTTCATAATTTATCATTCTAAACCTAAGAACTATTTTTGCTATTGCTATCATTATCCAGTATTTGGCCTCCTGTAGATCAGGAAACCAAATTCTTTCCAGATTTGACCCTCTATAATTCTAAAAACCTGTGTATGTGCGTGCATGTGTGTGCGTGTGTGTGTGTGTGTGGTTTAATGAAAATAAATGAATCTGATTTGGGACTAAGAGACGTTTTTCCTCCTGGGTTTTCCATCATCACAAAGTCAACCTCAAAAACACTCCAGAAACTCAGAGGACAGTCTGGGGGTTAATAACATTTGCGCTAGACACCCCCCATCTCAAATAGACCACACAATGCATGTCACAGTCAGATATTAATCACTATATTAAACTTCATCTTATTATTCCAGTGCAGCACATGGCCAAACTCTAATTCACTCTAATGGACTTACAACCCCCACTAACACTAGAATATACCCAGAACTCTAATCATTCAATATTGTCCTACATATTAATCAGCCTTATTGACCAAGGAGAGATTATGTCCTGGGGGCCTCATCATTCTTCTGCTGCTATCTGGAAACCAAATTTGTGGGAAACAGTATGGGTTAATCAAGTCAATTATGTGGAATCACACACACAAAAAGTCCTCCATTAATACTTAGCACATTTCAAACTTGAACTGAGGTAACTTTTTACTCTATCTATCTATCTATCTATCTATCTATCTATCTATCTATCTATCTATCTATCTATCTATCTATCTATCTATCTATCTATCTATCTATCTATCTATCTATCTATCTATCTATCTATCTATCTATCTATCTATCATCATAATGCTTGATAAAGTCAATCTTCAAATTCTTGGGTTGTATTAATGTTCTAATAAAAAAGCCAAAACACCATAATTCACTTTTCTTTTATTTATTTTTTAAGTTGTCAGCCACTGTCTGCATATTTGATGGTTTTTCACCTAAATTTGAAAGCCTTCAAATATATGACGATATTATATTACCTAATTAAGAACCAACCAAACAAACAAACAAATAATATTTGTTCATGTTTTACTAGCATTTGAATAAAGATAGATTTCATTACACATGCAACATTTTTGCCTAAAAAATTTGAATTTTATTTTATTATTTTCAAAATAGTGCATTTTCAAGATATACAGTGTAAAATATACACACACACACACACACGCACACAGCCACACTCACTAATTTGTTTGGGTCACATACAGTTAAAGTCAGAATTATTAGCCCCCCCTTTAAATAACTTTTTCTTTTTTAAATATTTCCTAAATGATGTTTAACAGAGCAAGGAAATTTTCACAGTATGTCTGATAATATTTTTTCTTCTGGAGAAAGTCTTTTTTGTTATTTCGGCTAGAATAAAAGCAGTTTTTAATTTTTATGAACCATTTTAAGGTCAAAATTATTAGCCCCTATAATTATATAAGCTATTTTTTTCTTCGATAGTCTACAGAACAAACCATCGTTATACAAGTACTTGCCTAATTACCCTAACCTGCCTAGTTAACCCAATTAACCCTTTAAATGTCATTTTAAGCTGTATAGAAGTGTCTTGAAAAATATCTAGTAAAATATGATTTACTGTCATCATGGCAAAGATAAAATAAATCAGTTATTAGAAATGAGTTATTAAACTATTATGTTTAGAAATGTGTTGAGAAAAACCTTTTCTCCGTTAAACAGAAATTGGGGAAAAAAATAAACAGGGGGGCTAATAATTCTGACTTCAACTGTATGGCGAGCTCTAATAAAGAAGGAAGTAAGCAGTAGGGAAACTCTTCATTTGTACATGCGATCTGATTTAAGTGGATTGAACAAAAAATGATTAAGTTGCCCCCAAAAATTCTTAAGAATTGTGTTTTTTTCAGCTTATGTTAAATAAGTAGTTTCAAGAGTTCACACTTAGCTGATGATTGATTATAAAGCAAGTTTGGCATGCTGTCCCGGGAGAGAGCCCTGAGCTCAAAAGGTCCTTGAGCCCCGGGCTCCCTCACGTTGCAGGGCGAGAGGGGAGCTCTGAGCTCAGGTAGATCTCGAGAACTCCCCAGTCGTGGTGATTGAAGAGCAGATAGTGCCTCTCTTTAGCGAGATAGGTACTAGTAGGGAGCAAGTCTATGTGTTGATTTAGACAATGACTTAGGTTTTTTGCGTGGGAGGAAACCGGAGAACCCGGGGGAAACCCACGTGAGCACGGGGAGAACGTGCAAACTCCACACAGAAATGCCTGCTGGTTTGGTAAAGCCTAGAACCATGGACATTCTTGCTGTGAGGCAACAGTGCTAAGCACTGGGCCACCGTGTCACCCATCTAGGAAGGAGGAGGAGTAGGGGTGGAAGGAAGGGGGTGGGGGGTGGGGGGGGGGTTCTTCAAATCGAAGATGACTGTAGTAAGAAACCCTGGCTCTTTATAGTGAGTCAGGGATCGTCTGATTGGACAATCATGAGAGGTTAACGTGTAACCAGCCGTGTTCAATCATAATCACGTGATCCTCTCGAAATTAGTTTATAACTAAACTTCACTTAAACAAACATCAAAATGATTTTTTAATGTATACATTTTAGGATGCTTCAAGGGTGAGTAAATATTAATGATGATGATGATGATGATGATTATTATTATTATTATTCATTCATTTTCTTTTTGGTGTAGTCCTTTTATTAATCCGGGGTCGCCACAGTGGAATGAACCGCCAACTTATCCAGCACACATTTTACGCAGCGCATGCACTTCCACCTGCGACCCATCTCCTGGAAACATCCATACACCCTCATTCACACTCATACACTACGGACAATTTAGCCAACCCAGTTCACATGTACCGCATGTCTTTGGACTGTGGGGGAAACCGGAGCACCTGGAGGAAACCCATGAAAACGCAGGAAGAACATGCAAACTGTTGCATTTTTTTGTTTTCACAAACTTTGGAGACGTAACGTAAATTCCGCTTTTAAATAATAGGTCAACTATAGCTTTTGTCATGAGGCTGTGTTCAAAATGACGTAAATGTTTTCAAAGTGCACTGTGAAGGGAGCACAATTGTAAACATGAAGATCGCTAAACCTGAACTGTAAAAATACTTTGAAAGCAAATTACACCTAAGAGAGATGACCTTAATGCTTTTTTATTTTTATTATTCCAAGTTTAAATGTTAGAATGTTCTAAATGAATAGGGCAGAGGGGGGATTAATGGGAAATAGAACACAGCCAGGAACTATGTTTCTAACTACACCTCCAGACGTGTAGTTGCAAGTGCACAAGTTTGTGACAAAGTTTCCGAATGTTCGTTGGAACGATGGATTTGGGAAACGGCAAATCAAAGAACTATGTTTGTAACGACGGAACTTGCGACCTTAGTTGGCTAATGATGGTTTTGGGAAACCCACCCCTGGGCAATTGTGTCTCTTTTTTTTTCTACGTAGGTGTCAGGCTGACCTATAAACTTGAGGCCCCTGGCAGTCAGAGGCCCCAGGGCACTGGCCCCATTGGGCTATAATCCATCCTTGTTACTGACACATCCCTGAAAGTGGACAGAGAGAGAGAGAGAGAGAGAGAGAGAGAGCGTGCTGGAGAGGCTAATGGACTAATGAGGCCTGTTTGAACTAACTAGATGAAGGACTGTACAACTGCCCACTTATGACTAGGAGACAAGCTGCACAAAATGATTACTGAAGCAAAAGAAGGGGAGGAAAGCGAGAGATAGATATATAGGAAGCACGAGAGAGGGAAAAAGGACAGACATTGTCCTCATCAAGCTCTACGCCGTGATGGGTTTTTGGCACAGAGGTTCACCCAGCAGTGAATAGCCCAAATGAGGTCATTTCACTTGTTGAAACACATGGCTACACAAGCAATGTCTGCACTAATCCAAACACATTTAAAAATCTTCCATCTTCTTCTGTTTTAGATGTCTGTCCACACAGAGACAGCGTTTTTATCCTGTTGAATGCAACAATTTTGAAAAGGATCTCCCAAGTGGATAAATTGCAAACACTGTTGTTGCATTGCTGTGCATACTGTTCAAATATGAGTATTTAATACAATTATGCATTATTATTTGTTTATTCTCAGTTGCTTTGGTAGATTTCTCAAATCAGAAATTAAGTTCTCATATCTATTTGTTCAACCACATCATCTATTCCTGAGCACTTGACTGATGACGATAATAATGAAAGGCAATGTTGTATGATGCACAGTATATACAGGCAAACACACTTCGACACAAACTTAGCTTCTGTACACATAAGGTGAAAGTATCATTGTAAAATATTATTGGAAGGAGACAGCTGGAGAACCATGTATTTTGGTCAAAGCACCACATGTGGCTCACAAGACAGGTTCCCTACCACTATAAAAGCTTCAAAAGATGCAGCCAAATGTTGGGATAATAGCCATGTCTCCAGTCATACAAGTAATTTGTGGATAGAACAGGTACTTTAATACTGTCTACATAGTTGACATCCTTATCTACATTGCCAAAACACCCAATATTCAATTCAATTCATCTTTATTTCTATAGCGCTTTTACAATGTAGATTGTGTCAAAGCAGCTTTACAAAGAAGTTCTTAGTAAATTGAAACTGTGTCAGTTCAGTTTTCAGAGTTGAAGCTCAGTTTAGTTCAGTTCAGTGTGGTTTAATTGTCAATGCTGAAAGCACTTCAAACACTGAAGAGCAAATACATCGATGCACAGCTCCACAAGTCCCAAACCAAGCAAGTGGTGACAGGTGAGGAACAAAACTCGCCAATACCTCCAAACCTACTGAAAATCCATTAAACATTGTGGGCTTGACAAACCACAAACAGAACACACTATCTTCTCTTCTTATGCACAATACACTTTCTTAACACATACCTGCCAACATTTGTCCCTAAAAATCTGGGAGACCAGGGGGTTTAGGTTCGGGGTCGAGGTGTCTGAATGACACTTTTGAGAACCGGGTACTGTGTACTGTGGTGTTAGTAACTGTACTATGATGCGTGCTTTGGGCGGCCACGGCGATCGGACTCTATACCAATGTTGGTGACCCGGGGGTTTCACAGACTGTACCAAAATGCTGAGGACTGGGGGGGATGGGGGGGTGAGAAATAACAAAACGGGTGGGTGGTGGGAGATGGGTCTGAAATATAGGAGACTCCTGTGAAAAACGGGAGTGTTGACAGGTATGTCTTATCAACGCTCTGTGTTTCTGGAAAAACTTTGTGCAATTCTTAGAGTGCTTCAGGTGGGTAAGTGAGCGAATGAAGGTATCGGGGTTTGTTTCTACTGTACATTAGGGTGAGTAATTAATAGCATAATGTTCACTTTCGGGTGAACTAAGACTTTAAAGCCGCGGTCACACTGGGCTTACCTCTCCATAGACTTCCATTCATACGCACGCGAATGCGTCAGACCGGAAACGCAGGGTCATGCGTCGAGTTTCGCATTTTGCTGCGGTGCAAAGTTCAAGCTTGGTGAACTCTGACCTGCGAAATCGCATCACTTGACTGCGTGAGACCAATCCAGGACCAAAACATGACCTCTCTGAACAGAAATTTAAAACATGGAGCAATCGCTCGCTTTTTTTAATGCCTAATCATCTTGTTTAATCCCGCCCCCTTTCGCAGCGCCGTACGACAGAATTTCGCAAGCTCAAACTCTAGTGTGACCGCAGCTTTAATGTGAGCTACCACTTCCCTCACTTCCTGTTTCTCTGACTTATCCTGACTGTAATGCTTCAGTAAAAGCTAGTACACTTTATTTTAGAAAGTTGCATTTCTAATTGAAAGTTAAACTGACTATTTTATGTTTAATGCTGTACGTTTATAAATGTTTCGGTAGTCATAGCCCCTCATACAACTCACACACACACACACTAAATAAACCACAGCTGCTAATTTACTAACGAGAATCTCACAGCAACCGAGGTGGGCCAAACTCATTAAAACATAATAGAACTGATCTGGTCCTAATAAAGCAAGAACACAATCACAGGTTTCCGCTCACTCACGCACACACAGATGCTATCATTTCATTAGCTTCTCATCTCTCAATCTTTTCTGCTCAGCAGTTCCATCATCACGGTCATTTGAGACTGTAATTTGTGTTAATCTAACAATGTTCATCCTGCATGACAAACTCAAACAAGTGTTTGTTTTTTTCTTTCTTTACCACTGCATAGGATTCATTTCTTTTTAAACCACTGCATGACATTCATTTCTTTTTAAACCACTGCATTTAAATTAAAGCACCCGCTGTGTCTAATCAGATGGAAATGATATGAAAAAGCTTACACAAATATGTTACACACAGAGAGAAAAAAGAGACAACATGAATGTCCATGAAAACACACACAACTAAATCTTTTGCTTTGGTTTCATCAGATAACCTATTTGCCCAGTGTGTCTGTTCTGATCTGATAGAGTCAAGTCTATAGAGGGTTAATAGTGTCGCAGTATAAGCGTGTGTCTCTGAATTAAACATACGAGGTACTGTCACTGGTGTTATGACATCCTTGACCTGCGCGCAAGCTGTATTGACGTTCACCTCCTCACCTGACATATTTGATTAACACCGTCACAGCAGCCTGTGACACAACACCTGTCTTAACATGTGCTGATACAGCCATGCCAGAATTGATCTGACCCAGTGTCTTCTCCACAGCGGCTCTTTGAGTCAATCACAGAGAAACTACATGCATGTTTCTGCATATTTAGCATATTTGCTGCAACACGAGCTCGTGAATATCTGTGCTGACTGTATTTGTAATGACCCATGTCATTTGGACACAGCAGGTTACACAGAGGCTTTAATTCATTTTTGTTTTATGCTGCCAGTGTTTAAGTTTGATTTGGAAATAATGGAGTGCTTTATTGATGTAAATAGGAAAGCTTGTTTTAGTTCTGTAATGTCTGTGATTCACATTCTCTTTTGTGAATAGTAGCTAAAACAATGAAACAAATGCCCAAACATGACATGAAAGAAAACATCTACAAATCGTGGGCACAATGTATTTATTCCTTCACTTGATTTACTAGAGAATGTGCACAATTTATTAATTAATTCTCCAATTTTAAGTGAATTGTGTGCACATTTTCTTAATTTGTTCCATCATTTTTTATAATTGTGCGCAGTTTGCTATTTCAAACCCTTGTTATATGAAAATCATGCACAAGAAATGATACTTAAACGTTTTAGTTTTAACAACTTTAAATTGTTTACTTCATGCACATGAAATATCTAGATTTATTTTCATTTTAATTTAGACAAATTAGCAAAGCGTACACATAATTAAAGGGCCACGAAACCCCCTGTCTCAGCAGGGTGTTTTCACACCTCTGTTTTGAAAAAAGTCAGGAAAGTTGGGCGTGTCCAGCTCTGGGAGTGTGGGAGTGTCGGGGGAGGGAAAGAGGGTAAGATTTTGCATAGAAGGGAGTTAACATTTGGGCACGCGCTAAGTTTGACAGGAAAAACAAACACACAGAGGCTGATTTGATACGGCGAATAAGAGAAAAAAATCCTCCGCATTTCTCTGTAACTTATGTACTCGGTAGGTAGCGTCAGAAAGCCGTGTGTGTATAGACTATCCTGTCACAAATTGCAGCGAAAATCCTGCACGACGGGAATAGTTTGTGTTTACATGTTTACACTCAGAGAGCAGCATTTAAACAAAGGGCAGTCCACTGCAAACACTTACCAAATATGTAGACAGACAATCAAACTGGAGCTGTGTCTTTTTATTAAAAGTAGACGAGGCGGCAAATCCGGATTTCACCATTTCCAGATGAGAAAAAGCTCTCGGGTAAAAATGTTCCTTACAAACGCGTTTCTGTCGCGTGTCGCGTGCACTGTAATCCACACGTGAGTCCAGCTGCTCTCTCACAAAGGGAAAATGAAAACAAAACCTTCGTTGCAACACACTAATAACACCTACGACTCTTGTCTTGAAATTCTTGTACTTTCACTTGTTTTGGCAACACAACGTGGCGTCTCTCTGCCGTCTGAACAGTGTAAACAGTGTATACAGTCTCCGGAGCCATCATGCATATTAATGAAGTTTCACGTCATACACAATAGAGCGCGCTAATTGGTTTGAAGCACGTCTTTCTCATGAATTAATACTGCACACTCAGATACGTAAGAACGTCCTAGAAAAGACAGACAGCCACTCTCCAGCTGGATTTACACCCAAGTATCTCATGGCCGTGACGCAGCTTCAAAAATTCGTTTCAAACCGGAAGAACGAATTTGCTCAAAATAACGCAAAAACAACCAATTTTCACTTTTTAGTGCAATATATGTGTCCTAATAGTGTTTATAGCAGCGTGGGACACATATATGACTGTCAACAGCTCAAAAAATGTGTTTTGGTGTTTTGTGACCCTTTAAGTATATTGAAGGACTTCATTAAGAAATCATGTGCACTATACGAGTAGCAGTGCGATATGGCTGTATATCGGCACTGGTGAGAGGCATGCGTTAGTGCCTTAGTGTCGCACAAGTGATGATATACAGCCATCTTGCACTGCTACTCGTGTGATGTTGCGTTTATATAATATAATTCAATAATATCTGCAAGTACCACAAGAATGTGCTTGATAAACTGCACACCCGTTCTAATCTTTGCTGTATTCATTAAGAAATCATGTGCACTATACGAGTAGCAGTGCGATATGGCTGTATATCGGCACTGGTGAGAGGCATGCGTTAGTGCCTTAGTGTCGCACCAGTGATGATATACAGTCATCTTGCACCGCTACTCGTGTGATGTTGCGTTTATACAACAGTTCGATGGCATGAATATAAAAAAGAAAATCAAACATGGAGAGTCTAAAAATCCTTTTGTATGAGGAACTACTTTCTTCCACCATTCATTTACATCTGCAGTCAAAATAGCAAAATCCATTACTAATTCATTAACGTCACTTCAGAGCTAGTATTTGAATGATTCTCTAGTGTAATATCATAAGTTATGACACAACAGGTCATTTTGCTCACATTTTAAGATTATAAGGCTAAACGGCATGAAATGCCATCAGTCTAGAGACATTTCCCAGTATTTCTCTGTTAATTACCCACAAAAAAGCCAAAGTAAAGCAAACACTAGCAGATTACTATGGTATAAATACAGCACAACGACATACAATAGAGAGAGATCGACTTAGATTGTCACTGCTTTATAATGATTTGATCAGCTGTAATTTGAAATTATTCTCCTCTAAGGGTTTATTATGCAGTCTTTGTCGCCATCTTGTGGCAGAGCGTCAACCGCCTTTGCTCTCAGCATGACAGGCTGATGGATGCCAACACGCTGTATCCAAAAATATATGTAGCCCTCTCCCCGTTACTAGCTCAGAAAATTAGTATGTCTAGGGAAATTCAGTTCACTTCAAATAAAATTCAAGGTGAGAGGTACATCCCAATAACTTTCAAATTATAAGTGTCTGTTTATCATTTAGTAATAATGAACACTTAGACATAATACCGGGTCTCAGATATAAATGTAGTATTATTCAGAGTAGAAGTGACTATTTATGTTATTCTATTGCATAATATAATTAAACTCTCACATTTACAAAGTTTCTTCACACACTGGATCATTTAACCATGAATTTTCACCCTTGTTGTACAGGAAAATCACAAAGGCAAGATGTTCAATAAACTTTTTACATTTATTAAATATTGTGAGGCTATTGTGTTATTTTTCTTCCTTCTTGGCTTAAATCACGTTAAGCCACACGATTCAATTCACTCTCAGTGACAACAAAACTCAACTTAAACAGACATACAAAGTAACCCCACTTTTTTTAGCAACATTATATCATCAAACAAAACCCAAAATAAAGTTCTACCCAGCTGGGATTTAAGTCTTTCGTTGGCGCGCAATGTTGGAGCTCACGTGGAAGAAAAAAAACACTTATCAGTACTCACAAAATCCGCTGAAATAGTGAGGTTCACAATCACAGTACCCTTCCAGGAAAGTAGATGAGAAGCAACTCCAAACGTCTCTGACGTCCTTCCGCGATTATGAAATTGAATTGCATCATCGCGTCACAAATCCTCTGTTCACGATGCAAACAGGCCCGATTAGCAATGCCTCAGTCTCTCTCCAGTCAATCTTTCAGTCCGCAGGAGGTCTGACGTTCACTCTCTCTCTCACTGAACGTTTAACCACCCAGATTGTCCAGCGATCCTCAAATGCAATTATGTGTGGGTTAACAGTCTTTGTAAACTCAGAAACTACAACACAAATTTGGTTTTGTGTTCCTATTTCGTGGTAAACTATTAAAACAAAACTCTAAATCAATCGCATCTCACTCTCTGCTCTCGGTTTCATTTTTCTTCCGTCTTCAAGCCCCGCCCCTTAACCTCTAGAGGTCATCAAACTGAACACATAAAACGTATATATTTATTTATTAGATAATATTATAATAAAGAACTACGATTTCAGATTTTCAACCCATTTATAATTTAGCAGAAAATCCTTAAAATACTTTGTTGAAAAATAAAATAAAAACAAAACCCATAAATGCTTAATATCAACAGATCCTATAGTAGTAGGGCTCTACATTCTCCCCCCACCAAAAATCGTTATGCCCTCATAACGAGGAAGAATACATCTACACAGCATTACATTTTTATTTTTAAGCAAAGGTACTCAATATCTGAAGTAATGACATGTGCACAGTACTCTCAAAAAATGAAAACACAAAATAAAGGTAAATATGAATCAGACAATGCACAATTACCCAGTAATAACTCTAATTACTGTCTTTTCTCTAAAGTAACTGTACATGTACTCATCTTCCTTGATGGCATATTCAACCACAAATATACAGAAGAATGGTATCTTACTGGATTTACTGCTTTGGTCTGCACAACAACAGGTTCAACTGTTGGCATCCCAAGTGTATCATATGTAAACCTCTTAGGCACAGTTCTCATTCTCTGAGATCTTCTTTCAATTTCAGGTACACTATCAGAGATAGTTTGGTTTACATTACTCTGATCCACACTCTGTAGATCTTGCACGGTACTTGTAATAGTATCACAAAGATCTGACACTTGACTCAAATTTTGTAAATTTTCTGAATCATTCTCAGACTCAAGTCTTGAATCAGTCTCTTCAGAATCATCTGTCCCAACTCCTTGATGAGTCTCATCTTTCACATCTACATGTTTTATAGTATCTCTGACTTCATTCTCAGAAACAACTGAATCACTCTGTAAAGATTCATTCCCACTAAAAGGCAATTGACAGTCTTTAGGAATTGGAACCCATACCCCATATTCGTCATCCTCACTCTCACAACTTTCCTCAATAGTCTGATCAGCTCTGGCTTCAATTTCTTGCACTACAGAGGCATCATTACTTCCTTGTTCTGTACTCTGACTTTTTCCAACATATTTCCTCCTTCTCAGAAGTCTTTCCTGAGTTTTTGGTATGTTGTCTGAAACTCTCTGTCTCAACTGTTGTCCAATAGGAAGAATATGATTCCTGTGCAAAATCTTGACTGGTCCAGTTCCACTCTGTGGCTTAAGCCGAAACACAGGTAGGTTAGGCATCTGGCTCTGGACAACATAAGGCTCAGAATTCCATCTGTCTGCCAACTTGTGCTTTCCTTGCAGTCCAAGATTTCTAATCAAGACTTTGTCTCCAGGAACCAGGTGAGAATAATGCAATCTCTGATCATACCTTCTCTTATTTCCTGCATTTTTCTTCTCAGCATTTTCCTCTGCTAGCTGATAAGCAGACTTCAGTTCTTTCTGCATTGTCTTTACAAAACGCTGATAAGACTTTACAGAAGTACCATCACTTGACACACCAAAACTCAGGTCAATGGGCAGCCTGGCTTCCCTACCAAACATAAGAAAGTAAGGGGAATACCCTGTGGCCTCATTCACACTGCAATTGTACACATGCACAAGATGTCCGATGTGACGACTCCACTGTTGTTTCTGCCTCGAATCCAGGGTTCCCAACATATCCAAAAGTGTCCGGTTGAACCGTTCAGGCTGTGGATCACCCTGCGGATGATACGGTGTTGTTCGGGATTTCTCCACTCCTAATAGGTCAAACAACTCATGGATGAGCTTGCTCTCAAAATCCCGACCCTGGTCCGAGTGCATCCTTTTAGGTAGTCCGTAGTGAATGAAGTATTTTTCCCACAGAACTTTTGCAACTGTGGTTGCCTTCTGATCTTTAGTTGGAAAGGCCTGTGCATACCTTGTGTAGTGGTCCGTGATGACAAGGACATTACAGATGTTTTTGGAATCTGGCTCTATGGATAGGAAATCCATGCATACAAGATCCATCGGTCCGTTACTAGACAAATGTGACAAGGGCGCAGCTCTCCTGGGCAGAGTCTTTCTTTGGACACACCTGGCACATGTCTGGCAATATTTCTCCACATCAACCTTCATTCGGGGCCAGTAAAATCTATTTCTCACAAAACTATAGGTCTTGTCAAACCCCATGTGACCTGAATCATCATGAAGTGATTTTAAAACTACTTCATGGAACTTCTTTGGCAGACATAGCTGTTTATGACAAGATCTTTCTGGTACTTGAGTGCACCGAAACATCACTCCATTATCCAAGACTAGTTTGTCCCAGTCTCTCATGACCAATGGAATGTCTTTGTGAGCTTCTTTCTTAACTGTGGACAAATCTCCCTTTTTCAAAGCTCTCCATATCTCACCCAAACATGGGTCTTCTTGTTGAGCACTGGACAGATCCACAGAACTCAATTTTGGATTTTTTAGAGCATCCAACGTAGCTAAATTACAGTACGCTTTGGGGACTGACTTAGGAGATCCTCCTAATGACGTCACAATCCTGCTGGCCCTTGCAAAGCAATTTGGCTTGTCCTGGCCTGGCAGCTTACACAAAGATCTTACTCCAGAAGATGGAATACTTGTCCATTCCTTTTCTTTTTGATGAGAACGACGAGATAATGCGTCAGCATCGATATTCTGTCTCCCAGGCCGGTACTTGAGACTGAAGTCATAGGATGAGAGGGCTGCCAGCCAACGATGTCCTACAGCATCCAGCTTGGCTGTTGTCAGAACATAAGTTAGCGGGTTATTGTCTGTCTGGACCTCAAATTTAACCCCATAGAGATAGTCATGTAGCTTGTCAACGACCGCCCACTTTAATGCCAAGAACTCAAGTTTGTGGACGGGGTAGTTCTTTTCAGAAGGCGTCAAACTTCTACTGACAAATGCCACTGGTCTTAACCCATGTCCTTGATCCTGGTACAACACGCCACCAAGTCCTTCACAACAGGCATCAACATGTAGTACATAGGGGAGCTGAGGATTGGCAAAGACCAAGACTGGTGCCTCAGTTAATCTCACCTTTAACTCTTTAAATGCAGTTTCGCACGCATCAGTCCATCTACTCCCAAAAGGGTCAGTGGCTTTGTACACTAATTGTTCTGGGCGAAGTCCTGCTTTGATCTTTTTCAAACTTGCTGTAGGCAGACAACCTTGTAAGAGCTGATTCAGTGGATAGGATACTTTTGAATAGTCTTTCACAAATCTTCTATAGTATCCACAGAAACCTAAAAATGAACGCAGCTCTGACACGTTTTGGGGTCGAGGCCAAGATTTTACAGCATCAATTTTGGAGGGGTCTGTTGAGACACCATCTTGGGAGACAATGTGTCCAACATAACTAACAGAGGTCTGACAGAAGGTGCATTTATCCAAAGACAACTTCAATCCTTCACTCTGTAATCGGTCCAAGACTTTTAGCAACCTCTCTTCATGCTCCTCCAATGTCCTGCCGAATATGATGAGGTCATCCAGATACACTAATACTTCCAACAAGTTCATGTCCCCAACAGTCTTTTCCATAACTCTTTGAAAAGTCGATGGAGCTCCACAAATCCCCTGCGGCATTCTCTGAAACTGATAGAACCCCACTGGGCAGATGAATGCTGTCTTTTCTTGATCTGCTTCACTCATAGGAATCTGGTAATATCCACTCCTGAGATCCAATACACTAAACCACTTGCTCCCATTCAGACAAGTTAATGCATCCTCTATGCGTGGAACAGTGTATTGGTCTGGAATAGTACGTCGGTTTAGCGTTCGATAATCCACGCACATCCTGATCTGGCCACTCTTTTTTCGTACTACAACAATCGGAGAAGCATATGGACTCCTGGATTCTGTAATAATCCCTGCTCCTTTTAACTTCTCCAGATGTAGCCTGACATCTTCCAGATCAGCTGGTGCAAGACGTCTTGACCGTTCACGAAAAGGTTTGTTCTCTGTCAGCCGAATCTGATGCTGGGTACTCTTTGAACATCCAACCTCAAATTCATCACAGGAGAACACATCCATCCTCTCCAACATCTTTTTAACCAGCCGTTGTTTCCATTCTTTGGGCACAGAGGAATCACCAAAGTTAAATGAGCTTGCATCCAGTTTAGTCTGCCCACTACACTCTTGTGGTTTTGAGCTGGTAGACACAACCTCAACTGAAAACACATGAGCAATGGGCATTCCTCTTTTAAGCTTTACTGTGCGAGAGGAGACATTTCTGATCGTAACTCCAATCTTTCTTGACTGAACAACAGTATTAGTCTGCACTTCTGCAGCTACAAGCAGTTCCTCTGGAAACACAGATTCCTCTGGCTTATCCACTAACAGAGTTTTTCCAGAAAGAACAGAAGGGCATTTCAGCACTCCATAAACCCTAGCACTCTCCCCTGGAGGTAATTTTAATGGCTTAGGGTTAAGATACCAGACAGTTCCTCGGCTGTCGTCATTGTCATTCTTTTCAACTGCTATGACCCGTTCATAAGCATCTTTGATTTCCGGATGAACAGTCAAGGTATGTAGAAAATCATCTCCCACCTTTTCTTTGCATGCTTCTACCAGCTTTTTCACTACAGATGTATTTGTTCCCACCAGAATGTTTACATCTCCTTTCATGAGAGGATCGGGACAGACCAGCACAAGTGCATCTATGGATTCCGCCACTCCTGCAACAGATCCTGGAAACTCCAGCCTCAAAGACAAACAGCCATCATAGGGGTACTGCTGCATACTCAATCCCCATATCTCCAAATTTTCTATTGGTATCAATGGCATATGTCTCAAGTATTTGTCATAAAAGGATCTGTATAGCAGAGTAACCTGCGATCCACTATCTAGCAAAGCCTTTGCATAGATCCCTTCCACCTGAACAGGAAGGACAGAACTGGGTCCTACTAACCCGCTCGGAAGAACTGCTAGCTCAGCTTGGACTTTTTTGCACTTTGTGGAACGTGTCTTTCCCGGAGCTTCAGGCCGTTCCTTTACTGAGCCCCGGAGAAGTTTCCCGACGACTGTCTCATTCTGATGAGTCGCTGGTTTACTTTCCTGAGATTTTCATCGTTTTTACAGTCACGCTTAAGATGCCCATCTTCTCCGCATCTGTAGCAAAATATGTTGGCTTTGTTTACTGTACGAGTTGGAGTTTTACAGTCAGCAGCAGCAGCCAGACTGTGCATGGCTGGACGATCATGGGTTACAGGTTCTTTTGATGCAGCTGACAAACGGGACACCTCATTTTTCAGCCCCCTAATCTCCCTCTTCAATTTTTCTACTTCTGAGTCGGCAATACCAGTGCTAGAAGATGAATCCTTCTTGGTAGTGGGCACTACAGACATGGCAACATTAGATGGTAAGGTGCGCCTACTGTTGACTATATTTTCTTCTTCTCTCACCTCCTTCATTAACTCGTTGAAAGAAGGTGGCGCACAAAGCTTGTGGGTCATCCTCAAACGCATAGCCACCATGTCACCCGCCAGGGCACCTCTGACTATTTGTTGCATTCTAAGATGATTAAGAGCAGAATACTCAAATCCTTTTTTCCTCAGCATACTGTGCAGCAGCCTGTCCAACCTCAATATGTAGGCTGACAGCTTCTCTCCTTCATTCTGGTAAGTGCTTCGAAATTTAAGCATCAAATCTGCAGCATCCTCAGTAGTGCCAAATGCTGACTCTAGTACACTAAGATAGTCACTATAAGTAGCAGCTGGGTTGCCAGTCTTTTCAAACCTTACAATATCTGCTGCAGGGCCTCTGAGGCACTCTACTAGTTTTTGCTTCTTAACATTATCAGAGCACTGCCACTCTTCCAAAATGTGTGTAGTCTGCTCCACCCAAATCTCAAACTCATCTTCCCCAACAGGAGTTGGTATAAACCCTGAAAAAGGGCGCAGCTTTCTATATATCCCTCTCTCCTCAGATGAAGCTACATGACATGTTTGAACAAGGGAGTTTATGGCCTCGACCAGTTTAGTGTTGAGGTCAGGTGCAGGGGATGCCAAACTTGAAATGTCAGCTAATGATTTTCCTTCGTTTTGAAGGAACAAATTCAACTTAGTCTGAAATTCATCTTCCTGGCTCTTTTTAGGAGCTTCAGCTGCAACACAAACAATCTGTGTGTACCAGGGACCTACTTCAGGTCCTCCAATCTCTGCAGGGATAGACGTCTTGGATATGTCATCATCCACTTCAGTCAAAACAAATTGACATTCCTTATTTTTATCAAAGCGACGACCAAGCACTTTGCATTTCCCAACTCCCAGAGCAGTATCCAGCACATTATAGACCACTCTGTCATCACAGTCTGTAGGCACATTGCTCAGAATAAGGACACTGTCCAGCCCAACATCTTTGTCTCTGCACCAAGCAATAATCTCACTAACCTCCATTTTATTAACTTACAAAAATGTATAATGTGTTTCTAAAAATAAAACTGGAGAAAAGAGAAAAAAAATATATGTTTAAAATAAAATCTGGAAGAATTATACACTCAAACAAATCACTTCTAATTATCTTTCTATAGAAAGGCACAGCTTCTGAATTAACAATCTGAATAATCTGAAAGATCCCGGACGAGCCCCCACAACTGTAGCCCTCTCCCCGTTACTAGCTCAGAAAATTAGTATGTCTAGGGAAATTCAGTTCACTTCAAATAAAATTCAAGGTGAGAGGTACATCCCAATAACTTTCAAATTATAAGTGTCTGTTTATCATTTAGTAATAATGAACACTTAGACATAATACCGGGTCTCAGATATAAATGTAGTATTATTCAGAGTAGAAGTGACTATTTATGTTATTCTATTGCATAATATAATTAAACTCTCACATTTACAAAGTTTCTTCACACACTGGATCATTTAACCATGAATTTTCACCCTTGTTGTACAGGAAAATCACAAAGGCAAGATGTTCAATAAACTTTTTACATTTATTAAATATTGTGAGGCTATTGTGTTATTTTTCTTCCTTCTTGGCTTAAATCACGTTAAGCCACACGATTCAATTCACTCTCAGTGACAACAAAACTCAACTTAAACAGACATACAAAGTAACCCCACTTTTTTTAGCAACATTATATCATCAAACAAAACCCAAAATAAAGTTCTACCCAGCTGGGATTTAAGTCTTTCGTTGGCGCGCAATGTTGGAGCTCACGTGGAAGAAAAAAACACTTATCAGTACTCACAAAATCCGCTGAAATAGTGAGGTTCACAATCACAGTACCCTTCCAGGAAAGTAGATGAGAAGCAACTCCAAACGTCTCTGACGTCCTTCCGCGATTATGAAATTGAATTGCATCATCGCGTCACAAATCCTCTGTTCACGATGCAAACAGGCCCGATTAGCAATGCCTCAGTCTCTCTCCAGTCAATCTTTCAGTCCGCAGGAGGTCTGACGTTCACTCTCTCTCTCACTGAACGTTTAACCACCCAGATTGTCCAGCGATCCTCAAATGCAATTATGTGTGGGTTAACAGTCTTTGTAAACTCAGAAACTACAACACAAATTTGGTTTTGTGTTCCTATTTCGTGGTAAACTATTAAAACAAAACTCTAAATCAATCGCATCTCACTCTCTGCTCTCGGTTTCATTTTTCTTCCGTCTTCAAGCCCCGCCCCTTAACCTCTAGAGGTCATCAAACTGAACACATAAAACGTATATATTTATTTATTAGATAATATTATAATAAAGAACTACGATTTCAGATTTTCAACCCATTTATAATTTAGCAGAAAATCCTTAAAATACTTTGTTGAAAAATAAAATAAAAACAAAACCCATAAATGCTTAATATCAACAGATCCTATAGTAGTAGGGCTCTACATATAAATATTTAAAATAGGCACTATCCTTATAAATAAACTGCATAGTTGTAATCTAAACAACTACATTCTCACTTTAAAAAGCCTAAAAGCACATTATGTTGTCCAACAGCTGCAATATTACTCAAAATGTTTATTGATCTGCTGTCACTCTATGTGGGCGAAGTAATACAGAAGGATGAGGAGGCTGTACGAGTGCTGTACAAATATCACACAGCTATCAGCCAATAAGATTTGAGAACCAGACAAAACTGTTGTATAAATTTGAGTTATATAAATAAAGAGCAGTGCTCATAGTATTGTGTTTTTACATTTTTATTGGCCACACACAACTCTAAATGAAAAAGTGTTAGTGGATGCAATTAGTATTTTCAAGCCATAGGTTTCCCTGCGGAATATTCTTACAGTTCAATAATATCTGCAAGTACCACAAGAATGTGCTTGATAAACTGCACATCCGTTCTAATCTTTGCTGTATTTTGTTTTGCTTATTAATGGTTATGACTTTTGTGTTTTATGCTGCAGAGCTTCTAAACGTGTAATTTTTAACATTGATTACTTATATAATATGATGTCTGGGCAACGCAGTGGCGCAGTAGGTAGTGCTGTTGCCTCACAGCAAGAACGTCGCTGGGTCGCAGGTTCGAACCTCGGCTGGGCTGGGTCAGTTGGCGTTTCTGTGTGGAGTTTGTATGTTCTCCCTGCGTTCGCGTGGGTTTCCTCCGGGTGCTCCGGTTTCCTCCACAGTCCAAAGACATGCAGTACAGGTGAATTGGGTAAGCTAAAATTGTCCATAGTGTATGAGTGTTAATGTGTGTGTGGAAGTTCCCAGAGATGGGTTGCGGCTGGAAGGGCATCCGCTGTGTAAAATCGTGCTGGATAAGTTGGCGGTTCATTCCGCTGTGGCGACCCCGCAAGGGACAAAGCCGACAAGAAAATGAATGAATGAATGAATGAATATGATGTCTCTAGTTTAGAGATTGTTCATGAGTATGTAAAATAAGCTGTTTTAATACAATATAATTATTAGTAACTTAAATGAAAAGATATACATCAATAATTTACTTTAATTTCATTAGTATTTTTATTAATTGTTTTTTTTTTCTCCATGAAGCCATACGCAACTCAGAGTGAAGTTTAAAGGTATTGTTAATTCAGTTCATACATAATAAAGGCCATAAAAGCAGACAGGTCATAAAAAGACTGTGTGCCACGTTTTAAAAGCTGTTATTGTGCCCAAGGGGAAGTGAAAATGTCCAGTGTGTGTGTGTGTGTGTGTGAAATGTAACCATAGAATGACCTTATCTTGACCTCTATTTTACGGAGGAGGTGTGAAGGACACAAGCGATCTCAGGTCAGTTTTTCTGCAAATGGACTGTTTTATTGTTTATCAATATATCAGCCTTCCCTACAAAAGATGAACATAAATCAATGCAAATACCATTTGCCTTCGATATGGTGGCCTTCAAACACCTAATTATGCTTTAGGTTTCCCTGATGCGTATACATTATTAAAACACTAATCTAACCTGACGTAGTCAGACATTATTGGTTTTGTCAGAGGACACCAGGTCATTTGTCTTTAGCTGAATCTACACTAAGCTCTTTCATTCCAGTTCACAGCATGCATCGGATCATCTGAACCTTCATAATATAAAACACAAATCCATATACAGTGATATAGAGCTGAAAACAGTAGGATATACCCTCAGAATGAATGCAGGAGAATTGCTGAATCGCTGGCATTCCGTCTTCATGCAACAGGACACTGGAGACACACCCTTGCCTGCCTCTGACAGATGAGCTTATAGAAAGAGACGCATACACAGAGGAATATCAATCAATCACTGCCGCTGCTGGAGATATTGTATCTGCCTCCAGTGAGCATCCTACATATGCAACATGTTATGGCATTATTCTCCTGGCATAAAAAAAAATGTATAAAGTTGAAGTCAGAATTATTAGCGCCCCCTTTTCTCTGTAATTTCTGTTTAATGGAGAGAAAAGAACACATTTCTAAACATAACAGTTTTAGTAACTAGTTTCTAATAACTGATTTTTTATCTTTGTGATGATGACAGCACATAATATTTTAATAGATAATTTTCAAGATACTAGTATTCAGCTTAAAGTGCAATTTAGAGACATAACTATTTTAATTAGATTAACTAGGCAAGTTAGAGTAATTAGACAAATTATTGTATAACGATGGTTTGTTCTATAGACAATTAAATAAAAAAATATTGCTTAAGGGAGATAATAATATTGAACGCTGATTTTATCCTAGCCAGAATAAAACAAATAAGACTTTCTCCAGAAGAAATAATAATATAGGAAATACTGTGAAAAAATCATTGCTCTGTTAAACATAATTTGTGAAATATATATATATATATATATATATATATATATATATATATATATATATATATATATATATATATACAGGGCTTTACATTAACACCCGCCAACCCGCCAAAGATTTCAGCTCTGGTGGGTTAGACAGACACCTCCACTAGCCACTTTGGCTGGTTGGAAATCATTTTCAAATTGTAGTTTTCTTCAAAGCAGGGTTTGAAAATAAGCAGCACAACTGACAAAAATAACTGTGTTCGCGCAAGCAAAAAGCAGGTAAATACCGAACGAGAGGATGATCACTCGCACGCACAGATGATGTGATGCGCGCGACAGTTAAAAAGCGTGCGTGCTCCCCTTAACTTGCGCAAAGAAACCATCACCGTGCCTAGAGTAAGCGCAACTGGTGCGATCGGTTCCCTTTGAAATAGACAGGACAAAGAGCGATGATCTTGCATCCACAGTCCTGCTGCTTTCAGGAGCTCAAGATTAAAACAAAAATACACATATTCTTTTGTAAGCAGCAGTGGTCACTGCTTTCATTTACAGGCCCATATTAACCGTGCGCGTGATTATCCCTTCATTATCAAACACGGTATGTTTCACCTGCTTTCTTTTGCTTACAGTTATTTTAGTTAATATGGTTTAATTATACTGTATTTCTTTATAATAACATTGCTTTAATGGGAGATTACTCCCTGTTTATGTTAACTGGTGATCTGGGACTTTTAGCCAGGACAGTTTACTGTGCATATTTTAGATACATGACAATAATTATTTTTTTAAATGTAATGTTTTATTAAAGAAAAGTTTTGTTGAATTAAAAAGTGCACCTATACAGCTATATTTTCCTTGTTTTGACAGATTAAAAAATTGAGGCTAAGAAATACTTATTTGTTGTGGTTAGAGATAAAATTTGGTAAATCCTTAATTTTGAGCCCTGAAAAGACATGTGAAATAAAAACTGATTGCATTGCAACACAACCCATTTGCTCATGCACACTGAGCAAGCTAATACACAATACACACAAGAAGTTAAATGAATGAGAAGGCATGTGGAAATAACACATCTAAATCAAGTCATTTTAGCATGTCAAAGTCAAATTTATGCATATAAAATATATGTTCCCAACAAGAAAATTGTGGCTAGTGAAAATGGCGAGTGGCTAGTAATGTTGGAAATCTACTAGCCACAGTGACTGGTGATCAAAAAAGTTATTGTTAAGCCCTGTATATATATATATATATATATATATATATATATATATATATATATATATATATATATATATATATATATATTATAACATATTATCAATATATCATTTATTTACACTCAGTTAAAGTTAATATTATTAAATAATTGTTAATAATTTTTTTGAGCAGCCGAGATGGTGCCCCCCTTCGGAGTTGAGGCCCTACGCAGCCTGCATACTTTGCGTATAGGGATCGGCGGTACGGCCTGTGACGAAGCCATCTGCTGCTCTGGCAGTGATAATGTGGGTTTGGAATGATTCAAAACATTTTTATAATTGTAACGAGTAACGATGCAGCACATAAAAAATTATCGGCGTAAAAGTATTAAACTCATCGAAAATATGTACTGAAGTAAAAGTAGAAGTAGGAGAAAAAAACAATACTAAATACTAAAGATCTCTGCATATATATATATCTCTGCATATATATATATATATATATATATATATATATATATATATATATATATATATATATATATATATATATATATATATATATATATATATATTCATTCATTCATTTTCTTGTCGGCTTTGTCCCTTGCGGGGTCGCCACAGCGAAATGAACCTCCAACTTATCCAGCACGATTTTACGCAGCGGATGCCCTTCCAGCTGCAACCCATCTCTGGGAACTTCCACACACACATTTACACTCATACACTATGGACAATTTAGCTTACCCAATTCACCTGTACTGCATGTCTTTGGACTGTGGGGCAAACCGGAGCACCCGGAGGAAACCCACGCGAACACAGGGAGAACATGCAAACTCCACACATAAACGCCAACTGACCCAGCCCAGCTGAGGTTCCAACCTGCGACCCAGCGACGTTCTTGCTGTGAGGCAACAGCACTACCTACTGCGCCACTGCATTGCCATATATATATATATATATATATATATATATATATATATATATATATATATATATATATATATATATATATATATATATATATATATATATATATATACATATACATACAATTCCCAGAGATGGGTTGCGGCTGGAAGGGCATCAGCTGCTTAAAAATGTGCTGGATAAGTTGGTGGTTCATTCCACTGTGGCGACCCCGCAAGGGACAAAGCCGACAAGAAAATGAATGAATGAATGAATGATATACATACATACCAATGTGATCTTAGAATCGAGAAGCAGCACGACTGACAAAAACAGCTTTTTGAGCGCAGCAAAAGAAAGCAGTTGAATAACAATTGAGAGGATCCCGTGCACGGTGAGACTGGCTTTCCTCACTCACTGACAAGGGCTTTAGGGTTGCGCGCACAGATGATTTGATGCGCGCGAGTGTTAAAAAGCTCCGGTGCCATTTCATCACTCGAAGCAACCGTGCCTGAAAACGAAACTAGTGCGATGTTCGTGCACCCACAATCCTTCAAGGGCTCGAGATTCTTTGTAAGCAGCAGCAGTTGTTGTCGCTTTCGCTTTAACCATTCTTTAAACTGATTAACATTTATTTAACCTATTAACATTTAATTGGCCTAACATTAACCGTGTGCGCAGCATCATCCTTTCATTATTGCGCACGGAATGTTTTTCACCCACTTTATTTTGCTTGCTGTTATTTTTATAGTATATTAATCATATATTTTATAGTTTAATAATCATCCTTTACAATAATATTGCTTTAATATGTTGTTGTATGCATAGTTAACTGGTGATCTGGCATCTTGAGCCAGAACAGACACTGTGCATAGTTTTAGATGTGTGAGAATATATATTTTTTAAATGTCAACTGTTTTGTTGAATAAAAAGTGTATGTATAAAGCAATATTTTGCTTGTTTTGACACATTATTTAAAATCTGTGGCAAATAAAATATTAATTTGGTGTGGCCAGAGAATTAAAAAGGTAAATCCTTAATGTGTTGAGCCCTGAAAAGTCCTGTGAAAGAAAACTAATTGCAATGCGACACTTTTTTATGAAAGCATAACCCATTTGCTCATGCTCATTGAGTAAGCTCATAAACAAAAAACAGTTAAATGAACAAGGAGGCAAGTGGAAAAAACACATCATCTAAATGAAGTAATTTTAGCATGCCAAAGTCAAATGTATGCATATAGAATATATTTTCCCAACAACAAAATTGTGGCTAGTGAAAATGGCGAGTGTCTATTAACGCTGGAAAACTACTAGCCACAGTGGCTGGTGATCAAAAAAGTTATTGTCATGCAGTGGCGGAGCCAGAGGGGTGGCCGGGGTGGCACTGGACACCCCTGACATCCGACTGGCCACCCCGGGTGCCACCCCAAAATTGTATTTGCTACTGGCAGTTTGTGATGCTGATTGACATCTCATTTGTCTAAAGAAGTTTTTGAATTTTGCCAGCAACGCTTAAGCTATTTTCAAATCAATGACGAGCCGAAGACAAGTGCGTGGTTTCAAGTAAGACGAATAATAATAATACACCATAACCTAATATTTGAAATACGCTTTATAGTTTATTATAAGGTTTGTTTGCTGAGGAACGTTTATCCGCTGCGTAAGTTAACGAGGCACCGACGACATCAGTTGACTTAATGAGAGAGAGAGATCAATTCGCTCTTTAGACAGTTAACGCTATACTTCATCTGTGCTAGTATTACATGCACATTCCATGTATGTAAGTTATTATACTCAATTTACGATGCTCAAATATTTTGCTACTATGGGAAAGTAATGTTAGACTAGCTGTTTGTGAGTTAAATTTATTTGAAATGGAATAGCCAGCTCATATACTTTCTTCAGAAAAATGTTTTTTTTTAGATCGGTTGTTGATTTCAATGTGTAGGTATGATAATGGATATTTTTAATTAGGATAAATGTGTTTCTAACAGGATCAGATGTAAACAGACAGTTACATTATTTTTGCACAGGGTCAATTAAACATAAAAAGAAACAGCGAGATATCAGACTTCTTTATAAAGTAACACAAACAGGCAGATCAGGTTCAAACATACCAGCTAGCCTATGTTTCCATCCAAAAATGCGAATGAACTTTATGCGCAAAACTGGATTATCGCATAAAAGATGTGCGAATAAAGCAGCGTTTCCATCCAACAAGTTAAAGAGAACAAAATCGTCACTTCCTGATTAACTGGTGCCAAATATCAACAGTAAAACGTAATTTGCTACGATAAGAGAAGCTGCGTCAATCTTTTCTTTATGTAATAAATGATTTGCGCCTCAGAAGACACTCCTGACACGCAGTAAACATGCGGTGGCGTTTGAAGGAGTTTGTGAGATGCGGAGCACAGACGCTCTTGATTCTGGAGGTCATTAATAATATAACAACACTAATACTGAAATGGTTAAGGCATTTAACAATGACCAAAACAACATTTCAGATGTTTTACAATGTGCTCAGCCTGCTGATTTGTCTATTCACACACATTAGGTGCGTTCGACTTCATGCAGCGCTGCGCAGATCGATCGAAGTCTGTCTTAAAGCGGTGCATGCTGGTTAGAAATTTTGGCCGGATTGATGCTGCGCCGACGGCATGTGACTGTCACATGTGGCATCAAAGTACCGCGACAGCGCTTCGAGATCAGACGACTGACTCAGCCCGCGCAGCAACTGAAGAGCGCCTGCATGAACTCTGATGACGACACCAATATAATACGATTGGCCAAGTTCACCGCATGACAACAACCACGTGTGATTCAGGTTTTTTATTGGACAACATCCTTCTCACAAATTTCAAAACAAACAATTAACTGTTGTTCAAACCCTCTCTATCTTGTACACATCATGCTTATTAAAAGACTACAAATATTTTACAGCAGCATCATCTTTTGTTAAATAATTTGTTCATACTGTCTAGATTGTTTGCACAGGTTTATTCTGCCTTTTTTATACAGACTACTGTATTTAGCTCCATAAACGATATAAATGATATATTTTAGTAAATAACTTAAATATTAACTCAAATAAGTCTTACAGACTTGTAATACAATAATTATCATCATTGATCCTGACGATTTCTTAGCAAATTAAGTTATATAAAAATATGTAATATAAAAATATGATTCAAAAATATTTTATTTTCTGTCAAACCATATTAAGCAGAAATGTTAAAAGTGTCATTGATGTACCTGCTCTTTCTGGGAAATTTCTACTGAAAGTGTAGCTCATTTATTTTGGTCATTTTGTTCAATCTTTTTGGATTAAAGGGCTTTTTTAAAAATGCCTTCATTATTCAAAATAATCCTATTCGTGGATATTTATTTCATTTTTATGTGCCCTTATTTTCCCCCTTCTGATGCATTTGTATGTAGGCTACTTAATTTTAATTCATAATTCCCTTACTGTTTAAAAATGAAGTTTGTAGAGACTGTATTTTGATTTTATTTGTACTTTATATCTTTTGTTGTTATTTCAATAAATAAATAAATAAATGATCACGCCATGTGATCGGTCATCATGACTGCAGCAACTTGAGTCCCCGAAGTGGCCGGCTTGACGGCTCCGTTTTCAACTCCGCCCCCGCCTGCGCTCGGCTAATCTCGTTGATCACCGGCTGCAGCTGTGCTTAATGTCGAACGCACCTATTTTTATCATCACATGACCTCTCATAACAAAATCACATGACTTTTGTAATTCCATTGTAGTTTATGCACATCTTTTCTTATAGATTAAAAAAAGTTTATTCTACTCAGTTATGTGCATATGTTTTTTATGCGCATGTTTAAAATTTATGTGCATCTTGGTGTTTCCATCAACTGTTTTTTATGCGCATATCCAAACTAGGTCAGACTTCAGGTCAACCAGCAGGTCAGAGCATCTACTAGGCAATCATGTTTCAACCAATGTTAGAAATCAAATCCTGTCATTACTTATTAACTCACAACAAAGTGAGTAGATGATGAGAAAATTATTATATTTTCGTATTTTGAATTATATGCTGGTAATGAATTCTAAACACTTTCAGTGTGTTTGTGTGTGCATTTGTATTTGAGTACGTGTGTGTGTGTGTGTGTGTATGTATGGACCCCCTGAAATAGCAGTGGCCACCCCCTGGCCACCCCATGTAAAAAATTCTAGCTCCGCCACTGATGTCATGTGTATGTTTGTAGGGTAATTTACAGTGCTTTCGATTGTGAATCCAACTAATCAGAATCATGGACCAACAATTTGTGCTCAATAAATGACACATTGACCACTGAAACAATAAATGTGCCTGGTCTGATCGCCTCAGTCTCCAGGCATTTCGAATGAGAGAACTATTTGTATGCCATGTAGAGCTGCTTTCTGTGTAGAGTACTTAAAATAAGTCACTGCTTTTCTGACTATGTAGGCATTAGGCAGCAAGGAAGCTGACTAGGGTTTGGTACAGTGCCATTGGGTGTTAGCTGTAAGACTGTGAAGATTTTAGTGTGTGTGCACACTGATAAAGACAATGTGATTATACATGCATTTGAAATGTCATAGAATCTATTGTTTTCAGATTTATTCAGCTCCCGTCTCTTATCCCAGCAGCCAAAAAACACACACAGAACCACAGCCAGAGTGCCAAAATGGATTAATCACATATGCTAAACTCTGTCTCTGTCATGAGAGAACAATCATTTATTTAACAAGGATACTCACACCTTTGATGGCTGTATTAACAGAATGAGCCCCTCCCAATGTGGTGTAGGGTACCTAAAAGGGGGAGGAGATTCACTGATGTCTACTTGACCTGGCTACTTTGCATATTCATGAAGAAATCTGAATAAAGCCGAGCATTCTGACAAACAAACACACACACACACATGCACACAGATGCTCAGCATGGGGTCTGCCTGGATGATAGACAGCTAAGCCTCCTGTTTCTCTGCTACACTGGGAAATATTTTCCTTTTTTATTGTTTGGTTGTTTTACTGGCGGTAGAAGGAAAACAAGCAAATGCTTTACTTTTATGGGCCATCAACAGCAGCAAAGCAGAGAATCCTGTGCAGAAAATAAAACTTCATCAGCGAATATAGAGCCTGCAGAAATAGATTATTTCGAAGTATCTGTATTTGCAATGACATTATAATGCAAATTCATGAACTTGTAAGCATAATGATCTTTTCTAATTGCTTAATGTGTCAGTCTGATGACAGGTTTGAGGTAAGGAAGTGAGATGTCTATCTCTGACTGAGAGTATGTGTTACTTCATTCTGTTTTATGTATTACATACAAAATTAAAATATCGTACCAGTGCATTGCATAGATATACAGTATACATTAGATGTCGCCTACCCTGCTGTTGCCCATTAGAAGGAATGCGTCAATAGAGCCGCCATTTTAGTACAGGGTAGCGCTCCTTTGAAATGAATGCGGGACCAAGTTGCAGTGGAGGACTGTGGCCATCCAGAGCCAGAGATATACACATATACAAATATATCTATGATCGGGAGTTTTCCCGGTGGTCCATATGCAAATATTTTTTTCAAATTATGAAATATTATAATTTTACATCACTTTTCTACATTGACGGATGTGACCGCACGGGCATTTCTGACAAAGAGTGAGTGTTTGTGTGCATGGAAATGCATTATCCTCCTTCCCTGTTTAATTTGATCTAATCCATGTCCTGAAACACACCGCCTTTCCTGCTTTCACTTCTCATTCTAACAGAGGGAGCGATTCGTTTGTAAACGAATCCCCGTTATGAACGACTCGTTCACTTAGCCGGCAATAATACAAGTTTCTAGCACCGCATTGTCTTGTTGTTATATTTCATAACATTGTTTGCTTATTTTATTCAACAAAACTAACATAAGCTTAGAATTTAGTGTGTGAGTTGGTGCTACTTTGCCCTATGGTCACTGCAGTAAGATTATCATCAATAACATTACTTGTTAAGCACAATAGTTCATAACATACAAAAACATAAAAAACGAAATCTTACCTATGAAATGTGATGCCTTTGTGCTTTGTTTTTGCTCGTTACACCCGTACACAGCGCTAAAGTCCAGCATCTTCACATTGGCACACTGTCTTGACTAGTGCGGTTGAATGACATTTGTCCTAGGAGCACTGTACAAATGTGGCGTCGATATTGACGCATGTTCAGGGTCCCTATGTGATATCTAGTGTATATATCTATGAGTGCGTTGTATGTTATTTTGGAGAACTATTTAGACAACGACTATGAAAAAGGAGAGGATTCTGATATATAAATATATATAATTCTGAAGTCAGAATTAATAGCCCCCTAAATTATTAGACCCCCTGTTTATTTTTCGCCCAATTTCTGTTTAACGAAGAGAAGATTTTTTTTCAACACATTTCTAAACATAATAGTTTTAATAACTCATTTCTAATAACTGATTTATTTTATCTTTGCCATGATGACAGTAAAGAATATTTTACTAGATATTTTTTTCGAGACACTTCTATACAGCTTAAAGTGACAGTTAAAGGCTTAACTAGGTTTATTAGGTTAACTAGGCAGGTTAGGGTATTTAGGCAAGTTATTGTATAACGATGGTTTGTTCTGTAGACTATCGAAAAGTATATAGCTTAAAGGGGCTAATAATTTTGACCTTAAAATGGTGTTTAAAAAATTAAAAACTGCTTTTATTCCCATATTTCCCAAATGATGTTTAACAGAACAAGGAAATTTTCAAAGTATGCCTGATAATATTTTTTCTTCTGGAGAAAGTCTTATTTGTTTTATTTTGGCTAGAATAAAAGCAGTTTTTAATTTTTTAAAACCCATGTTAAGGTCAAAATTATTAGCCCCTTTAAGCTATACATTTTTTCAATAGTATACAGAACAAACCATCATTATACAATAACTTGCCTAATTACCCTAACCTGCCTAGTTAACCTAATTAACCTAGTTAAGCCTTTAAATGTCACTTCAAGCTGTATAGAAGTGTCTTGAAAAATATCTAGTAAAATATTATTTACTGTCATCAGGGTAAAGATAATTAAAACTATTATGTTTAGAAATGTGTTGAAAAAATTTTCTCTCCGTTAAACAGAAATTGGGGAAAAAAATAAACAGGGGGGGCTAATAAATCAGGGGGTTGAATAATTCTGATTGCAACTGTATATATATATATATATATATATATATATATATATATATATATATATATATATATATATATATATATATATATATATATGTGTATGTATGTGTATGTGTGTATGTATGTGTTTGTGATTATTAGACAAAGAGGATCTATGAAACTTCAATGCAGTAACACATTCAAATACTTGTATTAAAACTTATAAATACATATATTATGACATATAATAAATATATGAGCAATATCATGGGAGCAGCAGTGCGATATGGCTGTACATCGGCACTGGTGGAAGGCGTGCGTTGGCTCAAAGCTGCAGGCCGAGTGCCTTAGTGTCCCAGTAACGATATACAGCCATATTGCACTGCTACAAGTGTAATATTGTGTTTATACAACAGTTCTATGGCATAATTGTGTATATGAAAAAAGAAAATCAAACACGAAGAGTCTCAAAAATCATTTTGTATGAGGAACTACTTTCTCCCCATTCATTCACATCTGACGTCAGAACAACAGTAACCGTTGGTTAAAACACAGCATCACTTTAGAGCTAGTATTTGAACGATTCTCTAGCGTAATATCTAAAGTGATGACAAAACAGCTGATTTTGCTCACATTTTAAGATTATAAGGCTGAACGGCATGAAATGACATCAGTCTACAGAGATTTCCCAGTATTTCTCTGTTCCAATCCATAGATCAAAAAAATTACCCCGAAAAAGCCAAAGTAAAGCAAACACTAGCAGATTACTATGGTATTATGAGCGCTACAACACACAATAGAAAGAGATCAACTTAGAATGTCACTTACCTGTTTTATAATGATTTCATGAGCTGTAGTTTGAAATATGAAAATAAAACGCAGATTTGTTCTCCCCTAAGGACTTATTATGCAGTCTCTGTCACCATTTTGTGGTGCAACCATTTTTGCTCTGCTCAGTATGACAAGCTGATAGCCGCCTACGTGCTGAATCATAAATATTTAAAACAGGCACTATCCTTATAAATAAACAGCATAGTTGCAATCTAAACAACTTTATTCTCGCCTTAAAAAGCCTCAAAAGTACATTATGTTGTCCAACAGCTGCAATATTTGTCAAACTGTAGTGATTCTATTGATTTGGTGTCACTCTATATGGGTGGAGTAATACATAAGGGTGAAGAGGCTGTAGAAGTACTCTATGAATAGCATATGGCTATCAGCCAATCAGATTCGAGAACCAGACAGAACCGTTGTATATACATATTTGTTATTAATTATTATTAATTAGTGCGACGCGGTGGCGCAGTGGGTAGCATGTTCGCCTCACAGCAAGAAGGTTGCTGGTTCGAGCCTCGGCTGGGTCTGTTGGCGTTTATGTTTGGAGTTTGCATGTTCTCCCCGTGTTCGCGTAGGTTTCCTCTTAAATGTTCCCCTTAATAGCCTTATTTGATTTTCCTTTTTTTTTTAATCTGTGAACTTTTTGTGAACTATTCAGATCTTTAACCACTATGCCATTTCACCCAGTGCCCTCATTTACACATTTAAAAACTTCCTGCGTGAACAGTGCCTGGGAGCAACCATTAATTAAATGAGTCTGCAGTTCTTAGAGCATGTATTAAGTATTATCTATGTGGGTATTAAAAGTCTCTGTGTTTGATACTGTGCATACTTATGGATGATAAAATACCCAGTGGTAGATGTTACCCATCTCCTAAAGACTGATGGATGGCGTTTTCAAAAATCCCGAAACTGAACTTTTCAGCACCCTCTTTATTTGCACACATTTAGTAAATATCACTTCATCAAAATAATGAGCTGCTCATTTCATTTGAATAAAATCTGCATCACTCAAACAGCCAAAAATCTACCAACTAAAGACATTAATTAATTAAAGATCTAAATTTTTCTGACTTTAATAAATAAGTGTGTGACTCGCACATAGACACATAGATGCCCTCACCCCAGGCTAACACCGTTACTTGTGCCAATGTCATTATGTCAGGTTAGTCAGACTGTTTGTAATGTAATGTGTATTTATATAGTGCATTTATTGTGTATGGCCATACACCCAAAGCGCTTCACAATCATGAGGGGGGTCTCTCCACACCACCACCAGTGTGTAGCATCCACTTGGATGATGCGACGGCAGCCACAGGACAACGGCGCCAGTGCGCTCACCACACACCAGCTATTGGTGGAGTGAAGAGACAGTGATAGAGCCAATTCGGTGGATGGGGATGATTAGGAGGAGGCCGATTGAGGGACTTTGGCCAGGACACCGGGGTTACACCCCTACTCTTTACGAGAAGTGCCATGGGATTTTTAATGACCACAGAGAGTCAGGACCTCGGTTTAAAGGTGCAGTTTGTAAGTTTGACACCCAGTGGTTGAACTAGGTATTGCACTCCTGGATCATAATAAAAGTACGCTGGGATGCCAGATTGTGTACAGGAGCGAGTGATTTAAACTGTGTTCTAAATAAAAGCAACGACACGCGATAGAGGGAATATTTTCCATATTAAAAGGAGTTTTTGTCCTAACCAACACCTCGAATTGATATATTAGAAATGGCTTCTATTTCTCACAGCTGAACAACAGAAACCTATGACAGCTAGATCACCTCAGGTAAGCCTTGTGTGCTTTATTCTGTGCTAAATGCTAACAATGCGAGTTTGAATGCATTTTACATGGCATTTGTTGCCATATACTGAAAGCAGAAAGTTCACCTCAGATCTCTCAGATCTCCGTCTGAAATTGAACTTTAGAACTAAACACATATGAGTGGTTCAGCATCTACATTGATGTTAAAGTGGGTTAACATGTATTAAATAGATTCTAAACCTTACCGTTTCGTGAGCGAGTGCATATTCTGTGCTTCTGAAAGGCTGTATTTACATTTCTGCCGTGTCTCGCCTGGTGCAAACAGCCAAATAGCTGATCACTGACTCTCTCGTCAAAGCGTGTTGTTAGGACACGCGGTTACAATGTAACCTGCTCACCTAATGTTTACGTTCGTAATATTTATGTAATTTGCTAATTAATAACCTCATGTGGAACTGCATCTGTCTCCCATACTGTTCTTTTTGGTCACGGGCGCATGCTTTCAGAGTCTTTCTGAATGAATGAATGAAATACGCTGTTTTCCAACAAGGCAACCCAGGGTGCTGACATATAATTGGCTAAACTGGCATCGTGCATATGCAATTTATCTAAACAAAGACAGAGTTCCGGCACGGAAAACCCATTTTCAAAGCAGAATATCTGACTTAAGCATTGTTTTTCAGTTAAACAAGTATGTTCACTTGGGATGTTTCTTAAATATCTGCACACATATTATGGTATTTTTATGCTTTAGAAGAGTCAAAAACTTACATACAGCACCTTTAACGTCTCATCTGAAAGACGGCGCCCACTGACAGTGTAGTGTCCCCTGTTTGAATATGCATGTCACTGGGTTTCATTCACTAATAATAATAAGGATTATTTCTTATTCACACACAGGAAAACTAATTCAAAATATGTGAAACATGAAAGGATTCTAATCATATTCTAATATTAATACTTTATTTCGGATGAGACGTTAAACCGAGGCACCGACTCTGTGGTCATTAAAAATCCCAGAATGTCCTTTGAAAAAGAGTATGGGTTTAACCCCGGCATCCTGGCCAAATCTGCCCATTGGCCTCTGTCTATCACGGCCTCCTAACCATCCCCATACCATAATTGGCTTCATCACTTTGTCTCCTCTCCACCAATCAGCTGGTGTGTGGTGTGCGGTCTGGCGCATTAAGGCTGCTGTCCCGTCATCCAGGTGGATGCTGCACACTGGTGGTGGATGAGGAGATTCCCCCAATGTGTAAAGTGCTTTGAGTGTCCAGAAAAACGCTAAATAAATGTAAGGAATTATTATTATTATTACTAATACATTTGGAGTATTCTAAATGAGCAGCCACATGCCCCAAGGATAGTCATTTGCATAATGCACAGCTAAACCTTCATATATACAGTATATATATTATACACGTTTACCTTGCAGCCTTTCATCACTTTCAGCAAACACACAATGCTCTCTAAAGACATGCTCTCTCACCTGAAGTACATGAAGCAGGATCCTGAGGCTATGCAAACGGTGCTGTCATCAAAATCAGTTCAAACACAATGAACAGCTTTAATAAAAAAAAGCCACATAACAGACCTTTCCTTGTCCAGCTGTACATGCATACGCATTACATTATAGGAAAACCTTGCATTTTAAGCCAGGGGTTCCCAAACTTTTCAGCCCGCGACCCCCAAAATAACAATGCCAGTGACTCGCAACAGCCACATTCCTGTGAAGTGATTATACATATATATATCAATGTTGCACACACAACAATAGGCCTATAGAAACACGAGCATATTGAGAACACAAAAAATCTGATAACTATAAGCTATAATTTATATAGTCATATATAAATTTGTTTCATTTGATGTTAACCTCGGGGCAGCACGGTGGTGCAGTGGGTAGCACAATCGCCTCACAGCAAGAAGGTTGCTGGTTCGAGCCCCGGCTGAGTCAGTTGGCATTTCTGTACGGAGTTTGCATGTTCTCCCCGTTTTTGCGTGGGTTTCCTCCAGGTGCTCCGGTTTCCCCCACAAGTCCAAAAACATGTGGTATAGGTGAATTGGGTAGGCTAAAATTGTCCATAGTGTATGTGTGTGAATGAGTGTGTATGGATGTTTCCCAGTGATGGGCTGCAGCTGGAAGGGCATCCGCTACGTAAAACATATGCAGGTTAAGTTGGCGGTTCATTCCACTGTGGCGACCCCTGATTAATAAAGGGACTAAGCCGAAAAGAAAATGAATGAATGAATGAATAAATATTAACCTCACCTAATGAGACTAGTGGGCACAATGTTGTCAGCACAAGTCTATTATTTGTTTAATTTTGGAGACCACCACTCAGAGATCATTGGAAGAGATTGGAAGTGGTGTTAGAGAGGCCAGCAGGGGGCGCTGAACCTGTGGTCTGTGTGAGTCCTAATGCCCCAGTAAAAGTGAAGGGGACACTATACTGTCGATGGGCGCCGTCTTTCGGATGAGACGTTAAAAACCGAGGTCCTGACTCTCTGTGGTCATTAAAATTCCCATGGCACTTCTCGTAAAGAGTAGGGGTGTAACCCCGGTGTCCTGGCCAAAGTCCCTCAATCGGCCCTTACCCATCATGGCCTCCTAATCATCCCCATCCACCGAATTGGCTCTATCACTGTCTCCTTACTCCACCAATAGCTGGTGTGTGGTGAGCGCACTGGCGCCGTTGTCCTGTGGCTGCAGTCGCATCATCCAAGTGGATGCTACACACTGGTGGTGGTGTGAAGCGCTTTGGGTGTATGGCCATACACAATAAATGCGCTATATAAATACACATTACATGCATTACATTACATTACATCATCCTCAATGTTTAGTCAAGGCCTGTATTTATTTTTATTATATTTGATTGCCACAAAAGTGTCAGCAAGTTTAACCTGGTGCTATAAAATCAGCTGCAGCTGATGCTGATAAAAGATATGATTGCTGATTGCTGTGTTGCTAATCTAATGTAAACACACAATCATATGAAAAAAAAATATTAAAAGGCTGATGGCTTTTTATTTGCATGTTGCTGTTTTATAACTATTAACTACAATTTTTTATCTTATGTGAGCTATGGATAAAATATGGTAATTCTAATAGTTTAATTAAATGTATTTGACTTGTGGAAATCACCAAGCGACCCCCTGTCATTGTACCCCGACCTCCACTTTGGGAACCATTGTTTTAAGCTATTGTAGATTAGTAAGGATGAAATGTTTCTCTGTATACATTTTCATCTTAACATGATTGTAAGACATTTACATGTGCCATTTTAGGTTGTAGATGATTATTCCTTATTATAGTATTTCTTGTTGTGTTTAAACATATCTCGCTGCGTAAAAGTGATAGTTCACACATAATATAACAATTTTGTCATAATGTACTCACCCTTCACTTTCATTTTTGGAATGAACCTATAACTTATCCAGCATAAGTTTTTTTGCAGCAGATGCCCTTCCAGCTGCAATCCAACACTGGGAAACACTCATACACACTCTTTCACACGCATCCACTATGGCTAATTTAGCTTATTCAATTCACCTATAGCGCATTTCTTTGGACTGTGGGGGAAACCGGAGCACCCGGAGGAAACCCCCACGAACACAGGGAGAACATGCAAACCCCACACAGAAATGCCAACTGACACAACCAGGGTTTGAACCAGTGACTTTCTTGCTGTGAGGTGATCGTGCTACCCACTGCGTCACTGTGACGCCCCACAAATCTGTGTAATGTTCCTTTTTTTTCTGTTGAACACAAAATAATATAGAAAAAATGTTGAAAACTTGCAACAACAAACACGATTCCTTGGATTTACTAAAGGTTTTTAAGTTTGTTGAAAACAATTTATTTGGGCTGAATTTATACCAAGCGGCAACCTCCTGCTCTCCCTCATGAAGCCAATATGAAAGTAGCTGAAATTGCAATTCATCGACTCACCTTTGAGGGCTGGCTCCATAAATTCCAGATGTTCTCTGACTGCAATTCTAAATAGGCCAATTTTACAGCTGATAAAACATGTTTACAGCCTGGTACAAAAGATGGTTTTGGTGCATATTGCTAACATTACCCTTCATGACAACTGTTGGGGGGGTGATTTTTTAATTTTTTTTAATAACTTATCCGTTTCATTTTTATTAAGTTATATTAAGTCTGTCGCTGTCACCTCAGCTGATTCCAGCTGATTAGTTGCTGAACTCTGCATATACAGTACATGGTATTTTTGTGTTATTTTATGGGGAATTATTTCCTACAATTATCAGATAATATGACATGCTCTGTGCACTTAATTGGGCTCACAAACCATTCAATTTGCCTCCATTTCCCAGGTGAGTAAAATTATATACTTATATACCATCTCTGTAAACGTATTTGTTTTATTTAAGATACATTTTATTCATAATTTTCTTTAGACCTATAATGCACTCCAGAATCTGACAGCTGTAGGCTCTAGAACAGTCATCTCAAACGTTGTCATACAGTGTTATGCCTTCATTTCATCAATAGCCTTGCATTTACTAACACAGACTATATTTGAAGTATTTGGAAGTAATTTGCATTTTCCTCCTGTAGAAAAACGTCATAAGAACAATGTTTAGTGGGACAATATATTAAATCAGTGTTTTTATAAGACTAAACACTTTATTGATTATAGTATACAACCAAGCACATGTGGTCAGAACACAAATGAGTCGTAGGTAACGAAAAATTAAGCGTTTCTCTCAAAGAAAAGCCTGTCTAAGCAAAATGCCAGTAGGCATCTGGGTCACACTTTATTTTGACGGTCCGTTTGTTGAATTTAAGTTACATTGCAACTAATTATCATTAGATTATAAGTAGACTGTTAGGTTGGGGTTAGGGTCAGTGTAAGTTGACATGTAATTGCGAAGTTTCTTATAGTCAGTTAAATGTCTGTTGAAGGACTGTTAAATGTCAGTGTCAACAGATATTAAGCAGACAGTCTACTAATACTCAAATGGACCATCAAAATAAAGTGTTACCGGCATCTGTAGCTCCACTCATGCTCCACCTCTTTGCCCTTGTTTGGCGATGACGCGCGAACAAAATGGCGATGGTTGGCCACGCCTACTTGTAGCTTCATTTGCTCTTTTCAGAAACCTATGGGTGATGTCACGGATACTACGTCCATATATTTTACAGTATATGATTTAAACAAACAAATTAAGTTAAATGCTACTAAATTTAATTAATTTGTTTAAATTCAACCCATATAAATTGTTTGCAACCACTTAACTTAAAAACATTTAGTAAATCCAAGGAATCGTGTTTGGAAAATTTAGTTTGCTTAACTAATTTTTTACAGTGCGTTGACTTCCATAATGTTTTTTTTTCCTATGGAAGTCAATGGTTGCATTTTTCTAACAATTTTCAAAATATATATTTTTTGTGTGTTAAACAGAAAAAAAAGAAACTCATAAAGGTTTTGGAATCATCTGAGGGTAAGTAAATAGTAAGCAAATCTCCATTTTTCGGTGAACTATCACTTTAATACGATGTGTTTTTGCAGATAAACATCCTTTAGTTCAGTCATATGACACATACAACAGTAACAGCATTGAAACTAATGTCGATCCGATTCTGTAGGCTTGTAAAGGTCAGCTGATACAGCCTATAATGCACAGCACACTCATCTGTCAACACACACACGCACACATAAAAACTGCAGCATGTGTTCTATCAGTGTTGACAGGTCATGTGTGACAGGAAGCTAGAAACTGACATTTCTGATCTCAAACAGGTATTTTCTGTGTGTGTTTGTGTGTGTGTGTGTGTGTAGAGAGTATCTGACCTGGATGTTGAGGTTTTATGAATCCAGTGGGAATATGTTTGCGGTTCAGCACATTGATGCTGTTAGCTGTGTTATTCAATTTAAACATACAAGCTTATAGTGTAGCAATAAATAAATAAATCTGCAACAGTCGTAATATGGCATCATGCTCTGCAATATTTAATTTAAAAGCATCCTTCAACATCATATATTACTATACATCCAAAGGGTAACAATACAACAACCCACATAAAAAATAATTAAATAAATAAATCTAAATAAGTCTACAGCCTAGTAATTTGTATAAAATTTTAAAGATACTACAAAGTAAAGTATATTATACTGTATATTTTAAAGTATTTACAACACTTTTGTAACAACACTGTTAATGGAAGTATACTGTATTCTTAACATATGATCATACAATGATCTAATCAATTTTAATAGATATTGTTGTATACTTTAGTTCAGTATTTCCCAATCATGTTCCTGGAGGCACACCAACAGTACATATTTTGGATGTTTTCTTTATCTGACCCATTCATTTCAGGTTTTGGAGTCAAAAGTTCTGATGAGTTGATTCAGTTGTGTTTGATTAGGAAGAGGTTGAAAATGTGTACTGTTGGTGTGCCTTTAGGAACAGGGCTGGGAAACATTGCTTTAGTTTGTACTACAGTAAACTGTGGTGTATACCCTACAGTTGTACAAAACTACAGTAAAGGGCTGTTTATATTTCTAGTGTTGTATTACTACAGTAACCAGTCAATTACCACAACAGAATAATTAAGTAATAAATAAATATTAAATATAGTATAATAAATATAGTAAATAAATATAGTATGTTACTATAGTATTAAAAACATTATAGTATAACATTATAGTACATTATAGTATTTACAGTACTATACAGTATATCTGTAACCAAGGATAGACGTTAATGACAGGATGCGGATCCAAATGCAAGGTTTTATTAAAAGGGATGGTCAGGCAAGCAATGATCAAAACAGGAGCAAACAGATGTATGAGGACAATGCAGAATCGTAGTCAATATAGCAGGCAGATGGACACAAGGATGGCAGCAGACAGGGAGAAACAGATAAACAAGGCGAGGGTCCAAACACGGCAAGAACAAGACAAGGTAACGCTTAGAATTGTGACTGATAACAGGTAACAAGACTCGGCAACTGGAGTGAGTGTGTGTGCTGTTTATGTACTGCGTGTAATCAGTTCTTGAGCAGCTTCAGCTGTGGGATGTAATCAGTGATGATATGGAACCGGTTGTGTGTGATGTGAGAGTAGTGCATGTTTGGAGATGAGGTCATTAGATGGCGGATTTGTAGTCCATAGTGAATGTGCATGTTATCCAGCGATCTTTGGGGAGAAGATCGCTGGTGATCGTGACAATATTACTATAGTCAGACCCCCTAGTTTTTGCAATTTTTGTGATCACTGAATCCAATGTTTTGTGATCCTGCAAAATTCTTAATTTAAACGCAAAATAATTGCAAAAAAATGTAAATAATCTCATAAAACATCTAATTCCAAAATATATAATCAAATTAAATTTGTTTCAGTTTTCAATTAATTGTTTTACAGGACTTATCAGACCGTCTAGTTTTTCACGATTTTGCAATTACTGAATCCAACGCAAAATCAACAAAGTCACTTTTTTTTTTGATTCTACCAAATTCTTAATTTAAATGCAAAATAATTGCAAAACATGTAAATAATCTTATGACATTCAATTCCAAACCATACAATCAAATTAGATTTATTTTAGTTTTC
The DNA here is from genome assembly GCA_903798195.1 of Danio kyathit. NCBI lineage: Eukaryota > Metazoa > Chordata > Actinopteri > Cypriniformes > Danionidae > Danio > Danio kyathit. The sequence continues at coordinate 52,067,516 of LR812536.1, forward strand.
AATTAATTGTTTTACATGACTTATAGACGTTGCATACGCAGCGCACGTGATATATTTGAGTGTCTCACGAAAAATGACGATTTCATGGAAGTGGGGAGAAATAGTTTTGCAGCCTGTGCAGTAAGCAGACGCGGATGAAGCATGAGTGATTTACATGTGAAGTCAATGCAAAGATGCGATTAGACATCCTGTGGTGCAAATCGAGAGAATAACATGGCATGAATTGGGAGTTTTGTGCATTTGACGCGCTATACGATATATATATATAGGTATAGGATATAGGTATAAGGTGTATATAGGTATATTGACTGGAATAAACGAAACAAAAGTGGGACCAAACATCTAACAAACTGAGCAATGGAACAGACAGAAAAGCAAGCAGCTTACAATGATGGAGATGGATTCACGGATGATGACCGCTGGACATGACCGAATTGAAGGACATTATTTGTGCTTTACATGTAAGGCTGGTATTATGATTTGCATCAAATCTATAAATGATTCGCTTAATTATTTTCCTGCAGTTAACGAGAGGAAACCCTTCCCTGCCATTGAAGAGTTTTACGACAATCTGTGTTTTAGGTGTTATACGGTAAGAGAAGCCCTAATGCATGTCCTGAGTGAGGTACTTGATGTCAGATACTCCAGAGAGTGAAATCTGAGAAAGAGAAAGTAAGATCGTGGATAAAAATTATACAACCTTTCCTTGGCTTACTCCCTACCATTTTAGATCTTGTCTTTTGATCTTGACCAAAATAAAGAAGCTTTATTTTTGTGATTTGTGTCATTATGTCAGATTGCACACCAAACATGATAGGCTACCTAATATGGTAAATAAGATTGTCAAAATTATTATTAATATTATTGTCAAATTATAATTATAATGTGCGCAAAATTGTCCACAGATTTCTGAGAAATGTCACATTTTTAATAAAAAAATCACAAAAAAAAAAAAAAATCGTGAAAAACTAGGAGGTCTGTATATTATTATTTTTCATGTAGGACATAATCAATACACTATATACTAATGTGATAACATTTTTGCAATGATTTGTGTTTCCTTTAGCCCAGATTTGCATGCTTACGAAAGGAGGACAATGGAATTGAAAGTGGTGGCAAAGTGTAGACAAGTTTAAAAGGTGTGACCTCAGAAGAAATGGCTTGACAAGCATAGTTTACATTATTTTACTCTATCGATCTCTCTATAGTTTACTCTACTGACATATCTTCTATTTATTTAGGTAGTGCAAAATGTATATAACAAATTACGCAAACTAACTAGTAAAATGGGGTGGCGTGGTGGCTCAGTGGTTAGCACTGCCACCTCGTATCAACAAGGTCGCTGGTTTGAGTCACTGCTGAGCCAGTTGGCATTTCTGTGTGGAGTTTCCATGTTCTCTCCCTCACATGAGTTTCTTCCGGGCGCTCCGGTTTCCCCCACAGTCCAAAGACATGCAGTCTAGGTGAATTGGGTAAACAAATTTTGCCATAGTGTATGAGTGTGTGTGAATGGATGTTTTCCAGTACTGGGTTGCGGCTGAAAGGGCGTTCGTTGTGTAAAACATATGCCGAAATCGTTGGTGGTTCATTCTGCTGTGGCGACCCCTGATAAGTAGGGACTAAGCCGAAGGAAAATTAATGAATAAACTTGTAAAACATTGACTAAAACTGATAGTTGCTAACTTTGGTGAATTTTCCTCAGCGAGATTCTCTTTAAACTGTTAAAAGGAAAAGGCAGCAGTTGACGCTGTACAATTCCGTTCTTCAGGCCATGACCTGCAGAGCTTAGTTTCAACTCTGATTAATCATAGAAACAACTAATCAAGATCTTCAGGATTGCTTGATTATTCCAGGCAGGTGTGTTTGATTGAAACTAAACTCTTCATGTCATGACCCTGCAGGAACTGAATTGAACAGCTTTGGTTTTTGAGGATGTCTGCAAATGGGTTCCTTGTGGCATGACTGAAAACGGTAATACTTACATTGCGAGTTCTGAATTTGAATGCATCAATGTGTGAAATCAAACATGTAAGAGTACGCATTCACATACTTGTATAGATACCTAAATATTGATTTTGGACTACATTTGGGTGTGCTTTCACACAAGAACCATCAGAAGCCTGGCAGCTTCTAGTAAATCTGAAACCCATTGTAAGGTGGGTGTAAAGTTAGGGGTGGGCTAAACTTTGCTAGAATGTGCATTCCTTCTAAAACATAGGTCTCAAACTCGGTTCCTGGAGGGCCGCAGCTCTCCACAGTTTTGCTCCAACCCTAATCAAACACAGCTAATCTGACTAATTAAGGTGTTTAAGACTACTATGGACTATTAAGCAGGTGTGAGTTGGAGGTGGTTGGAGCTAAACTATGCAGGGCTGCGGCCCTCCAGGAATTGAGTTTGAGACTATTGTTTAACATTAATACTCGTGCATTGACTAGATTCTCCAAGTGTGTTTAATTAGGGTTGGAGCAAAACTCTGCAGGACTGTAGTTCCCTAGGTTCAAACTTGCCTACCCATGCATTAGGTCCATCTTTCTTGGCTCAGAATTGCATATGGAAATGATTCTCCACAATATCAAATGCAAGTTTGAACAATTGTAGTTTTGGATGGCTAAGGTGTCTGGGAAAAAAGAAGATTCATCAATGCATTGTGATTCTTTGTCTAATGATTCTGAATCAATTCCAAAAGTTCAGAATTGATTCTGTATTCAAATTAGATTGCAATGGTGCAAGCCTGTGTGGTTGAAAGCCAGAAATAAAAAAGTAACAAGATTGCATCTAATGCATCTAGTTTGACTTTACTTTTAGGCTATGTAGATACAAACACTGATTTTACGAGAAAACAAGTCTTGTGAACAATTACAGTGTCCATCGGTGCTCTACATTAGCCGGTTGCTGTTCAACGATTTCTTCTCACAAAGACTGATTGGCACGATTATGCATTCACAATGGTATGAACCATTATAAGGGTAGTCAAATGTGTGCTTATAGGATCTACTATTTTAATTATTAACATAATTTTTTTTTAAATATAGATTTTTGTCAGTTGTGTGGTTTATTTATACGCTAATTTCGAGAGGAGTGCATGCTTATTAGTGATGTGCGATACCACTGATTTCCTATCCGATCCGATACCAAGTAAAATGAAGGCGAGTATCGACGATACCGATCCGATACCGATACTTTGCCCAAAAATGACTGTTTGGAAAATTAAAAGTAGAAAGTAGTGTCCTTAAAAGTGTCACTTCGTACTGAATACGAGACATATTACGGGTTATTCTTGTTTATTGTTTATAGATGAAGAATTATCATACAAAAAAGCCAACTTACATATTTATTGACAGCATCTGAGCATGTATATCTTAAAACGCCTGCCTGAACATCTTAAAAAAACATTCACACTTCTACGTTTAGTGACAAGTTAATCCTGTTCCCATGAAAGCGTTTTGAACCTTTTTTCGTTGTTTTATCAATGTCACAAAAAAACCAAAGCCCCCAAAATACAGCCAAATCGCCATATTTTCTCCCTCTGTACCTGGATAGTGCCTGCCTGCTGCACCTAAGGACTCTGAATTCGATGTCTGTCTCGCCCTAGCAGCACCTGTGCCTCTCCTTTCCTCCTCTTCTGACCGCCTAGTCGTGACGTTGTCATATTCTGTCTTGCGATTTCCATGTAGATGTTTGATTAGGTTTGTGGTATTACCACAGTACCTCACTGTTTTGTTACACGTGTCACAAACTGCACCGTTTGAGTTTATGGAAGTGAAGTAGCTCCACACATAACTCTGCTTGCGGTCACCCATATTCAATGACAGCGTGACTAAAACACATGTGCCAACAGACTGAGTGGCTACTGGCTAGCTAGCGTGATCTGACTGCAGTTGTATTGTGCCATATTACGCACATGACTTTGCAGGCGGAAGAACAAGTAGTTCCGACTAAGTTGGCATATTCAGATAAAATAGGGTAATTGTTGTTACTTTCCACTGTATTTCTATTTCTAGTAAACTACATATTTGCTCCAAATTATTGAAATATCGATATTTTGATAAGATAATCGATTCTAGAACATACAAAGCTGGTATCGGAGATATTGATATTTTAGTATCGATCCGCACATCACTAATGCTTATGATTGAACATGGTTGGTCCAGCATTAGTTAATACATGATCCACCAATCAGTCAATTTCTAACTCACCATAAATAACCAAAAATTCTTACCTCAGTATCTTCGTTTTAAAGACCCCCCCCCCCCTCTACCCCTACTCCTCCCCCTCCTTTTTAGATAGGGCGGCACGGTGGCCCAGTGGTTAGCACTGTTGCCTCACAGCAAGAATGTCACTAGTTCAAGTCCTTACCAGGCCAGCCGACGTTTCTGTGCGGAGTTTACATGTTCTCCCCGTCCTCACTATACAATAGACCAATAGACCAAACCAAATTGGCACTATAGACGAGTTACCAGTATATTTCCATAGCAATTCATAGTTTGCCATTTATAAGCGGGGGAGTTCTTGAGATCTACCTGAGCTCAAACTCCCTGCTCACCCTTCTATCGGGAGGGATCCCCAGGCTCAAGGATCTTTTGAGCTCAGGGCTCTCTCCCGGGACAGCATGCCAAATATGCTTTAGTATCAATCATCAGCTAAGGGTGAACTCTTGAATAGACAATTTTTGTTAAAAGGTTATACACAATTGAAGAAAAATTGCTTTTTTTTTTGGAAACAATAACCGTTTGTTTTTTATACTTGTTTGTAAGCTTTTTTCATTCTGAATATAGTGATTTCATAAAATGAAAAGTTGGAAAGAAGTATTTGGACAGTGATTCTCAAAATCATAATCGAATCGGATTATGACGTCTGTGAAGATTTGCACCCCTAATCGTCACTGTTATGCAGTTTAGTTTCAACCTTAAAACACATGCGTGTTATTTTTAAGCAACCATGAAGACACAGGCTAGATTGTTTAAATGTTTTTGATTAGACATGGAGCTAACCTTTGCAAAATAGTGGCCTTCCAGGACCAGAGTTATGATGTCTATAGAGCATTCTGTCCCCTGACCAACTCTATTCCCGCAGGACTCTTTTTTATTTGAGTTTAGCTCCGGATCTAATTAAACACACCTGACTAAAGTAAGCAAGGCACTCCAGTTAACCTTCCGAGAAAAGTCAGCAGGATAGTGACCCTCCAGGAACACGATTGGACACCTCTGGACTAGCATCTCGTAATGACCCATACCTTACTGCACAAATGATTTCTGCACCATGCTGACCTTTAATGACCTTTCAGGACAGCTTATCTGACTGTGCAGAGGCGTGCGTGTGCTCTAAAAAGCCAGCAGGAAAAAGGGGGGATGGGTCGCAGCAAGTGTGCAAGAGTGTATGCACATTTAGCCGAGACAGTACCCCCAGGGCCGTCTGCGTTCTCAGTCTGGTCGCCTGCCCATGCCGCAAGTATCGACTGAGTGTCTGATTGTCTTCAAACTGTCAGCATGGGCTTATTGTGTTTCACAGCTCAAGAACAGCCTGAAGACAATGAGGAAAAGTCTAGAATTGTGCATTCACTCTCGCTGTCTCTCTCAGATCTCGGCATGTATAAAGTCTGAATGACAATTTCACACCTGAACTCATTATGTTTCTGCTAAAATCCTCAGATTATTAAAATTGACAAATTCAGAACAGTATTAACAGCGCCAATAATGCCACCACAAACTCCTTTCAGAAATGTTTTTAGCCAGTTTTGTATACACCTAAACCCCTGTATGTTTGCACGACAATATCATTTTTGGGACACATAAAAATTAAACTGGTTACAGTGGAAGTTTTTGAAAATGGCACTGTTGTCTGTGTAAACACCTCAAATGAGAATATAAAACTGGGGACATCATGCACATGCGTGTTCAGAGAAATGTAGATTTAAGGCAATCACCTAGCAGGCAAAGGACGTCAACATGACGTCAAATTGATATTGTACCCCAACGCCATGGGATGTTGCATATTGTTTAGAAATGAAAATCGGATTGAAGTCAGAACTTAACATCAGGCTGATGTCAATGTTCAACGTCCAACCTAAAATTAACCAAATATCAACGTCAAATGATGTTACAGCTTCACATTGTGTGGTCATTACCACTATGACGACTATCAGACGTTGAATTTTGGTTGCCATACCTGACAAATAAATGTCAGTATTTGTTGTCAATATGACATTGGTTTAAGATGTTGACACTGGCTAGACATTGAATGTTGGTCACCTGACGTCATGACTAGGGCCAGACGGAATCTGCGGACGTTTTTTGCTATTTCTGCGGAGAATTTTGGTAAAAATCTGCGGATTTCTGCGGAATTATTTTGGCAGTATCATAACTAAAACCTTAATATTTTAAATAAAAAAGAATATCTTTTTAACTTGTATTTAATGTTTAAAATGCAAATCCAATTAGATTAACTGTAAATAGTTAACTTTAAGTAAATAAACAGAATTAATGATGGGCTAAAAATCTGCTGAAAATCTGCAGAAAATCTGCGGAATTCTGCGCGCGCAGATTCCGTGTGGGCCTAGTCATGACCTAAATCTAGCCTAATATTAATGTATTTTGATGTTGTGTGCCTGCTGGGCATGAACAAACGCACAACAATGGCGGAGTACTTAGTATAGTTGTTGTTGCTCATGTTTGCTACCTATTCATCAGCAAAGTGTGGATTTACCTCACATTGCAACCAATTCACCAACCAACCAACTTAGTCCCATATTTATATGGGGTTGCCACAGCGTAATGAACCTCCAACTATTTCATCATATGTTTTACGCAGCAGATGCTCTTCCAGCCACAACCCCGTACTGGAAAACACACATCTTACAAACATGATAAATTCTAAATACACAACAGTTCAGAAAGACCAGGAGATATAAATATGATATTGAATTACATTTATTTGATGAGCATCATTTGACAAAAAGTATGATTTAACAAAACTTAGGATTTCTTTGGCGGAAGCCCCCTCCGTAGCTTAAATCGAAAGTTTGTAGATACAGCTATGGCTGCCGAGGACAAAGGCAGGGGCAAAGCTTACCCACTTGGACAGGGCCAACCTGGTGGTGGTGGTGGTGGGGAGGATGGTGGGTGAACGTCCACATCAGTATTATATATTCATTGATTTTCAAGGGTATTGGTTGGAACTGATTGTGATAAGTGGCGTGACATTAGGTATTCATTGTGTCTCGTGGCTATTGTTTGAAACTGATTTTGATGAGTGATGTGACATTATGTCTTGCTGGTAGAACTAGCACTAAAAGCTACATTTTTAAGCCGCAGATGGCACGGCTTCCTTACAGCTACTGTTTACTAACAATGTGACGGAGACAAATACTGGCCTGGCAACCTTAATACAGTGTTTTTGGCCATTTTTGCAGATATGTGTTAACGTGGATCTTTTTGAAAACATTGTAATGTAAATGTAAACCTTTTTTGAAATGCAAGGGCAAAACTATTCTGTTTTTCAGCTAAATAGTTATCGCATAAACATAGCCTTGTTGTACTTTGCCACTGGACCATTTATTTGTTCATTTCCCTTTGGCTTAGTCCATTTATTCATCAGGGGTCGCCACAACTTGGAAACACCCATACACTTTCACATGGATTGTGGGGGAAACCGAAGGACCCAGAGGAAACTAATGCGAACACGGGGCAAACATGCAAACTCCACACAGAAACGGCAACTGATCCAGCCGGCGCTCGAACCAGCAACCTTCTTGCTGTGAGGCGATGGTGCTAACCACTGTGCCACAGTGCCGCCAAGCCAATGGTGCTGTGGTGCTCAAGGGAAATGAGTAGAGAAATCAAATCGTCTGTGTTGGCTAATCACTTAGATATATATCGCCACACTGTATTGATTCATATCCTGCCACGCGCGTCTGTTTTTCTAAGGAACAAATAAAGCGCAGAGGGAGCAATTGATCAATTAGCCTCACATTATTCCTTTTGTCTGCCACAGCTGAGCAGTCTTATCAACCACAACCACACAACGTCCCCTCTGGCTGTCGTCCCGAACCTGCTCCCAGAACCTGGCTTTGTCAGAACCACCGCTGCAGTCTGGCTTTCCCGGGTGCATGTGTGTGTGTGTGCTCAACTCCCAAGAGTTTACCAGACAAGGGTGTGTGTGGCATTGACTCTCTCTGCGCTCGCACACACGCACTCCGCCTCGCAGCTGCGTGTATGACAGTGTGAGCAGTGTGCATGTGGACCACTGTCCTTCAGTCTGAGCAAGTGACAGTCCAGCTTGTGGAGGAGCACGCTCTCTCTCTCTCCATCTCTCCTCGCGTGTGTGTCCTGCAGAAACCCGACTGAACGTAAGTCCCCCGGTGTCTTTTGATGCTTTTGTTTCATCCGTGCGTGCGCGAGAGACACTTCAGACATCCCTGTTTCCTTGCAGTTCTCCTTTCTGCTGTTTGAAAGTCTGTCTAGATGTGCGCTTGCTTTATGATAGCAGATCTTTAAGGTGATTAGGTCAGGATTTATTTTAGGGGGCTGGTAGAATAAAGACTATAGGGGGAGACAGTTGTCTCCGACTCTGCATGTCACATGCAAAGTAACAGTCCTTCAGATTGGCTGAAGGTTTGTATTCATTGATGCTTTGTTCTGGTGTGATGTAGGCACATGTTTACAGGACTGGCTGAACACACACTTGATAGTTTAATGAATCTGCAAATCTTATTGAACAAACCAAAATCTTTTCTTAATCAGTCATTATCTTTAGTCATTTTTTCAATCAAACCACATTTACTTCAGAAGCAAAACTGTAAGTCATTTAAACTTACCCAACAGGGTGTCAACAAAACGTCATATTGACGTTGTACCTCAATGTCAGAGAACGTTGCATTTTGTTTGAAAATGAAAACCGGGTTGACCTCAGAATCCAATGTCAGGCCGACATCAATGTCCAATGTCCAACCTAAAATCAACCAAATATCAATGTCTAATGATGTTACAGCTTGACGTTGTGTGGACGTTACCACTATGACGTCTATCAGATGTTGGATTGTGGTTGCCATACCTGACAAATAAATGTCAGTATTTGACATTGGTTTAGGACAAGGATCACCAAACTTGTTCCGGTGTCCTGCAGATTTGAGCTCCAACCCTAATCAAACACACCTGAACAAGCTAATCAAGGTCTAACTACCCTGGTGAAAAAAAAAAACAGCATGTGCTATTAAGGTATGTTTTGATGCTGGTTTTGCTGGTGTTAGTGCTGGTACTGCTGGTTTCAATGCTGATTTTGCTGGTCTCGATGCTGGTTTTGCTGGTTTCAGTGCTGGTCTCAATGCTGGTCTTGCTGACCTGAGTGCTGGTCCTGACCAGCATTGAGACCAGCAGGACCAGCATTAAAACCAGTAAGACCAGCATCAAGACCAGGAAAACCAGCATTGAAACCAGCAAGACCAGCATCAAAACATACCTTACCAGCATATGCTGGTTTTTTCAGCAGGGTAGGTATACTTGAAACACCCAGACAGGTGTGTTGAGGCAAGTTGGAGCTAAACACTGCAGGGCACCGGACCTCCAGGAATGAGATTGGTCACCCCTGGTTTAGGATGTTGGCGCAATGTTGGATTTTGGTCAATTTCCAACACAACCAAAAATCAACCAAATTTGATGTCTTTATCAGACGTCAAAACCACGTTGTCCTTAGACGCTGACTAGACATTGAATTCTTGATGTCACAACCTAAATCTAACCTATTATTAACGTCTTATGATGTTTTGTGTCTGCTGGATGTTTTTCTCACTCCATTAGCAACTGTCCTTGTTTAAAGTGTAAACCTCAATAAACAATATAAAAACCCCAGTGAGGTCAGAAAAATAATGAAATAATTTCTGCATGGGGCAGGAAGTAATTAGCTTGTAACTTGTGGGCGCAATATTTGTATGAGGCTCTTCTTGGTAATGCTTGTGGTTAATAGTCAATGCTGAATAATGCTAAATGCTGAATAATTAATAAAACTCATAAAGCCCCAGCATGTGTTTGGGACTGTAGCTGCAGGGATGCACTTTAGCACTCCAAACTGGACACAGCACGCCAGCCATGCCCTCGCCATGCCCATGCATCTCAGCACCAATTACTGAATTAAAGGTGAAATGTAGTGGGAAATATTCCACCGCCAAATCATTTCAGCTCATTAGTAAATCTATGTGGAAAGGCTGATGTATCTTCCAGCTCTCTTAATTTAATTCAAAGGGCTTAATTGGTTTGACCAAATTATCTTTTGTGATGGCAAACAAATAACTTTGTTATAACAAGAGAATGACATTTTGAAGGAAAAAGTAGAGCCAAAAGAACAGGTATAAACATGTGTAGAAATCTATTTACTCGGCATCTTGTTTTTATAGTTTTTCTGTGGAGAATAAATTGATCCATGTTGAATTTTGCTGATCTGTTCTACAGAACAACAACGAGAGAGAGAAAGTGTGTATATAAGCAACATCACACGAGCAGCCTTGTGATATGGCTGTATATCAGCACTGCTGTGATGCGTGTGTATGTCACCAGTGGCTGATTTATAGCCATTTCGAAGTGCTATTAGTGTGATATTGCGTTTATACAACAGGTTGTTTGTTACTACAAAGCACTTTTTTAATATTACTGCAGCTTATATCCAATGTGATTTCTTGAACAATAACAGTTAACAAACAACCACAAACAACAGTTAACAAGTAAAGATGCTAAGTAAATCAGTCAAAGAAATAATTACCAAGTTTTCATGCAGTCAATTCTATTAAATTCTAGTAAATAACGAATGTCTGTGACCAATTATTGCCTTTAGATATAACTTAAGCCCCGGTCAGATCACACGATTTTTATTGTTGGTTATGAAAGTCACTGTCAGATTATGCAATTTTGTCTTGAGAAAATCTTGACTTGTCGTGAGTAACAAATGTGCCAGACTACACGTTCCTTCATGATCAGTCATCCCGTGACGTCTGCGACAAGCGTTATTTCCTAAAGCAGTCACAAGTTTTGCTATAATAATTCTATATTATTAATTTCAATGTTTTTTTTTTTTATCTAAACACTCATGCTTGCTGACAACTAGGCTACAATATTTTAGGGCATTCGTTATGACATTGATAGGATCAAATGTATATTTCCTTTTTAATATTAAGATATTTTCTTTTAAATCTATATGTATATTTTCCAGCCATGGGTTGCTTATTAAACACTCCCTCGCCTGAACTTGGCACAAGTGAGACGGAGAAAATGAAAGCACATCAGCACCAAGGAAAAATCAGATGCTCAAGACAAAATAATGACATGTTAAAAGAATTAGCAAATACATGACAGAGGTTTGTGATACAACAATCATAGCGAAGCATTAATTAAATATTGTTATGCCCCGCCTAGGGGTAAGGATGCAACATGAAAGGGAAGACTGCACACACAAAGCTGCTTAAGAAAATATATAAAGATTTTATTTTCACAATGATTTTCTCAAATAAAATTTGTCTCTTTTTTTTTTTTCCTTCAATAAAAGAAGGTGCAAAAGAAAATGGCGTCAAGCTCCCTACTTACTATGTACAAATATTTACAATCAGTGAACAAATCCAAAAAGGACAAAACAGCAGAGTAGTCAGTTAACAGGCAGAGGTCAGATTTTCAATGTCAACAAAGCAAGAACTAATGCACTAAATAATGTCACACATTTTCCTCAGATACATACACAAACTCCAATTCAATAAATCTCACTAACAAACACACAGTTTATTTCTATGAACGTCAACACACCACTACCAACCACAAGTGAGCTCAAACAGCTAAGCAGGAAGTGACAACCAAAGAATTTATAGGCAGCCAGGAGTCAGCTGACTAGGCAGGGTGTGGCATCAATTGGAGCAGGGGCAGGACCAAGCAAAGGAGCAAGTAGCTGCTTCCTGCAAAGAGAACAAATACACAGAACACTTCACAAAAATAAAAGAGCGGAATTAATACATGAAGGGACATAACAATATGTAACACAAGGGTGCTGGACAATGGGTTTAAGGATCCACTTGCAGTTTATTGAAAGCTTAGCCGGGCAGGCAATGGTCAACGGGAACAAACAGAAGCATGAGGTCAATCCCAAAAGTGTAGTCAGGTTACAGGCAAAAGGTTTATACAGGCAGCAGACAACGTAAACAAGGGAACAAGGCAAGGGTCAAAACAAGGAGAGACTAAAACCGAGAACGCTTCTTAATGTTACAGGGTTAGAAACCAACAAGACTCAGCAACGTGTGTGTGTTTGAGATGTGTATAAATAGTCTATGTAATTAGTCCTGAACAGCTTCAGCTGTGTGTGTTTGCAATCATGGAGGATCTGAACCAGGTGTGTGAGTGAAGTGCATGATGGCATATGTAGTTTATTAAAGTTGGCAGATTTGTAGTTCTTCAGCGATCTGCACAGGCTGGATCGTTGGTGACCATGACAAAATACTTATTTTCCACGGAGCAAAACAAATCATGACCGCACAGTTGAGTAGTGGCTGGGCACAAACAAAAAAATTATTCATATATTATTCTTGGAAAAAAAATATATTTTTGAAATTAATTTCGCTTGGTATACTTTGTATCTTAATTTTAATGTATTTTTTGTCGGTCAGTTTTACTACTATATAAAAAGGAATATTGAATAACATCTGTGGTAAAGTGCTTCAAAATAAGTCTGCTATATGCTTCATCGACAAAGCACAAACTGGTTTGCTAAATAAAATAAGATCTAGCTTAAATAAAATTAAAGTAAATTATTCACAGTTTCTGAGAAACTTATATTAAACTGTTTTAATTTTTAATGACAAAATCATCCATTGCGACGACGTAGTGCTGTCGCCTCACAGCAAGAACATCGCTGCGTCGCAGGTTCGAACCTCGGCTGGGTTAGGTTCAAAACTCGGCTGGGTCAGTTGGCGTTTCTGTGTGGAGTTTGCATGTTCTCCCTGCGTTCGCGTGGGTTTCCTCCAGGTGCTCAGGTTTCCCCCACAGTCCAAAGACATGCGGTACAAGTGAATTGGGTAGGCTAAATTGTCCGTAGTGTATGAATGTGAATGAGTGTGTGGATGTTTCCCAGAGATGGGTTGCGGCTGGAAGGGCATCTGCTGCGTAAAAAATGTGCTGGATAAGTTGGCGGTTCATTCCGCTGTGGCGACCCCAGATTAATAAAGGGACTAAGCCGACAAGAAAATGAATTAATGAATGAATGAATCATCCATTGCCAGTGAGTTTCAGTGTAATAAGTTTAACCAAGTAATTTGAATAACAATTTTACAATGTATTTACAGCACTGAACGTATTTCCAGATTACCTCGGAAGAACGAACTAGGTTGGACGGCTGAGAGAACTCAGAAACTCATTGTGAGAATGCAGATGTCTGCATATTTGTGCCAGTCTGTTAAATAAAATTGCTTTAAACACTTAATCTACTTAATAATATTTTAATAATAATATTTTAGAGAAAGAAGTCTTCTCGATCTTTTCGTCGTGAAAATCTGAAAAAAAATAAACATGCTAGACTTTCTGCGTTGGTGTCGTGAGGTGTCACAGACATGGTATTGGTTGTCGTGAACTGTGCCACATTACACGAGAACAATCAATTAAATCTTATGGCACGATGATCATTTGTCGTTTACGACTTCCCACGACACCCTACGTCAAGGAAATCGTGCCGAAATCATGACAAAATCGTGTGATCTGACCAGGGCTTTCAAGAATGACATATCACAATAGCCTAAGACCACTACACAGACCTCCATCATACTCCTGAATAAGTGTCTGTCAGAGGAGTTCTCATGGCAAACAATAAGAGGCAGCCGTGGCCTTATGGTTAGAGAGTTGGACTTGGAATCCAAATTCCCTTGGGTGTTCATGGGTGTAAGTCACTTTGGATAAAAGCGTCCGCAAGCAAATATATGTGTGGAGCTACTTCACTTCCATAAACTCAAACGATGCGGTTTGTGACACGTGTAACAAAACAGTAAGGTACTGTGGTAATACCACAAACCTAATCAAACATCTACATATAAATCACAAGACAGAATATGACAGCGTCACAACTAGGCGGTCAGAAGAGGAGGAAATGAGAGGTACAGGTGCTGCTAGGGTGAGACAGACATCGCTTTCAGAGTCCTTAGGTGCATCAGACAGGCACTATCCAGGTACAGAGGGAGAAAAGACAGCAATGGGGCTGTATTTTGGGGGCTTGGGTTTTTTGTGACAATGATAAAACAATGAAAAAAAGGTTCAAAACACTTTCATGGGAACCGGATTAACATGTCACTAAACGTAGAAGTGTGAATGTTTTCTTAAGATGTTCAGGCAGGCATTTTAAGATATACATGCTCAGATGCTGTCAATAAATATGTACGTTGGCTTTTTTGTATGATAATTCTTCATCAATAAACATGAATAACACATAATATGGCTCGTATTCAGTATGAAGTGACACTTTTAAGTACACTACTTGCTACTTTTATTTCCCAAATAGTCATTTTTGGGCAGTATCGGTATCGGATTGGTATCGCCGATACTCGCCTTCATTTTACTCGGTATTGGATAGGAAATCAGTAGTATCGCACATCACTAATCGAAACAAATATTCAAATAGGCAATATCCTTATAAATAAACTGAATATGTGCAATATAAATAACTGCATACTTTCTTTTGTTTTCTTCATTCAAACCCAATTGGTGTATGTGCATATTGTGTGTGTCTTTGTTTTGTTGCCAGAGCTTGGCTGAAGCGGACAGCAACCATATTGCCCATGAGCAGAGACCCCACCCAACCACATTCACATGTGATGAATAAAACATGACACTGAGATTGTGCCTGGGCAGAGTGCAGCCGGGAAGCTCTGTTGACCCATCCCAGAGAGCCACAGACAGCTTTGGACTAATTTGGGTCACTGTAAGTCCAATATAAAAGCAGCATGTCAGTATCTACAGAAGCTGAGTGAATCAGCAAGTCCAGAATGATCCAGCTCAGGTCCCTAGACTCCCCCAGCTGAGGGAAATATAAAGCAGGAACATGTTCAAAGGAAGTCAATGTTTATTCCCTCGGTATCACTCTCTTTCTCTCTCCCGCTCTATTTCTTTACCTCTCCGCTATTGTTGAGAGCATGTGCAGATTTGCAGAACATACGCATCTTTTTCCTGTTCTTCCCTGTGTGCATTTTAAGCCACAAACTGAGGAACAAAACAGTCATATTTGCACTCTCTAGAAGTTTTATTTATGCAGAAATTGCAATTCATTTACAATGCAAATGCACGGTAAAGATAACAAGATGATGTATGCTTGTGTTTGGAAGGTAAAGATCCTGACCCACTCAAAGTTTGGCTGTAAGTTGTGAACGATTAGCATACGCGATTGCTTGCGGCCATCTATTCGTGTTTCTGTAGGTTCTAAAGCCTACACGCTTTCTCTGAACAGAAAGGAAGCTTCCTGCCTTTTCACCCCGCCGTATCCTCTTCATCTCTCTCTTTCACAGCTTGTTTTGTTTGTCAGCTGGGACTTGCGTGCATGTCTTCCAGATTCACACTTTCTAATGTTTCGTTTGCCCCCTTATGTATGATTTCTCTTGGTGGAGGTGGGTTGATTCGCCTCTGTGCCTTAGGCAAGTGCCCTTTCTCTTTTTAACTGCCAAACCTCTCCTCACCCACCCCCAATCCGAGCCTATGCCAACCCCCCACTTCATCCTGTAACCCGCCCTGAGGTTTGAGGATGTTTTAGTAAATAAGGTAAAAAGCTGTTTCCGAAATCGCCCCCTATACTTTTTAATAGTGTGCTATTTGAGGAAGCAGCCATTTGCAGTGGTGTCCGTAGTAGACATTCTGAAGAGCACTCAATCGATTCCACAATGCACATCAATAACAAGTGTACAATCGATGTACACTCAGTGGCTAAAGAATACATATTACACTATGAAAAAATATTTATGTAATTATGGTGGTACGGTGGCTAAGTGGTTAGCACTGTTGCCTCACAGCAAGAAGGTTGCTGGTTCGAGTCCTGGCTGGACCAGCTGGCATTTCTGTGTGGAGTCCAAAGACATGCAGTATAAGTGAATTGGATCAACTTAAATTGGCCATAGTGTATGAGTGTGTGTGAATGAGAAAGTGTATGGCTGTTTCCCATTACTTGGTTGTGGCTGGAAGTGCATCCGCTATTTAAAACATATGTTAGAGCAGTTGGTGGTTCATTCCGCTGGGGTGACAGCAGGCAGATAATGGAAAATGAAAAATGAATGAATTCATAAATGTATGTTATTTTTAAATTAATGTTTGTGTACACGACAGAAATCAAAGTACATTGTTTCATTACTAATAGGTACCTTGCGAAGTGTGAAGTATCACAGGGTCTGACCAAGTAAATCAAATCCGCCTGAGAGATTTACAGTATTAAATAGCAAAAAAATAGGGGTGTCAAAATTAATTGTTTCTTTGGTGCACCGCGATGCAAACAGGGACAATTCGATATCAGTTGAATAATAATCATAACCGGTTAGTACGTACTGACATCATTTATCTCCTATGCGTGATGTCGCAGTAGAATACTATGACGAAGGAGGCGAGGGCGAGTAAATAAAATGCTTCTACTACTTAAAAGGTAGATAATTATGCACAGTTCAGCTGCTTGTGAGTTTGCTGGAAAGTCTTTCATTGACACTAAAGAAGGCACAGCACACAAGCCGCTATTTCACTACTAGGTCGAAATGCTGTAAGAATTCATCTCTGCCTCTCTCTCTCACTTTGGACATTTGACCCGCTGACGTGTTTGTGAGGTAACTTGTCCTTTCCTCTTGGCTGATAAAGCGATGCTTGTGGATCCAGACACGAGCGTGCCTGAGGTGCAAGTTTTCTCTACGTTGTCTATTATGGATTACCTGTGATAACCGCGTATTATGCGCATATAGACTGTAACCGCGTCACTCATTGGTAAACAGCGATTTCATTTCTAAAGCCAACCGCAGCCCTTTCTGTTGAGCAGGTTAAGACAATAACCGATCAAAGGGGTGTAGGACCTCCTTTGACAGTGCTCAAAAAGCAAGCGGGATAATGTTTACATTAGTTTATTTGCTATAAATGCTCATGTTGTTCTGTGCATGTGTTGAAGTTTTGTTTGGTACATTCAAAAAGAGTGTTTTCTTTGAGCAGGTCAAATTAAAGGTACAGTTAATATATCTTACTGCTTGTATTAAAGGACAAAATTGTATTACAAATAGTATATGAATATTAATATATTTATAGATTTTAATAAAAAAAAATAATAATTCTTGTGTTGTGTAGAAAAAATCTAATTATGTATGGAAAGCATCGTCAATGCACCGTGATGCACCGAGATTTCGAATTGAAGGAATCGATGGCATGACAATCATAACCGAACTGAACCGGGAGACCAGTGTAGGTTCACACCCCTAGCAAAAAAACATCATCAGTTCCAGTACATTCTGTGCTTAAAGTCACTCACTCATTTTCATTTCATTTCATTACATCTTTAAGTGGATTACATTAGTGTAATATTGTAGGAGACTAGTGATTGAGGGTATTGACCTTATTCTTTGTGTACGAGCGGGCGCAGCCATTTGAATCTCTTTGGCTCAAGACTTCCGGTCTCATTCACTGCCATTCATTTTTAGATGTTAAAAACAGCTTGTTACGCTGCTATGTTGCAAACTGATATTTTCTTTTTTTATGTATAGTCATGGACACACTTGTTTGTAGAGCAAGTAGTTTAAAAGTAGTTTATTACTCCTAGTCATTTCTCCCATAGGCAACTGAATTGTATGTTCTAAAACAATCGCAAAAACGAGCACACTTCCGCATTGAAGAATAAGGTCAAAAGAGGCAACTTTGGATAGTCATCCAGTGGTACTAAAGGGCCAGGCTTTTTAAAATCTGTCTTAGGGTGTTTTCACACCTGCCTTATTTAGTTCGGTTGAATCGCACTAGAGTTCGTTTTCCCTCTTGGTGCGGTTTGTTTGGGTAGGTGTGAATGTAGCAATCACACTCAAGTGCGCACCAAAAGTGGACCAAAAAAGCAAACCAATCACCTCCTTTCAAATGAACCCTGGAGCAGTTCATTTGTGATGAGAAAATGATCCAATCTATAACAGAAGCAACCACAAAAAGTACTGTGACTTTTTAGATTAATCCAGCTGCCGTAGTCCGATGCACTGTGCATTATGGGATATGAAGGAAAAATATTTGTTTACCAAGGATTTTAAACAGATAGAGAGAGAGGGAAAAACATTACCTGTTGGATCGTTGGCAATATTTCCGGATGATGACCTTGTCGCAGTTTAGCTAAATTAATTCACGCCTCCTCCTAAAATGACTTGCGATGCACCTTCACTGTTTGCAATGCATTAAAACATTGTTTTCCAGCCACAGCCGCGCTTTATTCTCGAAATGTATAGTAAGTGATGTATACAAACTATATAGTATACTATGACCAGGGATACAATCAGCAAGCGCAGTCATCCCTCCATAGTAAAAAGCGACATTTTGTGTCTGCTGGTTTGTTTACTTGCGGGAGTTCCACTGACATTTTCCTGCACGTTAATTCTGACCAATCGGAAAGCAGTTCAGGAAATCCATCTTGCCAATGAGTGATGTGGATTTTGTCACATGACTACATTTTGGTTCTTTTCAACTGGTTCAGACCAAAGCAATCAGTGTGGTGTGAATAGAACCCAAAACGGGAGAAAAATGCTACAATGTATAATTTATTGCTCTTGGTCATGACCAAATCAACCGAACCACAGATGTGAAAGCACCCTTACTTTGCAACTTAATAATACCTTGAGAAAGTTATTTGTTCATTTATACAGGTTGACCTGAAAGTATGTACTTTAAAATCTGCCAACCATGCCAAGTCAATAATCTGAACTGTAAATGTCATGTGATAAATCCAGAGGTTCTCAACCTTGCTCCTGTAGTCCCAATGTCCTGCAAAGTTTACTTCCAAGCTGCTTCAGCACACCAATCTATAATTTGCAAGTGACCCTGAAGAATTTGATTAGCTGGTTCAAGTGTGTTTGATTAGTGCGTTCAAACTCTGTAGGACAGAAGGTCTTCAGGTGAAAGGTTGAAGATAGCTGGACTAATCACTGCAAGAACTTTATTTTCATGAGGTCTGGCAGCAGAGATGTTTATAATCTAGATCTGGGTACTGGAGGCAATAATATTATAAAATAATTATGATACCAGAACCATGGAAGATGTATCTATGGCATCTACCAGAAGATAACAAACCAATGCTAATCAGCTACACCCTGAAACATTCTCTCTTAAAACGCCCATTTACACAATGATGAATACATGTGTAAATAGGGTCTCAAACCTTTCAAGTTTGCAACTTTTGACCACCTCCAGAGGCAGTTGAAAATGCAACCGATCGGATTGCTTTGTAGTGTAAAGCCTCTGGTAAATGCTTTGAATGATTACTACAGACCATCTACTGTCCCACTGTCTTGTCCTGCTGTAAGAAAGCACACTAAAACAAAGTATTCATACTGTATGCTGATGTAGTATAGCAAAAACACATAATTACAGTTGAAATTGTAGTTGCCATCTACATCCTTTTAATTTGCCTGGTTGCTGCCTGCTCAGAAGCCACATAACTTGGGTTTGTTAATTCAATAGCACTCATGTGTCTCAGTGTGGGCTCGTAAGAATGTGATGTAGTGCTTGGTGAAGAAAGGAAGGAAGGGTCTTAAAATTTGAACACAAGTGTACACAAGAGGTGCATTTGAACAAATATGATGTGGAAACAGAGCCTCAGTTAGACACAAAAAAAGTCAAATGACATGTAAAGGAAACAACAACAGATTGCATTGTTTGTTTGTGCTGGTTAGGGGTGTGTAAATCTATAATGGATGATATGAGCTTCATCTCTAGCACAGCATAATTCATTCTGCTTTGCACTGCAGAATCATTAGGACACGCAAGGGTCTCTATCGGCTCCAAGCCAACTTCATTTTACTTATTTTAGACCAAAACAATTCTCTCAAACAGAAAGAAATCATCTGACTGACATGTAAAAAGACAGACATATTTATTTTGGTTCTAGAATCTGATTGGCTGATAGCTGTGGGATATTCTGCAATAACAGCACTCGTACAGCCTCTTCACACTTGTGTATTACTCCGCCCACATAGAGTGACAGCAGATCAATAAACTCACTACAGTTTGACAAATATTGCAGCAACATAATCTACTTTTTAGGCTATTTTAGGTGAGAATGTAGTTGTTTACGTTGCAACTATGCAGTTTATTTATAAGGATAGTGCCTATTTTGAATATTTCTAATTTCTGAGATTCAGCGCGTCGGCATCCATCAGCTGGTCATTGAGCACAGCAAAGACAGTTGACGTTCCGCCACAAGATGGCGACAGAGACCACATAATAAACCCTTAGGGGAGAGAAATTCAGAGTAAATTAAAAAACTAGAGCTGATTATATCATTATAAAACAGGTAAGTGACATTGTAAGTCGATCTCTCTTTTGTATGGTGTAGTTCTGTGTTTATACTTTAGTAATCTAGTAGTGTGTGCTTTGCTTTGGCTTTTTCGTGGTTAACTATTGTGATATCCTGATTGCAACAGAGAAATACTGGGAAATCCCTGTAGACTGATGGAATTTCATTCCGTTCAGCCTTATAATCTTAAAATGTGAGTTAAATCACCTGTTTTGTCATCACTTTAGATATTACGCTATAGAATCATTCAAGTACTAGCTCTAAAGTGTTGTTGGTGAATTAGTTGCGGTTTCTGCTGCTCTGACCATCAGCTGCAGATATCAATGAGTGACAGAAGAAAGCAGTTCCTTGTACAAAATGATTTTTAGACTCTCCGTGTTTGATTTTCATTTTTATATACACAATTGGGCCGTTGTATAAACAGAATATCACACTCGTAGCAGTGCGATATGGCTGTATATCATCACTGGTGGGACACTGAGGCACTCAGCCTACGGTCTCGAGCCAACACACGCCCCCCACCAGTGCTGATATAGCAGCCATATCGCACTGCTATGAATGTGATATTGTTTATATATATATATATATATATATATATATATATATATATATATATATATATATATATATATATATATATATATATATATTGAAGTCAGAATTATTAGCCCCCCTGAATTATTAGCCCCCTGTTTATTTTTTCCCCCAATTTCTGTTAAATGAAGAGAAGATTTTTTCAACACATTTCTAAACATAATAGTTTTAATAACTCATTTCTAATAACTGATTTATTTTATCTTTGCCATGATGACAGTAAATATTGTTTTACTAGATATTTTTCAAGACATTTCTATACAGCTTAAAGTGACATTTAAAGGCTTAACTAGGTTAATTGGGTTAACTAGGCAGGTTAGGGTAATTAGGCAAGTTATTGTATAATAATGGTAATGATTCTGACTTCAACTGTATGTATGTATGTATGTATGTATGTATGTATGTATGTATATATATATATATATATATATATATATATATATATATATATATATATATATATATATATATATATATATTATATATATATACATCTAAGTTCATTTTATTTCAAACAGTAAATAATATATTCAACATGTTGTGTCAGTCACATTTGCACACTGCGTTTGAAACTTTTGTCTGTCATAAAAACAATATATATATAAAAATAAAAATCTGATAGGGTTCTATTATTTATTTCAGTTTTTTTGGCATCCGTAGAAAGCATTTTGAGAGGTGTTTTGACAATTCAAAGCCACAAAAGCCAAAATCCAGAATGCTGTCATTCACAGCACAAAGCACTTCATGACAAAAAAGTAATATAAAGACAGAATGTGGCGGATGGTTGAGAATCAGCCCACTGTATGCTGGTTTCAATGTCTGACACATACATTTCTCATGCTGCTGTTTGGCGAGTGTGTGTGCTTGTGCATGTGCATGTGTGTCCATATGTTTGACATTATGTAGCTGCAGTATTGCAAGAAAAGCATCAAAATTCCAAAGCATCACTGATTAAAATGACTCCAAATTGTTTTGTGATTTATTTATTTATTCAGATTAATTAATACACATTGGTGTCAGTGTGCAATTTTTTTTCAGGATACAAATACAAAAATACTAAAATTTTAATTTGTTAAAATGATAAAAAAAAAAAAAAAAAAAAAAAGCATAGAAAGTATTTCCTTATCTTAAGCTCAACATGATTTATTCAGTTTTTTACTGGAAAGCTATTAGTACATGCGGATGGTCTCTGATTAAGCAACCACTTAATCACACTGTTTACCTAAGCACCTTTTTTAAGGGGCCGCTTTAGGTCTCTCTCTCTTTCTCTTGCTCTCTCTCTCTCTCTCTTTCGCTCAATCCATCTCTGCCACTGACCCAATCCCAGTAATGATGGATCGATCTAGCTCCGCTATGTTCTGCTGGAGTCTGGAGTGGTTGTAAACCGTGGTTCTCTGGATGGGGCTGATGTGGAGAACCATGGAGGCTGCAGTAATTAGCGCTAGTCAATGTTATGGCACTACATCAATCAGAACCTCTTTTCATCCCGACAGTGCCATGATTGGACCGTTTGTTCTGCCTCTCGTGGCCCAGTGTTCAGATGCTGTGTGGTTGTTTTCCGTATACCTCTAGAGAAGAGCTGATAGCAGGTCCTGTATGTGACCGAAGCTCGGTGACTGACGCAAGTGAATGTTTTCTTGGTTTAAACCAGTGACATATAGGTATGTTTTGATAATGAGGTAACTACAACCAAACTTGACATGATTCTGCATATTTCAAGTTTCATTAATATAAGATAATATGACTAGGCAGTTATGGCAGATTTTAAAATGTCAAGTGGTGTGACTCAAAAAAAGTTTAACTACTAAGCCCAATCTAATTGTTTCACTTTTATTTTATATATTTATATATATATATATATATTGACAAATTAGTGAAAGGGATTTATTGATGAATTGTTTTATGATGGTTGATAGTTTTAGACACTGTGTATAATTATTATTATTTATTTACTGATTATCAGTGTCGGAATTGGCAGTGAGAAGGACTTAATTATCAGTATCGGTTAAAAAATGTGATATCACGCATCCATAAATGAGAATATAGGAATTCATAAGAATCTTTATATCGAAATATCCAAAAACCATGAGAACACTGTTATATATTTTACGGACTTATGTACTTACATTATCGCAAATGTTTCAAAGAATGAATTCAATGTTTCAAAGAGTTTAAAATCCAGAGAAACAAGCAATTTTAACTAGTGACATGGACATTGTGTCATTGTCATTATGTCGCCATGCTAAGGATCATTAACCCTAGATGTTTTAATTTATATAAAAACATGGAAACTCCAAAGAGGCGTTAATATGCTGTGTGTTTTATCAGATTGCACAGAGTACCATTATAAAAGAACCAAAAAAAATGTATTTACTATAATCATACAGTGCTGATTCTTTCCCACGTTTCAATTACAGTTTTTCCCAATTGTTTACACACAGTTACTTGTACTTCAGACACAATGACTACAACATGTCACTGATGCACCAACCCCCTGAACCAATTCTGCTAAACTACAAGCACAATTCCTGCTTTACACTCAAATTGCAGATTTAACACACACTTTTTTCACAATTTTTGGCACAATTTTCATGCAGAAAATCTCTTGTTTTCACAAGGAACACACTGTCATTCAGATTTGTAAAGTCAGTTGTCCTACTTTACATACTAACTCATCACATAGGTAAACACCTGTCACACATAATTGCACTTTAGAAATCAGAGCTCATCTCATATTCTACATTTCTCAATCCGATTGAGAATTTTTTTTCTGTCTGGGGATGGAAAGTGTGTTACCGAAATCCACACTTTTTTTTTATTAATTAATTTATTTTTTACTGTAACTGTATTCTTTAAATACTTCTGTTGATGGCATATGTAGACCACGTTATGTGCATTATTGTGTTGGTTGGGATGAACACTGTGTACACTTTTTTTGTGGGAAAAATACAGTAAAATATATTTGGTACCGTGTATTTGTGTGTTTTGTATAAAAACACTATTCTGAAATATTTTAGTAATTGTAACACTGAACAAAAAAAGGCTCACAGTAAGTCATTATGATGAATGGAGAAGAAGTGGTCATAGTGCTTTACATTAAGCACATGAGTGTTCAAATGGTTCTTATAAATGTCTATTCATGTGATGGCTTGTGTGTGTCATTTGAAAACAAAACACCATTTTGAGAAGAATGTACATTGTTTTGAATGTAAAGTTTAATTTTTTGCCCAATGTGTGTGCGTTTTGTGATTTGCGTGTAGAGTTCTGACAATATGAGACATGCTTTCAGAAAATGTGTGTAAACAATTGGGAAAAACTGTAAAAAACCTGGAAGTGGTTTATTGTGGTATAACTAAAAAAACTTTGCTGCTTTCGAGCCAAGTCGCTGTTGCTTTCAGCAATTGCTTTCACGCTCTCATTTTCCTCCGATGGCTTTCAGCCTTAAGGCTCATACACACCGGGACGCTTTTTGTTTGCATTTATTGTCAGCGATTTTCGAGATGTTTTTCCGGATTCAAACCCAATCGATTTTCATCGCCGTCGAGCAAAAGAGTGACACCCAATCTGACACCCGATTGTAACAAACAAAAAACGAGCATGAGGCATTTCTTTAAAAATTACGCATTTATGCCTGGCGTTTTGCCCATTGGTGTGCACGAGTACATTGCCACCCTTTATTTAGTCACGAGGCGTTAAACGTCGACGGAAAAACGCGAGCAAAAAGCATCCCAGTGTGAACGGACCTTTACTGTGGATCAGACTACAAAGATAATAAGTTCCATGGTGTCTTAAAACTGTCGATGCGTCTGAAATTGTCTACTAAGTAGGTATTGCATTTGAATTTAAATGTACTACTCAGCCATTAGAAAAGTACAATCAATACAGTATTATTATGAGTAGTATGAATGAAACTCGGATTTACCACGTCTGCCATTTTGTCATCATCACGTGACCTACCCACGTCAGTTGCCTCGCTTCATTCCCATTCATGAATTCTTTTGCGGAGCACTATGGGATATCGTTATATCCATCAGATGCGCACTTCAGAATCCCGCCGGAAGTAGTAGGTCATGTGCGTACTTCTCACATACTGTTTTTTGAATTCTATGAATTCAGACATTCTACTCGGCTCGCATACTGATTTTAGCGTACTGTATAGTATGGAATTGTGTGATTTCTGATGCAGCTTATGCCTTTGATTACTGTAAATATGCACCCTCTGGTGGGAGTATTGTGCCTTTAATACTTTAATAAATTAGTAATAATACACCATTACAATTGTTATGATAAATGTAGAGTTGATAATCACATGATATTTTGGTGGAAACTCCAAAGAGACATTAATATGTTGTGTTTTATTAGACTGCACAAAGTAGTATTATAACAGAATCTAAAATGCATTTAGAATGATCAAACAGGGGTGCTTCTTTTCCAAGGTTTTGACCAGAAAACCCAGAAGTGGTGTACTCTGGCATAATAAAAGGTCTGCTGCTTCCATGCCCTGTCGCGCATTTTTCATTATTGAAATATTTGCAATTATGTAAGTACAGTGGTCCCTTATTTATCACGGGAGTTATGTTCTAAATATAACCCACAATTGGCGAAATCCGCAAAATAGTCAGCTTTATTTTTTACAATTATTATAGATGTTTTAAGTCTGTAAAACCCCTCACTACACACTTCATACACTTTTCTCAAACAGGCATTTTCATACTTTTCTCTCTTGTTTAACACTCTCAAAGATCAAATTTTCATACAAAAATAACTCCAGTATTATAGAATGAAACCAAAGATCAAAACCTGTTGTCGGGTGCAAACATTCATCGCTTTCAGCAAAAGGTTCATAAAGCTTTTTAACTTTTGTGCGGATAACGTTGGCATCCAGTGTAATGTTTTTTTTTTTTTTTCTGCAGTCACTGATCCACAAAGCGAAAGCAGACTCCACATGTTATTTTTTTTTTAATAATTATTTTTATAGGGGTTTTCACCTTATTGATAGGACAGTGGAGATTTAGGAAAGTATGGGGAGTAGAGAGACGGGAAGGATTGGCAAAGGACCCCGAGCCGGAAATCGAACTCGGGTCGCCGCAAGTACCTGGGTGCTATATGTCGACGCACTAACCACTAGGCTATTGGCGCCGACATTCGCATGTTATTTTAAATGAAATAATTCAGATGGCGCTCTCTGGCGTGGCAGAAATATGAGCAGTGTCCTGAGTTTTAGCTGAGCACCGCAGACAGCCGACGACTTGCGGCGCCGGTGTGCGTACCCTGAAATAAACCTGTGTGTGCAACCCCTTTTACGATGGTCTTACTGCGGACAGTTACAACCCTTTTTGCATTCTTGTTGGAAACACACTGCTAGCGATCGAAGATTTATGTTAATGTGGCAAGCGGAACGCATTCTGTACTGTACATGAGACACGTAGGAGATTGATTGAGAATGGTCTAAACAGCCAATCAGGACGGAGAACACAATGCGCTGTAAAAAAAAAAGAAGCATGTCAAATTACACAAAAAAAAAAATTTGCGAAACTGCGAGGCCACAAAAGGTGAACCACGTTATAGCGAAGGACCACTGTACATAAGTACAAATATAAGAGTTCTAGTGTTCTTTCGGATATTTTGATGCAAAAAAATGTTACAACTTGTGCCTTTATTGATGTCTTAATGACTGATCATTTTCATTAATTCGTTCATTTTCTTTTCGGCTTAGTCCCTTTATTAATCCGGGGTCGCCACAGCGTAATGAACCGCCAACTTATGCAGCACGTTTTTATGCAGCGGATGCCCTTCCAGCTCTGGGAAATATCCACACACACTCATACACTATGGACAATTTAGCTTACCCAATTCACCTGTCGCATGTCTTTGGACTGTGGGGGAAACCGGAGCACCCGGAGGAAACCCACGCGAACGCAGCGAGAACATGCAAACTCCACACAGAAATGCCAGGCTCGAACCAGCGACCGTCTTGCTGTTAAGCGACAGCAATACCTACTGCGCCACTGCGTCGCCTCAATATATTTTATGTGGCAAAAAGTATTTAATAAATTTGAAGCAGTAATATCACAACATGATCTCACAGCAATTTGTAACTTTTTAAATTCAGAGGCAGATGCTTATGAATTTGTATGATCTCATTAATGGATGTACAATATAAAACGTTTAAACGTTTGTATGCCATTTTTAGAGTTAATAAACTTTAATGTCTGTGTAAAACAATAAAACATTCGAACACACGTAAACATCATTCTTATTTAGCAGTTCTTAATTTAAAAAGCCATCACACATTTCATTTATTGACCTCACATACCCTGCAGGCACAGGATGTCAGCATGATGTCATATTGACGTTGTACCCCAACGTAATGGCGATGTTGGATTTTATTCGGAAATGAAAATCGGGTTGACGTCAGAACCCAACATCAGGCCGACGTCAGTGTCCAACATCCAACCTAAAATCAACCAAATATCAATGTCAAATCATGTTACACCTTGACGTTGTGTGGACGTTACTACTATGACATCTGCCAGATGTCTGATTTTGGTCACTTTCCAACAAAACCTAAAATCAACCAATTTGACGTTGTTATTGGACGTCAAAATAACGTTGTCCTTAGATGCTGGCTAGACATTGAACCTAACGTCATGACCTAAATCTAACCTAATATTAACGTCTTATGATTGTGTGTGCCAGCTACTTACCAGTGTGCTAATAACTATTTCAGACTATTTTCAGAGTGACTATTTATTATTAGGTCATGTCATTAAATTGCATAAACACTCTAGTATTCAATCAGTAAGTCTCATTCAATATACTCAGTCTACTTTTATTTAACCTGGCAAAAAAAAAAAAAATCATAGGCCAGTTGACTGACATTTAAAGACTTGTCTTCATAAAAAAATAACAAAAGACAAGAGATTTCAATCTGATGTAAGAGATCATAACATTCATTTTAGCATGTTCTCACTTTTTTCCTCTCCCAGTTCTTGTTCTTTTGCTCTATTCAGGCATCAGTGAGTGTGATTCCACGAGCTTAGCTTTTGTTAGTGCTGGTTAAGAACACGCATTAAATAGAGATGAGAATAGAACAGACAAATGTATTTTGTATTTGAAAGCATGATGAGTTTAGAGGGGAGGAAAAAATGTCACTTTTGATTTCTACTTTGCTGATAATAGTGCATCATCATCGATGTTAAAGAGAAACAAAATTGAAGTTCTGGTGTGTTTTAAAGAGCCCTGTTATATTAGATTAGTATAGCATCAGAAATGACTTTGAGACTGTTCAGATGTGCTGGATCAAAACGGACCACACGCAGTTCACAGGCCATGAAAACCTGATGGTGTGGAACAGAGTAGGCAGGGCGGTCTTTCCAACCGCTAGATGAACGGTCAATCTAAGAGGTCACTTTACCATTACACATTTCAGGGCCAAAATAAAATACAACCTTATTTACTGTAACAAATTGGGATTTACTATATGTGTGCGTGTGCAAATGTTAAGCCTTGACTGCTTTGTGAAGCAAACAAATGCTGACAGCAAAACAGAATTAGCCTACTATGCCCACAGCACGATGGAATTACCACAAAGCACAAGAGAATTAGCCCACAACACAATGGAATTAACCCACAACATAACTGAATATTTTCAGCTCAATGAAATTTAAGGTACAGTGAAAAATGGTGTAGCACCTCACCATTTTAAAGGAAACAATTGCTAATTGTGTCAGGGAGTTGCTCATCGTGTCATTCTACAAGGCTTGAATCATGTAGTTTGTTTTATAACAAGAAAAAAACAATCTACTTGTATTGCAATATGTAGCATTGTGATGAATAAGATCGCATTGTAGAAGATAATCCAACAAATCCAACATAATTGTTAGTCAACTCAACTCATTCTGCAGCCATCTTTTTTATGTAGAATTGCAACTCTTATCTACATAAATAAAAAAATAAAAAAAACTCCAACGTGCTAATAAGTCTAATAATGTTTCATCAATACCCAGGGTGATATACATTTCAAAACTTAAAGAAGTCTTAAAAAACACTAAACTTAAACTCAAAAATACATGTTTATTGGTTATACTGTACTAATACAATATCCAGCAATTATTTATGCCCTTGAAAACTAAGAAAGTAAAACATTTTTGTTAACATTGATGTCAGTATGACCATTAACTGACATCAGGGATCATAACACGCAACTGTTATATTTATTTATTTAATGATTTATTTGTTCCTCACGAGGAAGCGTAAGTATTTTACCTTTTGTCAGTTTAGTGGCTAATTCATACAAATTTGAGTTGAGTCGTACGAAAATGTATGATTTTAAAAAGGAGTCGTGGCACAAAACCCCGCCCCTCAACCCAACCGTCATTGGGTGATAAGCAAATTGTACTTTTAATTGTAATTCATACCAATTAGCCACAAAATCGAAAAGTTACGAATTGAGATAATGTTAACATAGACTATGTCTGTGAATTTATGTTTTGAGTTTTTACTGCAAATGTCACATCCATAACACTGGAATTGCTTGTGTGTGTATATATATATATATATATATATATATATATATATATATATATATATATATATATATATATATATACGAGCAATTCCAGTGTTATGGATGTGACATTTGCAGTAAAAACTCAAGACATAAATTCACAGACAAAGTCTATGTTAACATTATATTGAAATATCTGTTTATATTTTCCAGAACAACTAACCACAGAGTTAAGGGACAAGAAAAATATTAATCTGTAAACATGTTTTGTACTTTAAATTAGGAAAATAAACATGCGTTATGGATGTGACCAAAACAGTCTGCGAGTTTGCAGTATACAACATACTTTGTAGAAATTCTGTGAATTAAACTGCACAACCCAAAAGAAACAATGCTAATCTAAAGGATAAACGATGGCTCTCTATAGAACAAAAATGATTGACTTTTTTATTTGCCATTTTTGCATTTATGAGGAAAAAGTGTCGTTATGGATGTGACATCTCTCCGTTATGGATGTGACAGATGTGAAATTGCCACTTGCGTGACATTAATAAATCAAATATAATTGTTTGAAAACACTGACAGAGACATTTTTGAGTATTTCTAAGTACTGTAAAATACTTGCTTGCTTACACAAAAATCTTAGAAATTTATGGTGAAAACTTTATTTTTTTCATGGCAAGGTAGATATTTGCATGGAATTGCTCAGATATATATATATATATATACAGTTGAAGTCAGAATTATTAGGCCACCTTTGAATTTTGTTTTCTTTTTTGAATATTTTCCAAATTATGTTCAACAGAGCAAGGCTAGAATAAAAGCAGTTTTTATTTAAAAAAAAAAAAAAAACATTTTAAGGTCAAAATTATTAACCTCTTTAATTTAGTCCCAATATTTTTCCGATATTCTACAGAACAGTGCCTATTGGTTAAATATTTATAATTTTGGAGATACAGCACGTCGGCATCCATCAGCCTGTTATACTGAGCTATACTGAATATATATATATATATATATATATATATATATATATATATATATATATATATATATACATACATACATACATGATGATTGGTTGTATATCTACATTTTCAAGACTAAATGTGTACTTGTTGTGTCACTAGGGTTGTCAAAATGTTGGTTATTGTTGTAGAAACTTTTGTTGCAAAAAATCATTACAGATTTGGATTAACATTAATCTGTAGCTGCAGCATGAGCCAGTTATTTCATCATTTCAAAATGAGTTGATTTGTTTTTTACTTTTATTAATCATCAAACATTGCTCCCGCATGTTATTTTACTACCTATAAACAAATATTGGATATGAGCAAATTATTCTGTAGAATAAAATTAACAGTTCAATCATCCAGTGAAACTCAGTCAGGGATTTGATTTATTGAGCCACATAGCATTTGGAGATGGGCAAGCTTTCCTCATTATAGAGTAGTTACATTACCCCACCCACTAACAAACATGACGATGGGTTTAGACAGTATAGCATGA
This sequence comes from Danio kyathit, assembly GCA_903798195.1. Lineage (NCBI taxonomy): Eukaryota > Metazoa > Chordata > Actinopteri > Cypriniformes > Danionidae > Danio > Danio kyathit. The sequence goes on from LR812536.1 coordinate 52,098,625, forward strand.
AACCATGTAGCTTGATGCACAGCATGTACATTAATGCATATGCATACACTACAGTAAAACAGACTATCAAGTACAGTATAATTAAAGAAGGAAAAATGAAAGAGAAGAATTATTTTTCTCACTCATAGCAATAGCAGCATGGCAAATCATTTTACAGAACATAAAGAACAAAGCAGGTTTCAGCAACACAAAAGCAAAGCTTTAATTAAGCATAATGTTAATTAGTGTCGGTGTGGTGGAACACTTGTTCTGTCTGATTATCAGCTAATTAATCTCTAGAGAGAACACGCTGAGCTCTGAGAGACAGATTAAAATCCAGAGACCAGCATGACCAGCGGCCTGAGAAAGAAAGAGAGTGAGATTTCTGATGAATAAAAGGTTGTAAAAAAAAGTTTGAATCTGAAAAGACCTGTGTGGCGAGCAACCATAAGCATACTAAAAAAAAACCTACAACTAGATTCCGCCTACCATATTCCCAGCCAATCCCGTTCAGTGTGTCTCTGTGATTCCCAAATGAGGTGTAGTCCAGACCTGTCTAAGATGGAGCCTGTTTACCTTGCTAACAAGAACTAAACCCTTAGAGGCATCGACCGCTGTCTGCAGAGTCAAGTGTGTGTGTGTCTTCAGGATTCTCTGGCTTTCTGCTTTACAAACATGTTCTCTAAGGGGTGAGGTGGCGAAACATCTGAAAACCAGAATGTTATGGCTTCCTATAGTGCCCTGTACTCTGTTAACCATACAGTAAGTGCTATTACATAACTCCTCTTGGAAGAATAAATATGTATTTTAAAGAAGAAGGTTCCATTGGAGTTATGGTGTATGTTACTGTATTTTAAAGTTGCATTTTGAAAATCGCTATATAAGTTATACAATGGTGTAAATACATATACAGCGAAACAAATGGTGCTGTAAAGTCAATACAGTATTTTTGCTGTAATTGATTTATAGTAAATCACTGGCAAACTGCTGCCAGTAAGTTACTGTAGATTCTACAGGAAATTGTTAACAGTGTATTTATGCATTTAGTGCATGCGTTACTCTCACACAATATAAAGTCACGATGATGCAAAATAATAATAATAATAATTCCTTACATTTATATAGCACGTTTTTGGGGGAATCTCCAGACAGAGTGATGAAGCTAATTATGATATGGGGATGGTTAGAAGGCCATGATGGCCAGGATGCCAGGGTTAAACCCATATTCTTTTTTTTGAAGGACATCCTAGGTGTCACGATCACCAGCGATCTATTACCAGAAATCGCTGGTAAACACACTTACATTCATATGGACTACAAATCCGCCATGTTTTGGACAACAACACCCAGTCATACAACACAGACACACAACCGGTTCCAGATCATGACTGATTACAATCCCACAGCTGAAGCTGCTCAAGGACTGATTTATGCGCTACATAAGAAGCACAAACACAAAGACTGTTGCTGAGTCTTGTTATCTGTTTAAGTGACATAACAATGCGTTTTCCTGGTTTGTTTTCCTGTGTTTTGATCCTCACCTTGGTTATCTGTGTATTCCTGTCTCCTGCCTGCCTTTGACCACTTGCCTGTTATTTTGACTATGACTCTGGATTGCCCGTATACATCTGTTTGCTCCTGTGTTGACCATTGCTTGCCTGCCCTTTAATAAAACCCTGCATTTGGATCCGCACCCTGTTGTCAGTGTCATCCCCTGGTTTTTTAAAGACCACAGAGAGTCTCGGTTTTAACGTCTCATCTCATGAGACAGTGCTCACTGAGCAGTATAGATTCCCCATCAATATACTGGGGCGTTAGAACCCATACTGACCGCAGGTTAAGCGCCCCCTGCTGGTCTCACTAACACCACTTGTGGCAGCAACCTAGATTTCCCATGTGGTCTGCCATCCAGGTATACTGACCGGGCGCAGCCCTGCCTAGCTTCAGTGGGCGACCATGTGAAAGTTGCAGAGAGCTAGCTGCCGGTGGACTTTTTTTTAATTGGTCAGCTTGGTAGCGGTGGCAAGTATGGGTGGAGCCAAGAGCTGTGGGATTGGAATAAAGCTGCAGTCACACTAGAGTTTGAGCTTGCAAAATTCTGTAGTACAGCGCTGCGAAAAGGGGCGGTATTAAACAAGATGATTAGACATTAAAAAAAGCAAGCGATTGCTCCATGTTTTAAATTTCTGTTCAGAGAGGTCATGTTTTGATCCTGGATTGGTCTCACGCAGTCAAGTGATGCGATTTCGCAGGTCAGAGTTCACCAAGCTTAAACTTTGCACTGCATCGAAATGCGAAACTTGATGCATGACCCTTCGTTTTCGGTCTGACGCATTCGCGTGCGTATGAATGGAAGTCTATGGGGAGAAAAGTCCAGTGTGACCGCAGCTTAAGGCTGGTGGCATGAGCATTTTACAAGTATTGAGTCATGAGGAGGAGCTTCGGGTGGATACTTTTGTTTTGTGTTTATTTTATAATTAAAGTTATTAAATGTAACCAGTTCCTGCCTTGATTCTTCCCTGAATAAGTGTGTGTTCTAAAGTAGCATTGCATGAATTTCCAGCGTAAACCCGAAAACACTGGAAATCAGCCCAGTGGAACATAGAAACTTAACTGCCTACTGCATTTTGGAAGTGTTATTCCCAGAGCAGCATAGTCAGACAAACACTACTCACTGTACTCAGTGTGGTGAGGGGGTTATCTAGGTGATGTTAGGGATTTTTTTTTAAATGAAATATTTTGAAAATTTTCTATATATATATATATATATATATATATATATATATATATATATATATATATATATATATATATATATATATATATATATTAGGGGTGTAACGGTTCACAAAAATCACGGTTCGGTTCGATACGACACAGTGGTGTCACGGTTCGGTATGTTTTCGATACAGCAAAAAAAAAAAAAAAAAAAAAAAAAAGGAAAAAAGCCAGAGGATTTTGTGATTGAAATCTTTTTATTGTATGAAAACTAACATCATAAAAGCATGATCTCTCTTCTTTTCTTTTTTTTACTTTGAACTAGGGATGTCAGTTTCTACAAAATCCAGTGATCAATGATCATTTAAATTAACGACCAATTAATCTATTAATCGCTCATTCTTATAAACGATCCGTTTAAATCTAGGATACCAGCCTGTGTTGAGGCTACTGAAGAATGAGCCGAATATGCAATGCATTATGATTCTTGCTTAATCGTCACAACGAAAAAATCCCAAACTAGGCTACAGGCTGAGTAGCCACGTCAGAGGTGAATGCGGCACACGCTTCTGTTAAAGCTTCCGTGAAGAACGAAAGCGAAAGCAACTACTAAACACGGTTATGCCATAAAATTATTTCATTTTTAACAATCAATTAAATTACACAGCGGTTTTATATCAAAAGTTTATAGTAATATAAAATATACTACATTTTGATGGTAAAATAATGATTTAAAGGACGGCTGTTATTTCTTTCAGCTTTCAAACATTAAATAACTAATGCATCAAGTGAAATAAAAACGAATATGAAACAACACATAGCAGGATTTAAAGCATATAAAGGACTATTATATTTAGCAAAATGCTGCTCTTTTTATCTTTGTATTTTTTTATCATTTTATTTTTGTTATTTTTAATATTTCTTTGTCTTCATAATTAAAGCTAATCGACAAATTCCTGCTTGACATTTTAGAAAATATTTTGCGTAGCTACCCAGTATATATTAAAGATCACCGAGAACAAAAAAACAAACACAAAAACATGTTACATGGCCCCATAAATGTCCAACTTATATTTAACTGAATCGTATAAATTATGAAAATTGCTAATTTTATTTTTATAAAACATTTGTTATTTTTTTTGAGTAAAAACAATATCGACATTTAAGAATCATTTTATTAATTCACTCATTCCTTTGACTTGTTTATTGGCGCATATATAGGCTATAATTTAAATCAAACAACAGTAAATTGGACCTCTACAATGCCACTAAGCTTTCAAACAAAAGTCCAAAAAATTAAAGAAAGATTGGACTTTATCCGGTGACGGCCGACACTGAGCTCAGTAAAATGTTTTTGATAAGTTATTAATAATCTGTTCAATAATTCGTTAAAGCCAAAATGAATGGTAATTTAATATAGGCTATTTAAAAAATATATATATAATAAATATAGGCCTAACATATTTTTAAATAAAATAAAATAGGCTATTTTCTGAAAAATGCGCCTGTCTGTGTTAATTATTCCATCGAATTAATTTGATCGCAACACCTGTTATTCCAGAACAGAACATTTGAGCTGGTTTCAGTTCTTTTCATTTTCTTTTTTCTGTAGTTTCATTTTTACAAATAATTTTATTTCATTTGTTTGTTAATTAAATGTTGTTATTTAGCCTATTTGTTATACAACAAAGTTGCAAATTAATTTGCTACAAGATGTGGCTGTGTAGTGCGCTTATCCAGAGCGCGTGAACTGCTGCTGAGAGAGAGAGAGAGCGCAATGGAAATAGGCTATTTAAATTTTCGCATGCTGATTTATGTGAAATTGCGAATACATGACTAATCGCATTGCAATTTTAAAAATGATTGTATTTTTTCCTTTAGGAGGGAAAGTCGATTTCAATTCATGCTAAAGACATGTGGTGCTGAAGTCTGAAAGTGCCGGTCATGTTGATGTGAACAGCTGAAGCTGTCAAATTATTTTTAGTTTATTTATTATTAATGATGATGATTAAAAATAATAATGCTATTCATTTTATTCAATAATGTAATTAAAACATGTAATATATCTACATTAATGCGAAACAAGCTAAATATCGCCTTTAAAGTCGCCATACTGTAGATCTCAGCTCTCTGCAATATCTTTGACTATATCCTCCTCAATACACGATATTGCAGGACAGGCTTAAAACAAAATTCGCAGCACTGAACATGTTCCCAGACTGAAAGTGATTGATGATGAGAAAACTCAGAAACCTGTGAAAACGGAGATGTTCACCGCATATAGCCGTGACGAGCGATTTTTTTTATAAATGAAAGCATAGTTGTGCCAGTCTGTTAAGCTTGCTTGAAACACCTTAATATTTTAGAGTAAATAGTTAAAGTTTGCATCACCAATAATTGATCTTACCCACGCGTGACCCACGTATACTTAAATATCATGCGACCTATTTTTTGATTACCTGACTCACGGATTAACGGCAGCACATGTGGATACAACCGGGATCTGCTTGATTTGACCGTCACCTGCCATCTCAGTGGATCTGAAAGCAGGAATAAGCAAAGTGCTCCCAAATGCCAGACCCGTTGTTGGTTATAGGAGGATTACATTAATGTTAGCTACTAGCCATTTTGCTAGCTGCAGTGCAGTCAGTCCGCGGCGCGTTTCCACCCTTTCGCTTTCGTCCGGAACAAACCCTGCATCATCTCAGCGCCCCTCGGTCTTCGCTTTTGTCCGGGACAAACCCCGCATCATCTCAACACCCAGCTCCGCCGGCTTTTTCGGATTGAAAGCGGCATAACTTTCGGTTTGAGCGCCAATTGAGCTTACTCCGACCCTGAGTGCAGTGTGTGCCTGACTGGAGGTGGGCGGGGAAGGCAGATGTTGCCTGTCACATCATGGGATGCCTTGTTGAGCATTGTTGCGCTGAAAACATTATATTTGTCTGAATCGTTCGGTTCGTATGCGTACCGAACCGAAAGCCTCGTACCGAACGGTTCGATACGAATACGCGTATCGTTACACCCTTAATATATATATATTATAGGTGGGCATAGATTAGTTTTTTTTTAATCTAGATTAATCTTGGAATTAATCTAGATTAATGTAGATTAAAAAGGCTCATTTGAATTCTGCCGAAGGCATTCAGAATATGTGTGCTACCCAAATAATAAGTCTTTGAGAACGGGTTTCTCAAGCCAGGTGGCGCATTAGACCAGGGGCTCATCTGCGGTTCCAAAATGCATCACAAACTGCTTGAGAAACTGTTCTATGATAATTGGTGATGAAAATAAATGATAATCAATGTGTTTACTAACTGTTTATTCAGTTAAACATGAATTTGTAGGCCAACATTGAACTGTAGGCCTACATAGGTTTGAATCAGCGATTTTTGATTACCTTAATCCGACTAAAGTCATAACTGAACTAAACAGAAATGGAATTAAGACATGTGGAGTGTGCAGATATTAGTGGCATTATTGAAGTAAACACCGCGGTCTTTAGGACCTTTCAACATATTTTCCAACAAGATCCACATGCGGCTGTCAGTATAGGACCTCACACACACACAAACACAAACGCACATCGCGAAATGCGGAATTTTTTTTTTTTTCCATTTGTCATGCGTTATTAAATTCCATAACACTCTCACCAGTACTTACTCATTATTTGAGTCTAATACCCCAGTTTGTCACAAGGGTATGAATGAAATGTTTGTGAGTTAAAGTGAAACTGCCGAACTGCAGTTAGAGTCAGGCATCCTGCTGATTTGATTCAGAAGGGCACTCTTGTCAGACGGCTCACCGGTCAGGTATACATCCGCGCTAATATATCAAGGTCAAAGTCATTATAGCTTGCGTAAAATAGACCCAGCTCCCAACCCAACTTTGAGATATTTTTTTATCGCACGATAAGAGTCTCGCGTTAACGCAGCACGTTAACACCGATAACAGCCCACCACTAATATATATATAATTTTTTATTTTTTTTACTTATTGCACTGATAGTGTTTGACCTGAAACAGAAACCATTCATAGTTTAAACAAAAGTACACCCTCTTGCATCAACCAAAAATTCAGTATTTGGATGTCTAGCATTATGCCCTTACAGTAGCACTTGCTAATAGATGCCATAACAGTCTAGAGGCAAAAAGCTGAGCAATGTCTAATGCTTGCTTTAAGAGCATGAAATGGACTGTGCATGCTATTCTTGGCGCCTTAAACCAATTAGCTTTATCATGACATAATTTACCTGCAGCATCAGAGTGATCAGTCATATCAACAACAAAAAATGATAATACTAAATCAGGTACTTCCAGGGGGGTGCCATTGAGATGAATGAAAATGTCCTCTTGAGCAATGCTGAGAATACAATGTGTGTTTGTGTTGTGTAAAGTATTGCCTTTAGACATATTTCAAAATCTGTCAATACGTGAATTTGTACTTGAGTAGTAGTTTCTGTTTTCCTTTAGTTCTAAAGTGAGCTTTGCTGTGCATTTGTGCACATGTAGACATATATATGTACTCAATCTATGCAAGAGAGAAAAAAAGCAGAACAAATAATTAAGTGTGTTTATAATTGTGTTGGCCTTGAGTAGGCACTGTTTGCCTGACCTTGCTATTTTTAAATATCTCTATCACAAGCACCAGTCAGCTGCACATTGCAACAGAGGGCTTAAGGTTTGTACTTCCTTTAGCATGAAGTCAGTGTAACACCATTTTTCCATTAGAGATTTAACACCTCCTCCAATTTACGTAAACTGTTTTCGACCTTACCACCCCTCCTCTGCCGTCCACACTTGGTGCTCGAGGACTTCATAGTCCATTCTGAAAACAAAGTGGGCATCATTTGCAACTCCAACACCTCTGACACTATGAGTCACCTAGTCCTTTCTCCTACTCTCCTGCTAAATAGGTTCTTATCGCCCCCTCTGCTGCCAACCTTGTCTGGGAATGTTTTAAATAAGAAAATCTTTCGGTTCTCATCAGGGAATTGAACAACTTTTAGAGAGCATACCAGATCCCATGATACCCACACAAAGACCTGGCTCTTAATAAATTGTAAAGATCCTCAATAAATTGGGTGACCAGATGTACCATTTTTGGACAAACTTTATTTTAATGGTCCGTTACATTGCATCTACATGCCAACTAATTCTCAACAGATTATAAGTAGACTGTTAGGTTGGGGTTAGGGTTAGGGTTGGGGTTAGGGTTAAGGTTAAGGCTGGGGTTAAGTTGGCATGTACTTGCAAAGTCTGTTGATCAACAGATATTAAGCAGACAGTCTACTAATACTCAAATGGACCATCAAAATAAAGTTTTACCCAATTTTTTACAGGACAGTCGTCTTTTATTTCAGCCTTATTTTTAGTGTCCAAATTTATTATGAAAAAATCATGTTTCAGCCTGCATCATAAAAATAGAATAGTAAAATGAAATGAGTTCATCAGTCTCTAATACTGTAACGCCCAATTCACATGGGGCTTCAGCGTCAACGCATGGCGGAGAGTGTGTCTGAAGTAGGGAGTGACGCGATCATCATAACAATGTCAGGCAATGAAATGAGTCCTTTTGAGGTATTTGCATAAAGTGATCTGATTGGCGGCTGCACGGTGGCGCAGTGGGTAGCACGTTTACCTCACAGCAAGAAGGTCGCTGGTTCGAGCCTCAGCTGGGTCTGTTGGCATGGAGTTTGCATGTTCTCCCCATGTTCATGTGGGTTTCCTCCGGGTGCTCCGGTTTCCCCCACAAGTCCAAAGACATGTGGTATAGGTGAATTGGGTAGACTAAATTGTCCATAGTGTATGTGTGCGAATGAGTGTGCATAAATATTTCCCAGTGATGGGTTGCAGCTGAAAAGGCATCCGCTGCATAAAACATATGCTGCTCATTCCGCTGTGGCGACCCCAGATTAATAAAGGGACTAAGCCGAAAAGAAAATGAATGAAATGATCTGATTGGCTGACGCTTCCATTGGCGCTTGAAAAATGTCCAACTTCTGCATTGAGAAACAACGCCGCTGATGCAGTGCTGACGGATCTGCAATTCAGTTCAACAATGATTGACGTCACCTATTCAAAGTGAACGGGAAGCATTGATGCTGATGCCCAGTATGAAAGGGGCGTAAACATCCAATTTACTTACCAGATTATGTTACAAAAATGTAAAACTTTAGTGTATTAAGGTGATCTTAGACTCTCTGAGTAGAAGCAGATTTCTTGTTCCCAGCATGCTTTGCATCTGACCTAATAAGAAAAAAATAAGTATTGAAATTAAATGTTATTCTGTTTGTTTTTGCTCAAGATTAACAGGGAGACTTAAATTAGTATTTAATGATGCATTGTAATGGCTTTTTCTTTAATATTGAAATTTGTAAGATCGCTACTGTGAAGAGTAGAGTCTAGTTTGGTTAAGGAATAGCTGAAAAACATTACTATATATTATATTACTATAACATAACTATATTCATGCTAGTGAAAAAAAAATGTGTTTTTGATGTAGGATGGGGCGACGCAGTGGCGCCTCACAGCAAGAAGCTCGCTGGTTCGAGCCTCAGCTGGGTTAGTTGGCGTTTCTGTGTGGAGTTTGCATGTTCTCTCTGTGTTCGCGTGGGTTTCCTCCGGGTGCTCCGGTTTCCCCCACAGTCCAAAGACATGCGGTACAAGTGAATTGGGTAGGCTAAATTGTCCGTAGTGTATGAGTGTGTGTGGATGTTTCCCAGAGATGGGTTGCGGCTGGAAGGGCATCCGCTGCGTAAAAACGTACTGGATAAGTTGGCGGTTCATTCCGCTGTGGCGACCCCGGATTAATAAAGGGACTAAGCCGAAAAGAAAATGAATGAATGAATGAATGATGTAGGATTGGGTGATTAATTGTATTGAAATCTCAAGCGCTTCATCTTCTCAAGGAAGCATGACGATTTGTTGTAAATATCCTCCAAAGCCCAGAGGGCGCTCTAGCTGAAACCCACAAACCTGTCCTAATACACATGATGAAACCCAGCAAATCCCCTGGGGGAAAATTTGGTTGCTGAATAAGCAGAATATTTAACAGCCTTCATTTAATCATTGATTTTAATAAACACATGACTATCGAATCATTTCACAGAAGAATTTATTTCAAACATTTGACTGTAGTTATGAGGTGAGTTTGGAGTAAAAACATGTTTATATATGTTGTAATTTCACTTGCAGCTTTTATCACTGCCATAGTTCGAGAAGCGATGCAAACAGCTGTCATTATCATAGAGTGATTATCTCAATGTCATTATCAACTGAATAAACCAAATTCAAGTTGAAACTTTTTTTTTTTTTACGTAGCTTATTAGTGTACTAATAATCCATGTAGTAAACTTTGCTTCATGTAAACACACATGCTGGAGGATTTCTAGAACCGACTTTACTCACAAAATGCACATGGAAATCAACTTGATTAAACCTCCCAGCTCTATTTTGATTGTATGTTAATGCAAGCAAATGCTGCTGCTACTTGACTGAGTGTCAGTAGCTACGTTTTCATACACCTCTTTTTATGCACATTTTGGATATGCGCAGAAAATAAACGGTTGATGAAAACGCCAGGATGCGCATACATTTTGAAAGTGCGCATAAAAAACATATGCGCATAACTGAGTAGGATAAACTTTTTATTTGATAAGAAAACATATCATCGCATAGCATAAACATAGCATAAACTATCATGGAACCACTTTTACCGAACAAATTCCAGTATGCGCATTAAAAAAGGTCATGTGATTTTGTTATACGAGATCATTCATTCATTCATTTTCTTGTCTGCGTTGTCCCTTGCGGGGTCGCCACAGCGGAATGAACCGCCAACTTATCCAGCACGATTTTACACAGCGGATGCCCTTCCAGCCGCAACCCATCTCTGGGAACTTCCACACACACATTCACACTCATACACTATGGACAATTTAGCTTACCCAATTCACCTGTACTGCATGTCTTTGGACTGTGGGGGAAACCGGAGCACCCGGAGGAAACCCACGCGAACCCAGGGAGAACATGCAAACTCCACACAGAAACGCCAACTGACCCAGCCCAGCCAAGGTTCGAACCTGCGACCCAGCGACGTTCTTGCTGTGAGGCAACAGCACTACCTACTGCGCCACTGCGTTGCCTATACGAGATCATGTGATGATAAAAATGTGTGTAAATGGATGAACCAGCAGGCTGAGCACATTGTAAAACATCCGAAATGCTGTTTTGGTCTTTCTAAAATGTCTTAACTGCTTCAGTATTTGTTATTATATTATTAATTACCACCATAATCAAGAGCGTCTGTGCTCCGCATCTCACACCTTCAAACACCACTGCGCGTTCACTGCATGTCAGGATTGCCTTCTGAGGTGCAAGTCATTTATAAAGAAAAGATTCATGCAGCTTCTTCTACTGCAGTAAATTCTGTTTTTACTGTTGATATCTGGCGCCAGTTAATCAGGAAGTGACGATTTTGTTCGCTTTGACTCATTTGATTGAAACGCTGCTCTATTCGCACATCATTTATGCGATAATCCGGTTTTGCGCATAAAGTTAATTTGCATTTTTAGATGGAAACATAGGCTAGTGAAAGACACCTGTGCCCCACCACTTTACACAAACATGTTATTTTGGTACAAATTAAAAATGTTAGGTTATATTAACTTAAAAATGACTTGCACAACTTAAATGTTTTGAAACTTTTTCAACAAACAACCTGAACTTATCAGGCTTTATAGTGCATATTTTATCTTTTCTTAAATTCCCTCATTGCTGAGCACTACATAATTAATGATTGAGAGATTATCTAAAATAGAAGTTGCCAACCTTGTAAATTGAGATTATTAAGGGTGTGAACCCACACTGGTCTCATGGTTTGGTAATTTATGATTATTAATTTGGTTCAATTTGATATTTCGGTGCATCACAGTGCATTGACGATGCTTTCCATAAGCAATTTAATATTTTACGTAGCAACACAATAATTCTTCTATTAAAATTTATCATTTATAAATATATTTATATATTATTTGTAATATAATTTTGTCTTATTAATACTAGTCAGATATATGTACTTTACCTTTAATTTTACCTGCTAAAAGAAAACTCTTTTTGAATTTATAAAACAAAACTAAAGTACTTACATAGAACAACATTAGCATTTATAGCAAATAAACTAATGTAAATATTATCCCGCTTGCTTTTTGAGCATTGTTGAGCAAGTTCTTAAACGCCTATGATGGATCACACGCTCAACGGTCAGAGCGGTTCTGGCACTGTTCAGCAAACAGATGTTAAACGGCGGCTTCTATCAGCTAATCCTTTATATACAGCGACATGGTGGAAAAAAAACTCGCTCTGCAGACACGCTCGTGTCTGGATCCACAATTATCGTTACTGTTGTAACAGCCAGAAGAGATAAAATGTTACCTTACCAACATGCCAGCAGGTCAAAGGGGCCACAGAGTTTGAGAGGGAGCTGGGTTCTGATGTATTTCTCTGTCAGTGAAAGACTGTCCAGCAAACTCACAAGCAGTGAATTGTCAGTTATTTGCTTTTTGTAGTAGTAGTTTTTAAGTAGTTTAAGTGCTTTAATTACTCACGGTCTCATCCCTCGCCATAGTGAGCCTCCGCCATATAATGCTTCAAGAGTTCACACTTAGCTGATCATTTATTATAAAGCCTGTTTGGCATGCTGTCCCAGGAGAGAGCCCTGAGCTCATAAGATTCCCGAGCCCAGGGCTCCCTCTCATTTGCAAGGAGAGAGAGGAGTTTGAGCTCTCGTAGATCTCGATAATTCCCCTGCTGTAGTAGCTAATGAACAGATAGTGAATGCTCTTAAGAGATAACTACTTACTACTTACGTCTATGGTGCCAATTTGGATTAGTCAATTAACTAAAGTTGCATGTTTTTGGACAGTGGGAGGAAACGGGGAACCCAGGGGAAACCCACGTGAGCAGGGGGAGAACATGTAAACTCGGCACAGGAACGTTGGCTGGCTTGGAAAGGGCTGGAACCAGTGACATTCTTGCTGTGAGGCAACAGTGCTAACCACTGGGCCACTGTGCCATCCATCTAGGAAAGGAGCAGGAGTAGGGGTGGAAGGGGGGGTTCTTCAAAACGTAGATGGCTGTTATATGGAACTTAGGTTAATTATAGTGGCTTAGGAATCGTCTGATTGGTGAATCATAAATTGAATAATGCGGGACCAGCCGCAAGCAATCATAAGCACTTGATCATTAGTTAATAATAAAACTTCACAAATGTGATAAATGACGTCAGTACATAATAACCAGTTACAATTATTACTGAACCGATACCAAATTGTTCGCATCTGCATTGCAGTGCATCTATTCATTCATTCATTTTCTTTTCGGCTTAGTCCCTTTATTAACCTGGGGTCGCCACAGCGGAACGAACCGCCAACTTATCCAGCATATGTTTTACGCAGCGGATGCCCTTCCAGCTTCAACCCATCACTGGGAAACACCCATACACTCTTATTCACACACATACACTATGGACAATTTTAGCATACCCAATTCACCTATACCGCATGTCTTTGGGCTTGTGGGGAAAACCGGAGCACCCGGAGGAAACCCACGCAAAAGGAGGAGAACATGCAAACTCCACACAGAAATACCAACTGACCTAGCCGATGCTCGAAGCAGGGACCTTCTTGCTGTGAGGCGACAGCACTACCTACTGTGCCACCGCATCGCCCCGCGCTGCATCTATGAAACAATTAATTTTGACACTGCTAGAAATTATTTATGTTATATATATATATATATATATATATATATATATATATATATATATATATATATATATATATATATATATATATATATTACTATAAGTAATCCAGAACACCCTGATTAGATGGTTGGAGCAAAGCAAACCTCTGCAAGATGACACCCATCCATGAGTAAAGTTGACTGCTGCTTATCTAATAAAAGATATTGCATCCGATATCAGGACAAGACAGGAAAGGTATTGAGGTATTTCGTCAATACCTTTAACCTTCTGAACACTCTGATCAAAATATTTCCTGACACCAAGCAAGCACAGATTTCAAACATCCCCTGGTCAAAATACCTCATTAATATCTCAACTCCCAAAACAGTCAAAACACCAGATATGCAACAATTAAATGAAGTCACCTACTCTAGATAACACACCTCACACAGGAATTATTGTCTTTTTATAGCGGTATTTTAATCAGAAAAATAGTTTGACCCATTTGCAATGTCCTAGTAACCATGTTAGTAAATTTAAGGTTTGAAGGAAATGAATATCTTCAGCTCTGGTCTATTTAAAGGCTGGCGGGTGTAAGTGTTTTTGGGCGTGTCCTATGGGAGGTTGCAAGGTTGGGATGTGGTTGCCTGGCACAGTCAGCTTTGGCATCTCGTAGCCAGAGACAAAAATACTCACACATATCCACACCCAAGAGGACTAATCTGAACAAACAGCTAAAGTTATTCACTCCAGCATTCTCATCAGTTTGAAAAAGCAAATAAATAAGTGCTGAACGTATTTGCCCGCATTTCTTGAGGGGACACAAACAGCTTGCTTAAGCAAAGGTTGCTTCATTCTTCAGCAGAAACATTCTGCCACTGATGATATATTTGGGAAGTGAAATATTGAAATCATGTGAAGTTTTGTTTCTTTTTGTGTTTCATTATATTTGGTCATGCTTCCCAAGTGTCATGTTGGTTTCGAAAAATATGCGGTCTATCTAATCTACTAAAACTAGAACTAGAACTATGATTTGTGTGTCAGAGATCAACAGGTCATATTTATATTTCTGCTAAATCTATTTGCCTTTTTTTGGGCAACACATCAGGAAATATGTTGCACATTTGTAGGGGGGATTATAGATTATTTATAAAATATATATATTCACCTGGGGGCGACACAGTGGTTAGCACTGACACATCACAGCAAGAAGGTCACTGGTTGGAGTACCAGCTAGGTCAGTTGGCATTTCTGTTTAGAATTTGCATGGTCTCCCCATGGGTTTCCTCCGGGTGCTCCGGTTTCCCCCACAGTCCAAGACAAGTGGTATAAGTGAATTGAATAAACTAAATTGGCTGTAGTGTATGTGTAAGAATGAGTGTATGGATGTTTCCCAATACTGGGTTGCAGCTGGAAGGGCATCAGCTGTGTAAAACATATGCTGCATAAGTTGATTCATTCTGCTGTGGTGACCCCTGATAAATAAAGGCACTAAGCCGAAGGAAAATGATTGAATGAATGATATTCACTTTGAGCAATGGTTCGATCCTGTCCTCATGACACCCCACCCCCCTCCCCCTCCCACTCTTCGAATGTTGTATGTTTCTCGTACTGTGCAATCACACCGAAAGTGGCGAGAGCGTCAAAGTAGTCAGAAGTCATTTATTTTTAATGGGAGCTGGCGGCGATAAGCAGCGAGGAGCGGCGTGACGCGTCTTTGCTGGTGTGGGCTCTCGAAGAGAGTTAAAATCAAGTCAACTTTATGTTAATGAGCTATGGTTCAACGGCAAGCAATTGGAATGTAGAAGTCCACAGTTTGAGAAGAGTCCAGAGTACATAGCCCTGTGAACTTTGGTTCTGATAACAGTTGTTCCGAAGGATTTGATCATAGGGGCTTTGATTATTGCGGATGCCGGATTTCCAATTATTTACGATGTTTTCTAATAGGATGTTAATGTTATATACATATTTTTTCTTTTAAAAAAAGGAGGAATCTCATGCTAATTGTAATGACAGTACAAAACAGTATTGCTGCTTCAGAGTATTTAAGACATATGGACACATAATATTGGATAAGTGGAATCAAAGCCACATCACACACAACTAGATCTTCCATTGGTAAATGAATTTCATAAAAAGTGTGCAACATTTTCATGATAGATAACAGTTTTTGTATGCAGGAATTGCTGATATGCTGCAATGGCTTTAAATATGGCTTTTAAATATGAGATCAATAATGGATTTTGAGAGCAAACTTTGACGCTCTCACCGTCTTCGGTGTGAACGCACACTTACCCCTTCAGAGGTTTGTTTCATTTAGACTGTAAGTGCCATGTCAAGTGGACATTAAAGGACATTCTGCCCTGAGTTTGAAAGAAATGTGTTCAATTCAAAGGGTATTAGCGTGCGCAAGTAACTTTTATGCAAATCTAATGATCGCGATTAAATAACCCTTCACACAGCTGTAATACATTTTGTCTGAAGATTGAAAACACTGTAGTGCAAATCTTTGTTTTTAAATTATATAAACTTAACAACATAGGCTCATTCTGAAAACAGCCCTATATACATTTCTGGAGATCGCAAATTATGTAGCCAGAGGCACGTATGGCTACATTTCGGTTTTAAAACGAACGCTACGGGGAGGTATGATGCCATACCTTTTCCCGCTGACCTGTTAGCAGTTTGTCCAGTTATCAGCAACTGTTATCAGTTTGTCCAGTTAGCTCACCATGTACGTCGGTGGACATGAGACGCACAGAGGAGTTGATCGTAACGACGGGGCTTGAGTCTGGCGAAGAACGGTTCCAGAAAGCGGGTAAGACAAAAACAAAAGCCAACAGCAAAATAAACAAGTAAATAACTGGGGGATAATGTGGTAATATCTGAAAACGTGGTAAAAATCAGGCAAGGGCTTTTCTTATTCTAGATTGCTTTATAAAATTGTTGGTTGGGTTTAGGGAAGTGGGTCGGTGAGTCAATCGGTGCTTTTGAAAACACTATTGGTTGGGTTTAGGGAAGGAGAATTGGTGGGTCAGTCAATCGGTCAGTCATTCAGTCCGTCAGTCAGTCGACAGCAGCCTCTGGTGGATTTACACAAGAACAGCAAGAGCGAATGGCACTTGCGAGAGAAATTTGAGATCTCAAAAAGTGTACTCAACAGCCTCTGGTGTATTTGCAAAAACAAAAACCGCAAAAGCGTACCTCCTGGGTGTATTTGGCACTCTCTAGAGATGTATATAGCGGTATGTTTTCAGATTGAGCCTAGGTTAAAATTTAAAGTTTAGCCGATTTACAGTTTGCAGGGTCCATGAGGTAAAGAGCATGTCAGTCAGAACACAGTTCTTTCATTAAGCTCTCTTCTAACTAGTTGCTTAAAATCAGGTGTAAGAGCAGGGGGTCACGAGGACCATAATTGAGATCCGCTGATCTAGAATTCACAGTTTTAAAGCTCATGCTGTCTTCAATTTTTTACAGTATGTAAATTATCCATTACTAAATGATATACAAAGTCATATAACACTTTTAATCTTGAATGAAGCCTAAAATCAATACCTGAATCCTTGTTGTAGTTTGTATGCAGTTTTCCAGCTAATTAATTGGGAAATTTACCTCATAGAACAGTTGGGACACAGTTTGTTTATGTTTTGTTTTTTTACCCTGACAGATAAACCTGAAATATCTTGAGGGTATGCCAGAAATGTGGTACCAACCATGTCAGCAGACAGGTTAAGAGAGACAGATGTCAGTGCACAGACTTTAGGGCTGTCAGGTGTGTTACAAATGTGTGACCTTAGACTTTAATTCTAGGTAATTACTGCGATTGCAGCAAATCCTCCTGACCTGGACTAACAGAGATGCTCAACTGACCCACACACAGGAGTTGCAGTGTGCCCTGTTATCCAGAAGAGATGACAGCAGCTATAATTACATTAGTGCAGTAAGTACATCTAATCACCTCCATAGTACTCAAGCTGCCCGGAGGAAGCAGTGGCCAGACTGTGTATGTGTGAGCCTCTCTCTCACAGTTATGTTCTCTCTAACTACCTGTCACAAACCATTAGTGCTGACTGACCACGTACTTGACTGCAGGACCATATGTACAGGTAAACTCACATAAATACAGATACACAGATTCCTGGAAAATGCTTTACCCATCTCAGACCAAGACTGAGTGCAAATGCCAATGCACAAACAGATTTACTTTAACAAGGCTGTTCAGACCTGCTCCTGGAGGGCACTGTTCTGCACAGCTGCCCAATCCTAAATGGCACACTACATGTGCACTTATGGTTTTGTGGAATTACAGTACCCACCGTGTTCCCGTGTCCATTAAATCAAAAAGACTTTGGATTGTCCAATTCATCATTACATATGTTAGAAGGATACTTGTGAGTGCTCTTCTGTGGCTACTATCTTCTTACAGCCAACATCACACAGAGGTGAACTCAGCAAAAGACTTCTACCTGACAGTCAGACCAGCATTACATCACTAAAATGTGGACCTTGAAGAAGACTCTCAGACTAGTGTATTGAGAAGCTAAACCTTTCAGTACAATGGCTATCTGGGACTGAGTTTCACCAGTTTAGGGTCACCAGTTTAGGGTGCCATTTTGGGACTAGGTCAGTTCAGCTCCTAGACTAATTAAACACAAATGAACAAGCTAATCAAGGTGTTTAGACTCACTAGTAACTAGAGTTGGGTACCGAAACCTCTGGGTATCAAAGGCACACATAGTTATGCATTGTCACCTCATCTAAAAACATGTAATACTAAATGAAGTTTCATAAACTAATTTCGAGAGAAGCATGTGATATGATTGAGCACAACTGGCTGCTCATCTGTAATCAGTAATAATCCAACCAGAGTGATCAAAGCTTACAATAAATGGATCGTTTTTTCCCTACTATTCTATCTTTGTTTTGGAAGAATTCCCCCTTCCACCCCATCTCCTTTTCCTATCTTTTCTAAGGGGAGCTCTCGAGACCTACCTGATCTCGGATCCCCTTATATGCTTATTGACCGGGCGGGAGCCTTGACTGGGCGGGAGCCTCATTATACAATAACTTGCCTAATTACCCTAACCTGCCTAGTTAACCTAATTAACCTAGTTAAGCATTTAAATGTCACTTTAAGCTGTATAGAAGTGTCTTGAAAAATATCTAGTAAAATATTATTTACTGTCATCATGGCAAAGATAAAATAAATCAGTTATTAAAGATGAGTTATTAAAACTATTATGTTTAGAAATGTGCTGAAATTTTTTTCTCTCCGTTAAACAGAAATTGGGGAAAAAAATAAACAGGGGGGCTAATAAATCAGGGGGTTGAATAATTCTGATTGCAACTGTATGTCTCGTGTGTGTGTTCAGTTTTTGCGGAGTTTCAGTGGATTTTACTGACACGTTTGTAAAAACAGTTCACGGAGAAAGAAAAGAGAAAGTGCTTTCACTGTTTATTTCCCTTATTTTGCAAAAGCACACACTTTTGTTGTTATTGTGAGTGTAAACAAAATAAACTAGACACCTAACAGATTCGATTGATGTATTGCTCATATCTGTACGATCAAAACTGAAAGTGTAATTTAAGTTTTTTTCGGCGTTTTCATGTGAAAACACTTCAAAACGCGTATCTTCGACCCCTGGGGGTTAAAGGCAGAGGAATTCACTCTCTTTGACAGTTTTAATATGATTAAGACAATACTCTGATTAAGAGTCTACCATGTAAACAGCAATTTTTGATTACCTTATAGGACCACAGACACCTGTCACGAAATAGGAGTTTTTTTTCTTTCTATTCGGCATACAGTATCAAATTCCATTAAAACAACACTCTTCCACCAGTCCTTACATCATATTCTCATCCAATACCTCGGTTTGTCACAGGGCATGAACAATATGTTGCTGAATGCAGTCGAACTGCAGTTATGTTGAAAATTTAAAATGAAACACCCGAATTTACATGAAACTTTGGAGGAAACGTTTGGTGGGTTAATCAATCTATGTGCTATAACATGTCAAACGGGATCATAAAAGAAACATTCAAAAAGCAACTCATGTCAACACCCTAATCATATTATTGTCTTATTCAGATTAAGGCAAATAATAATTATTACTGATGTCCATGTAAACATAGTCACAAGCTCCAACCCTAGAAAAATGGTGTTCCCTGATTTTCATGACAGCCTTTCCACAGGTTAGTAGTAAGCTGTAATGTAATCTTAATTGCATTTAGCAAATCTTAAATTAAAAATCAATCTTAAAATCTTAAAAACAAACTGATCAAAAGAAATATATTAATGCAATTCAATTCAAATATATAAAATGTGAATTGATGTATACTTTAAAGTTTAATTATATCGTTCAATTAAACTGATTAAAATATTTTGTCAAATAAAAATTTTTTCTAGATTCATCCACCATAATTTTGTGGCTCAAAAGTATAGGTTCAGGCACTGTTTTGACATCCGCTACAGTTTTAAAAGTATCGATTTAGCACCAGTATCGAAATGATCCCAAACGATACCCAACACTAACTTCTGGGGTACATCTGAAAACATAGACAGCTGACTTTGTTGACTTTCGAGGCCACATTTGTGCATAGAGGTACCTCAAAACTGATTTGTGCATAGAGGTACCTCAAAAAGCTGATTTCAGACAGACCTCTGAGGCAGTATAACAGTTTAGTGATCTGCAGCATAATATAGAGAGCTTTTGTGATATCTAAGTGACTATTTAATTACTACAATACCAATTTCATGCTAGAAACACCATCAGAAGTGGGAAAAGTTGGTCAATAATGTACATTTAACAAAAAATGACCACCAAGTGCAGCTCTCAATTGTATTTTTTGGCTCAGCTGTCAGGACTGAAACATACAGGGTTGTGGGAATACAAAAGGCAGCAAATTAAGCATACATCTATGCTGCCTTTAGAAATTGAACAGATTAAGTCAGCTCAGGAGACAGAAAAGTGAAGCTAGAACAGGATTTAGGCAACATAGGCTCATTCTGAAAACGTAGCCCTATATACGTTTCTGGAGATCGCAAATTATGTTACCAGCTTATCCAGTTAGCTCGCCATGTACGTCAGCGGACCTGAGATGCAGGGAGAAAAATGATTCCTGAAAGCGGGTAAGACAAAAACAAAATCCAAAAAATAAAATGAAGACGTAAATAACAGGGTGAGAATGTTTTAAAATCTTAACACATGGTAAAAATCAGGCTGGTTTTTCTTTTTCTGTATTGCTTATGAAAATTGTTGGTTGGGTTAGGGAAGTGGGTGGGCGGGTCAATGCATACAATTGGTTGGGTTTAGGGAAGGAGGAGTGTGGGCCAGTCGATCGTCGACAGCAGCCTCAGGTGGGTTTACACAAGAACAGCAGGTGAGAATGACACTCGCGAGAGAAATTTGAGATCTCAAAAAGCATACACAGCAGTTTCTGGTGGATTTGCGAAAACAAAAACTGCGAAAACAAAAACTGCAAAAAAAAAAACTTACCTCATGGGACGTATTTGGCGGTCTCCAGAAATGTATATAGAGGTACGTTTTCAGAATGAGCTTGGGTTGGATTTAAGCATGCCATGATTATACCTTCCTACCTTGGGATGCTTCCTTCAAGCGCAGCCTATTTTGAAGCTGGTTGAAGTTATACTCTTCAGAACTTTTGATCAGGTCATCAGTATTGGACACCTCTGATTTGTAGGATTAATCATGACTTGTTTGATACAACAGAATACTAATTTAAGAATAACTATAAACATGCTGACAGTTTCACCTAGCCATTCTCCGCTGGTTCATCGTCTCTAGCATACCTGCCAACACTCCCGTTTTTCCCGGGAGTCTCCCGTATTTTAGACCCGTCTCCCGTATTGGTCTGTCTCCCGGTAAACTCCCGGAATTCCCCCGCCCCCCGCTCCTCAGCATTTTGGTACAGTCCGGGCTGAAACTTGGCGCTTGTGCTCTTCCGTTGACGGTCGCGCGCTACAGTTCGCGCGCCCCCATCTCCCTAAACCTCCCGCTCCCCGCTCTTCAGTTTGCGCTAGTGTTGCCAATTTAGCGACAAACTATCAAAGAAGCGACTAGCGACAAATCTAGCGACTTTTTTGTGTGTTACTGGCGATTTTTATATACTGTCGTTTGTCCATTACTGTACCGTCCCTACTCTTCTCAACGAGCCTCCCCTGCAGCCTGAGAGCAGAGCACCTCTCAGCGTACCGACGGCAAATGATTTAGAACAGGTGGCAGTTTGAAGGTATTTCCCTTGTACAGTCAACCCGATCTGCTTCTCCTTTATTTTAACAATTTAATTTGACCGTTTATGCTTGTTGCACAATCAGAGATGTTTTAAGGGAGTTTCAGAACTTGTCTGAGTATATTACGTCTGAGAGATTACTGCAAATTCCCTACTCATCTATAATGATATACTGTATTCAAACAGCAATAAATTTAGTTAAATTGACAAGCTTACATAAAGCGTAGTGCGAATATAAAATACCCCATTTATTTACCATAGGCTGTTAAACAAACAGAAATGGTAGAACGCGATGACGTCAGTAATATGCAAATTAGCGTATGACGTAATTCCACGGGTGGTCTCCCGGAATTTACGAACCAAATGTTGGCAGGTATGGTCTCTAGTGTTCAGGCTATGGGTTAATGTGTTGAGGCCAATTTTTGTTCCAGTTTTGGAAGTATTATTAGAACAAAATAGACAGAATGCAGATGTATAAATGCTTATAATGGTGGAGGCTATGTGCAAGGTATGTGCTGTAAGGCATACCTGTCAACCCTCCCGTTTTTCCCAGGATTCTCCCGTATTTTACAGTTCTATCTCGCTATCATCCCGTGAAGGTATTTTCCCGTATTTTTAGTCTTTCTCTGAAGGGTGGCAATAAACATTAAAGAGCCGACCCTCCCTATATGCAACCCATACCGCCGAACCACCAGGGTATGCCACTTGTTTTAAAATGTGAGTCTGTTCTGGGCTTTCATTTTATTTAGGCATGAAAACATTTTGAAATAAATATAAAAACGGCAGGATTCGCTTTCCTTTTCATTACAGGTGCCGTTGCTCCACCTATGCAATCCTCAAAACAGTCATATAGTGGTGCGTGACTGTCAGCTGAAGCTGCTCTATAGTGATAGATAGACGCTGTTTCCCAAACAGATTCTGTACATGCGATTTAAAGCAGAGAGATAGTCTGGGTTTTGGGTGCGTGTTTGAACAGACATATACACATAATTAATAATAATAATAACAACATCTAAACATGCTGATTTTGGTGGTTTTTTTTTTTTTGGTTTTTTTTTTTTGTTTTTTGGTGTTTTTTTTTTTGTTTTTTGGTGGATTAACTAATTTTGTCCTAAATGAGCATAAAAAGTTAGGAAAGCAATCGAATGCTTTCCTTATGATGTTAGATGTGTGCATTTTTAAAGTGACACATGTTATTTAATGTAAGATTCATTTGTTGCTCTTTACTCAGTGTGTAAGTTATAAAGTGAAGAAAAGATTAATGAGATTTGTTAACTTGATTCTATTTCTTTATAGTAGCTATTTATTTTAATTTAAGCTGAACTGTTTGCTAATTTATTTGCTGCTAATGTATACTATTTATTTTTTCTTTTGAAAATAATAATAATAAAACATATTACTGAGCATTTAACTGTTTATTTACAATGAAACAGCTAACTTGGGGGTTTCTTTAGGAGGGGAATCCCTTATTATGGTGGGCATATCCCTTATTTTCGCATCCCAATGTTGACAGGTATGCTGTGGGGTATGACAATCACTTGACGAAGAAGTAAAGATCAGGTTTTAAGAGACTCATACTTGGCCTCAGGATTATTAATCTTCAGAACATCATCTACTGTAGCAAATTGGTTAGTTATAAAGACAATTGTCCATGCACATTAAACTAGGATAGAAATATTTAATCATAGCAGAAATGAGTCACGTGACTCTCAAATGTCCTGTTGGTTTACATATATCAGATTAATCTTTCTTCAAACTAAGTTTACCATAGCATGACTAATTTTACTTTCAATGAAAGAGGAAAGGAAACTGTTGGCACTGAGAATGAAAACAAACTTGTTTAAAGAACATGGCAGTGATTTTTAAAGACTTAAAGAGTATTAATTAAACTTTTGTGAAGTTGTTCCAAAGACTTTGTACTTGTGAAGATGTAGAAATTTTTGTGCAGGTACTGTACTGCCAAAATGAACAGATGATTAAAGTAATCTTTTGGAAGACCTTTTAGAAGTACAAAAAAACTTTCTAGTCCTTTTTTATCATGATTTTTCAAGGCCATATGACTGCACAGCTGAACTTTTTGATATATTTTCCAAATATCACTAAAAACTTTATACTTCTTTTAGATCTCCCATTATTATTATTATTATTATTATTATTATTATTATTTTATATATATTTACAGATTTATTAGTCTTAAAGAACAAATCAAAGAGTTGACTTGAATGATTTTGGAATCTGTTGAAATCTGCCAATTTCTAGTTTAGCTTAGCTTAGCATAATTCTTTGAATCAGATTTGACCATTAGCATTTTATCAGTGCATTAGCATTCAAGTCTTCTGTAGTTACATTGTGCAATACAATCTACAGAAAAATGAAGAATTACTATTTTCTAACTTAACATTGCTGGGAACTATATTCTCATTCTAATACTCAAGAAACACTGCTTCTGTATTACGCCTGCACCAGGCGGAGTGATATTGCGCAGTTCATGAAAACAGCCCATTCTCATGTGCTGCATAATATCAGTCCTCCTGGTGCAATCACGGTGCCAGCAGGGTTCCTTGACTATTACACCAGAATGAGAGTATAGTTCTTAGCAAAATTGGCATAGAAAATAGTAATTTTTCATTGTCCATCAGTCTTGTTACACAATGTGACTACAGAAGACTTGGGGCTCTATTTTAACGATCTAGACGCAAAGTCTAAAGCATATGGTGAAAAAACATTAAGAGGGTGTTTGAATCCACTTTTGCTGTTTTAAGGATGGAAAAATATGCATTAAACCAATCAGGGTCTCCTCTCCCATCCCCTTTAAGAGTCAGTTGCGTTGTGCCATGGCGCATTTGCTATTTACATGATGGACTTTGTAAGTGGAAAAACTGAATGTAAAAGCTGAACGCTTCACTAGCGAGAAGTTTAACAGACCATCAGCAGCGAGAATAAAGAATGAGCCTCCTCTATTCGGCCTCTTTACTTTCTCTTTACTTTACTTTTACTCTTTACTTTACTCCTTTACTTTCGTGGATAAGGAAACGGTGTTGTATTCCACTGAAGACATCCATTATCCTACATCAGGGCTATTCAATTGGCGGCCCACGGGCCGAACTCGTCCCCCGAGGCAATTTGTTCCGGCCCTCCAAATAATGTGACCAAGACATCAAAAATAAACTTAGTTCAGTCGAAAAACGGCCGCTATAGTTTTGAAGTGACGTGCGTCTGTTCAATACAGCATGAGCTGCAGTTGAAGGCTGCGCAGAGAGTGTGTCAAGTGACCTTAAGTGACTGGTGCGGGCAGCCGAAAACATTTGCATATGTTTGTAGAAAAGGCCTTTTGTACAATGCCCTGATATCGTAATAGGGATGCAATAATTAGCCGATTTCATTATTAACCGCGCTTTAATTTGTTGTGGTAAATTAATCGTAAAGGCTTTTTATAACGCCACGTTTCTGTTGCACGGAACAAAACTGCTACAACTAAACAAAGTTATGCGAGCTATGTGCTAGTTTAAAGTTTCAAGCTTATACTGAGGCTAATACACACACACATTGGATTAACTATAGCAGCAGGCCATTCACATATTGTGTCTTTTCCGCACGCAAGTTAATTTTTTCCAATGGAGAGGTGCGCATATTGGGAGTGGTGCACGCACGGCTCGCAAGCGGACCGATGCACTTACACCATGAAATTATCTCACGCTGTAGTAGTGAGAGTTGTGTGCTTTCAGTGCAATGTAAACAAAAGATACGTTAGATGAATTATTACAAATTATTACAGTTATGTAATAATTATGTATGTATGAACGACATATACATATATAAATATATAACAACAGTTCATTTAAATTATTAGCTAATATATAGCTTAAGTTAACATTAGACAAATACTATTTTGCTATTTATTCTTATTTTTATTTATTTATTCATTTGTTCTGTCATTTATTTTCATTGTAAAATTATCACTCATGTTTAAATCAAAAACTTTTTAATTTATTTTTAAGTCCAAAGAGAGAAATTGACTATTTTTTGTTTTGTTTTTTATTAATATTTTGTGCTGTATTTGTTTACTGAGCAGCAATAAACAACACTTTAAAATATAAGCAGCTTTCTTGTGATTTTCTAAATTAGTAGTGTTTTAAATTTATTAAATGCATAATAATCGTGATAACCGTGCAACCATAATTATTCTTCAGACTATAATCGTACAACCAAAATCTGTAATCGTTGCATCCCTAATTGTTATGCAGTTCAAAACATAACATGTGAATGTGTCTGAATATAGAAAAAGCCTACTTAAGCAACCCACTGCTTTTGTTGTGCTTTGAAATACAACATTTGAATATGTTTGTAAAAAAAATGTACAATGCAGTGATGTTATGTAGTTTCAAAATACAATATATTAACATTTCAATGCAGAAAAAAGCCAGCGTGGGTGTCTTAAGGAGCAAAAATACAGCATATGGGATCTTATATTGCTGTTGTGTCATCACTCATATTGCAAGTCATATCTCTACGGCCCCTCATTTGGGATGCTTTTCATGAACTGGCCCCCCATGACAAACTAATTGAATAGCCCTGGCCTGCATATTTAATTTCGTTTGTTAAGCACAACGATTTGTTTCAAAACTATTTCTAAATTCAGTTCTAATTTCCAGCAAACAAATAAATGAACAATAATAATGAAGTGTGGTCAAAAAACACACATACTATTCTTATGCGCCATATGGTGATGCATGTCTCCAAAACCCGACAGATGGACAAATTTAAACTTGTTTTTATTAATACAAATATAAATATGCATATAATAAATAATACTGATAATAATTATAACATTATAATAAAAATGCAAATTGTCATGAATAAACTGAAAAAAGCCCATCGGACATGAGGAAAGGCATTTTTTTTTTTTCATATGTAAAGATATTTGTGTATTGATGTACATCCTGTTTGTATTAGTTTGGACCTGCATAGGCGCATAACTAACGCGCTCTGCACTAGACTTTAGACCAGCTTTTTACTTGGTCAATGACATGGTCTATTTCAGTTCCTCAAAATAGCAATGCGCCAATAAGGTGTCTTAACACACCTCCTTTATAGACCAGCACACCCATGAGTCCATAAGGTGGCACAAATGGATTTGCTATTTAAACAATGTGGCGTAAAACATGAAAATTAGGGTTGCGCTGGTCTGAAAATAGCAACAAATTGCTCAAAACAGGTTTTGTGCCTTATTGTGCCAGGTGTATATGGCCCTTGATCTTTAAATAAAAAAATTATCAAAACTTTTTTTTTTATTTTAATAGTCAAATCCGATTCAATGAATTGTGCTGAGCTAAGCCAAAAAAAAAAAAAAAAAAAATCGGCTGAATGGATTCAAATATGGTTCAAGGCCTTCTTCAAAAAAAGATGGAGTGTTCCTTTAAGCATATAGATAGCAAAATATTGGCAAGGGTCTTTATCCTCTTAGGGCTTGAGTGTCCACATACGTGGACAGCACATTTTAGCTCTTAAGTGGCTATTTAAAATACTTTGAATGTTTTATATTTTGTCACAGACATACAGTGTCATCCTGCAACTGGTTTGCAGCATATGAAATGTCCCAAACCCTATTTTTTACTGTCCAAAATGGGAAAAAAAATGATGTTTTTTGCAAGTTCAAAAAAAAAAAATTTCTATGTTATATATGCATTAAAAAACATTCAGGAAAAAAGTTTTTTATGGACCACGAGTCCACATAAATGGACATAATTTTTCTCTAAAAGTACATCATATCAAAAGATGATACTTAGATTTATATTCTAATTAGGTTCCAATGAGCCCAAATAGCAAAGAAAAATAAAAAATGCATGTAAAAAAAAAACACCTTGGGCCTTAAGAGGTTATAAATCATGTTGCATAAGCTTGAAAATGTCCATATGCCAGCAGGTTCAGGCTACACATTTTTGCCCCTTACAACAATCACAATAGTTTCAGAAATTGAATTAAATTATTGGTTAGTCTTCAAG
Organism: Danio kyathit; assembly: GCA_903798195.1. NCBI lineage: Eukaryota > Metazoa > Chordata > Actinopteri > Cypriniformes > Danionidae > Danio > Danio kyathit. Next base: position 52,126,320 of record LR812536.1, read on the forward strand.
AAGAATGTCAGACTACACATTGCATCACAAACATTGCTTGCCATTTTTGACTATGTGATAAATTTAAACCTTAAGATGTCATTGAAAAGGCAGAACTAGTAACTGCCTTCTGAAACCAATAACTATAAACCAACAATGGCTACCAAAACACGATGTAATAACTAGTATTGTGGGCACACACTTCAGACACCATGTTTGTGTTGAGTTGGTATTCATCATGCAGCTTCAACAAACTCAGATTCATTGACCTTCAACGGTGCAATGGTGCTTCTCATCAGATTCACAAAGGAATCTACACTGATCAATAGAGCAAGCTGAGCAGCCTTTTAATCTGCTGTGAAATCCATGTTTAATGAATCTCTGATTATGACGGATCGCTGTGATAGAGACGGAGATTAAATTACCTGATTCTGGATTACCGTCTTAACGGAACAAAACCAATGAAATATTCAATAAACAAACAGAGGAAATCACACTAATTTTCTTTAACAAGTTTGCATTGATCAAGGAGGCATGGACCATATATCTGCCTCTTTTTAACTGTGGATTTTTACAGACCTCCTAGCGTTTTATGATGTTTTAGTGATTTTTTAAAGATAAAAATGACTGATTTTGTGGTGGTAATTCCCAGAAATTTGCGGACAATTTTGCTATATATATATATATATATATATATATATATATATATATATATATATATATATATATATATATATATATATATATATATATATATATATATATATATATATATATATATATACAGGGCTTAACATTAACTTTTTTGATCACCAGCCACTGTAGCTAGTAGATTTCCAACATTACTAGCCATTTTCACTAGCCACAATTTTCTTGTTGGGAAAATATACTTTATATGCTTGAATTTGACTTTGACATGCTAAAATGAAATCAAATACTTGATTTAGATGTGTTATTTCCACATGCCTTCTTATTCATTTAACTTCTTGTGTGTATTGTGTATTAGCTTGCTCAGTGTGCATGAGCAAATGGGTTGTGTCGCAATACAATCAGTTTTTATTTCACATGTCTTTTCAGGGCTCAAAATTAAGGATTTACCAAATTTATCTCTGACCACACCAAATAAGTATTTCTTAGCCACATTTTTTTATTGTGTCAAAACAAGGAAAATATAGCTGTATAGGTGCACTTTTTAATTCAACAAAACTTTTTTTAAAAAAACATTACATTTAAAAAAAGAATTATTGTCATGTATCTAAAGTATGCACAGTAATCTGTCCTGGCTAAAGCTCCCAGATCACCAGTTATCTACACATATACTGGGATTAATCTCCCATTAAAGGAATGTTATTATGAAGAAGTACAGTATAATTAAACCATATTAACAAAAATAACTGTCAGCAAAAGAAAGCAGGTGAAACATACCGTGTTTGATAATGAAAGGATAATCACGCGCACGGTTAATATAAGCCTGTAAATGAAAGCAGTGACCGCTGCTGCTTACAAAAGAATATGTGTATTTTTGTTTTAATCTTGAGCTCCTGAAAGCAGCAGGACTGTGCGTGCATGATCATCGCTCTTTGTCCAGTCTATTTCAAAGGGAACCGATCGCACCAGTTGCGCTTCCTCTAGGCACGGTGACGGTTGCTTCGTGCATCACATCTGTACGTGCGAGTGATCATCCTCTCGTTCGGTATTTACCTGCTTTCTGCTCGCGCGAACACAGTTATTATTGTCAGTCGTGCTGCTTCTCGATTCTAAGATCACATTTGAACGAATATTGGGCCACGCTTATTTTTAAACCCTGCTTTGAACGAATATTGGGCCACGCTTATTTTCAAACCCTGCTTTTAAGAAAACTACAGTTTAAAAATGATTTCCAACCAGCCAACGTGGCTAGTGGAGGTGTCTGTCTAACCCGCCAGAGCTGAAAATCTACAGGTTTATTTGGCAGGTTGGCGGGTGCTAATGTAAAGCCCTGTATATTGTGTATATATATATATATATATATATATATATATATATATATACAGTATGTCACAAAAGTGAGTACACCCCTCACATTTCTGCTAATATTTATTTATACCTTTTCATAGGACAACATAGGACAAATAATTATTTGACACAATGAAAAGAGGTCAGTGTAAAGTTCGTTTAGCAGTGTAAATTTATTGTCCCTTCAAAATAACTAAAAACACAGTCAATAATAGCTGAACCCCTGGCAACAAAAGTGAGTACACCCCTAAGAAAAAAATTGAAATGTTAATATTTTGTGTGGCCACCATCATTTTCCAGCACGGCTTTAATTCTCCTGGGCATGGAGTTGACCTGAGCTTCACAGGTTGCCACTGGAATTCTCTTCCACTCCTCCGTCACATCACGGAGGTGGTGGACATTTGACACCTTCTGCTCCTCCACCTTCCTTTTCAGGATGCCCCAGAGGTGTTCTATGGGGTTTAGGTCTGGAGACATGCTTGGCCAGTCCATCACCTTTACCCTGAGCCTCTTTAGCAAGCCAGTGGTCATCTTGGAGGTGTGTTTGAGGTCATTATCATGTTGGAACACTGCTTTGGGTCACACTTTATTTCGATGGTCCGTTTGTTGAATATAAGTTACATTGCATCTACATGTCAATTAATTCTCATTAGATTATAAGTAGACTGTTAGGTTAGGGTTAGGGTTAGTGTAAGTTGACATGTACTTGCAAAGTTTCTTATAGTCAGTTAAATGTCTGTTGAAGGACTGTTAAATGTCAGTATCAACAGATATTAAGCAGACAGTCTACTAATACTCAAATGGACCATCAAAATAAAGTGTTACCCTGCTTTGCGGACCAGTTTCCAGAAGGACGGGATCATGCTCTGCTTCAGTATGTCACAGTAGCTGTTAGAACTTTCTCTCAATGAAATGTAGCACCCATGCAGCCCCATATCATGACACTCCCACCACCGTATTAACAATAGGCAAGACACACTTGTCTTTGTACTCTTCACCTGGTTGCCGCCACACACGCTTGACACCATCTGAACCAAAAAGGGTTTATCTTGGTCTCATCAGACCACAGGACATGGCTCCATTAATCCTGGTCCTTAGTTTGCATGTCTGCAGCAAATTGTTTGCGAGATTTCTTGTGCATCATCTTTAGAAGAGGCTTCCTTCTAGGACGACAACCACGCAGACCAATTTGATGCAGTGTGCGGCGTACGGTCTGAGCACTGACAGGCTGACCTCCCATTCCTTCAATCTCTGCGGCAATGCTGGAAGCACTCGTCCGTCTGTTTTTCAACGACAATCTTTGGATGTGACGCTGAGAACGTGCACTCAGCTTCTTTGGCCGACCATGGCGAGGCCTGTTCTGAGAAAAACCTGTACTCTTAAAGCACTGGATGGTCTTGGCCACTGTGCTGCAACATAATTTCAGAGTATTGGCTATCTTCTTATAGCCTAGGCCATCTTTATGCAAAGCAACAATTCATTTTTTCAGGTCTTCTGAGAGTTGTTTGCCATGAGGTGCCATGTTGAACTTTCAGTGGCCAGGTTGAGAGAGTGGAAGAGCTTATAATTTAACTCACTTGCTATCTGGTGACACCAGAGACAGTGTAACACTAATGAGTCACATGACACAGGGAAAGGAAAATGACTAATTGTGCTCAATTTGTACATTTTTTATTTGGGGTGCACTCACTTTTGTTGCCCGGGGTTCAGCTATTATTGGCTGTATTTTTTATTTTTTTGAGGGGACAATAAATTTACACTGCTAAACGAACTGTACACTGACTACTTTTCATTTTGTCAAAGAGTTATTTGTCCTATGTTGTCCTATGAAAAAATATAAATAAATATTTGCAGAAATGTGAGGGGTGTACTCACTTTTGTGACATACTGTATATATATATATATATATCTTATTTACCATATTAGGTAGCCTACTATGTTAGGTGTGCAATCTGACACAATGACAGTAACACGAATCACAAAAATAAAGCTTCTCTATTTTGGTCTCTTGTCAAGACAAGATCTAAAACTGTAGGGAGTAAGCCAAAGGAACGTTGTATAACTCCTTTTTTTACCCACAATCTTATTTTCTCCACTCGGGACATGCGTTAGGGCTTCCCCTACCGTAATACACCGAAAACAGATTGCCGTAAAACTTGTCAATGGCACGGAAGCGTTTTCTCTCATTAACTGCAGGGAAAGAATTAAACAAAATCATTTATCAATTTCACGAACATAACCGCAGCCTTTACATGTAAAGTACAAATAATCAATTCAGTTACATCCAGCGGCCATCATCCTTAAGCCAATCTCCATCATTGTAAGCTGCTTGTTTTTCAGTTTGTTCCTTTGCTCCGTTTTAGATGTTTGCTCTCACTTAAGGTCTTTGCACACTCAAGTCCGAAATCTTCGTATTCATATGCGAAAAATTCATCACGTAAACAAACCTTGCACACTGAGTCCGATGCGTATTAATTAATCACTTCCAAAACAAACTCAAAACATTTCGGAGTCAATTTAAGCAGTGATACATTGTTCTTTTCTCTCTTCTCCAAAGTAGAAAAAGGGAAAGGAATGGGCTACATATTGTGTTCATCCAATACTAGCCTACAAAGAGAGGAAGGAGAGTTCTCCTCTTTATCAAAGAACTGCGCTGGATTATTGCCAAGTTTATTTCAGGAAATCAGTGGAATTTTGATACATTGCTTATAGTAGTTCACACGTTTACGTACGTAAACAAATCATGAACAGAGACTGGCAGTACCTATAGACTTTATAATAGATGATGGCCGCGTAGCAATGGACTGAAGCGGAGCATGAGGTGATTATGTCTGTGTGCCAAATGTATGGGCGCGCACACGTACACCCCAAACAGCAGCAGGGGAGAGGTGCGACAGTCACAGAATCCATCATGGGTTCTCAACTGTGTTTGTCATAAAGTTATCTGTGGCTCAAGTGATGGCATTTTGTATGTGACAGACGAAAGTTCAGTGTGTCAGTACAATTCACACAACATGAGGTTGAATTTTTTTTTAATGTGCGAAAATTACGGACGAAAATTTCAGATTTAGTGTGCAATAACCTTTACTTTTGCAGTCTGAGGCTCGTCAAACGCACAAAAGGCCCAATTCATGCCGTGTTATTCACTCAATTTGTGCCACAGGATGTCTAATCGCATCTTTGCATTGACTTCACATGTAAATCACTCGCACTTCCTCCGCGTCTGCTTACTGCACAGGCTGCAAAACAATCCCGCCCCCCTTCCATGTAATGTAATGACTGTGAGGGCTCAGGTGAGATGTCATTTATCGAGAGACACTCAAATACATCACGTGCGCTGCGTATGCAACTTCTACAAATCATGTAAAACAATTAACTGTAAACTGAAATAAATATAATTTGATTATATGGTTTGAAATTGGATGTTTTGTGAGAATATTCACATTTATTGTGATTATTTTGTGTTTAATTACACTGCATTGGATTCAGCGATCGCGGAATCGCAAAAGACGAGGGGGTCTGATCTTATGATAAACACACTGGTTCTTGTGCTGCTGGCTTTCTTTTTCTTACATGATACAAAGCACAAATATGGAGGTTAATATAAACATCAATTATTAATATCTCTATAAAATCTTCTTCCTGGAGGAGCAAAGAGAGAGAGAGATTGGATTGATCAAGACTCTAATATCAACAGGGAGTACAGCACAGTGAGCAGTCTGTGCTTTTATTTATTTATTTTTTTCCTTCTTTCTTTTTCTGAACCTGTAATATGCTTTTATTAAACAGAAAGGTCCTTCCCCTCTGGGCTGCCTCTTTTCCTGCAGGCTAACTCATCCAATTCTTTTCTCAAGTACCTTCAATGACTCAATATGAACGTTTCTCTCTCTCTCTCTTTCTATAATACAAAGGAAAATGCAACAAAAAGAGATCCCTTTCACAGGTTCATTCAATACTGTTAGTAGCTGAATCTATGAGAACACTCTTTAGGTGTGATGCTTAGCTGTATCCCATAGAATCGTGCCAACCTCTAAGACACAGTGTCAATGGTAACCAAAAGGACTTGGGCTTTCGGCGTGAGCAAAGCAGCATTTAACAGCTTATCGAACTGCTCACACTGTGATGATATCAGAAAGAGAGTGCTTTACTCTGGGATTGCCTTTTTTTTTAGAAATTGACTGTTTCCCATTCAAGATGATAAGTTCTGCAATATAGAGAGTGAGTCAGATTTTTTCATCTGTTACCATACTTTCTCTCCAGATCATATGCTGCATGTTCCATATAAAGTTTGCATGAGTTGTACCCAATCTCAATGCATTATCTGGACATGAGAGAGGAATCAGTCGCATGTCAAAGAAGGCGGAGTTTCAGAACACATCCACTGATTGCATAATTGCCAAGTACCAATGGAAGCTCAGGAGTCTGAGGCCTGGTTTATACGTGACGCGTCCGCTAGTTTGCTTGAGTGCGCGCGGCGAATGTAACGTCATCGCGGAATTTGCAGAGGTTCGCTTTGGGTGCATGCGACATGATTTCGGCCGGCGGAGTGCATGGTTTTTTTAGAGACTCGAGCGAACAGTGCGCGCGGCGCTGCATTTTATTTGAGTTGAATATGAAACACTTTGAAGAGATTTTGTCTGAAACAGTACAACTACAGACATCTTTATGATCCGTGATCATAGAGATAACCTGATGATCAATAATTATTGGCTAGAAATTGCAACAGCCGTTGGAAAAGAGGAAAGTTTTTGTTAAAGTTTGGAAAAACCTGAGGAATACGTTTGTTAAAGCCAAAAGAGGCCATGGCAAAAGTGGAGACCCGGGTACACAATTACAGAAATATGTTATTCCACCATTTACAGGTTTTACACTGATGTATATATTAGAATTTTGAATTTAAAACAATTTAATAGCTACAAAACTAAAATGAATTAACAAATAATTTCTTTGATAACTGGAAAGAAATTTTTGAACCTATCAGTTTACAATATACTGATGCTCTGTTTTTCTAGACTTTTTGGTGATAATGGTCAGGAATGTTGGACCATCATTGCCTTTTTAGCATAAGTATAGGACACAAACTAGCCAGAAAGTAATGTGTGAATTGTGGAGTGAGCTAAATCTAAAAAAAATCTGTATTTTTAAGTGTGCTTTTTTTTTTTGCTTTTATTCTTGCCGTAATAAAAAAATATATTTGTAGAGCAACCCATGTTCTCTTGTCAATAATTTTTTAATAAACTTTAATAGGTAAAACATGAACAAAAGCAAATGATGCATCAGTTTGATTAAAAAATCTTGAATGCTTATAAAAATCCTTATAATCATTAAAATTATTTATAAAAACAATACAAATAATTAGTTTAAAAATATTGAATGATATTAATGATATGACGTAGTTCCGGAAACATCCTACTTCTCTGTTTATCTGTCTGACTTTACGGTCAGTTTCTTTTGACCGCCCCCTGTCGTTTTAAAGAATATCACAATGGCAAACGCGGCAAGTATAAAAGCCTCGTCCATTTCACGAGGTGTGCGTGCAGTCAGCGGAGGTGCGCTATGCGGCGCCAAGCGAAAGTATAAATCCAGCTTAAGGAGGCAACACCACCCCTCTAAAAAAGTTAGCTTTTTTTAGCTGCTTCAAACCGCCAAAACTAACTCAAAACATATATTTTGGTTGAATTTTGTTCAAAATTACTGTATATCAGGGCCTTTAAATGTAAAATGCAGCTGGTAATTTGAATACTTAATTTTTGTTTCATGCTTTTTACATTAGCCTATAGATCAAGTTGTAATTATACTTCAGTGATATATAAACATGTCTAAGTCTGCTTCTAAATAAGTGCTAGATGTGTGTCTTCTGTTGGTAGCACCATTTTTGATTCTTGGATCTGTCTTTCCTGAAATAATGTCCTTGTTAGATCCTCAAAGAAAACCTACTTAACCAGGCTCAGGTCACTTTGTGGGATACCTGAATATAATAATTGTACCCAATTTTAATGCATTATCTGTTGATGAAGATCTTTCTTCTGCTACTTCAGTCTCTGAGGAGATCACTGATAGGCAGGTGGATGGCTAATCCCGCATGTGGTCAGAAGGTAGCAGTAGCTGATTGGCAGAGGTTCAGCAGGGCAGAGGTGGATCTGTTTGCCTTGAACAAAATGACACTGTGCTCTCTTTGGTTTTCTGTCTTCACCATTTCCCCAAGGGATAAATGCATCCATTGCCTGTTTGTATTGCCCTCCCACCAATGCTTCAGTTAGAACACAGGTGTCAAACTCGGTTCCTGGAGGGCCACAGCGCTCCACAGTTTAGTTCCAACCCTAATTAAACACACCTGATCAAACAAATTGAGTGCTTTAGGCTTGTTTGATACCTACAGATAGGTGTATTGAAGCAAGGCTGGAACTGAACTCTGCAGGGCTGCGGCCCTCCAGGATTTGAGTTTGACACCCCTGAGTTAGACCCACAAACAGTTTCACTGCAAAGGCCCGGATATATTTTAAAGTTCTTTATCATTTGAGGGCAAATCTTTTGAAAAGGCTGAGTGATGGTATACTTTATTCAAACACTCCAACATCTTCGTGCTGGAGTAGGCAGGGTTATGCTCATGTTTATACCGGTGTGTATACACATATACCAGCTCTTGGTGTTGTTGATTTGTATGTTTGTCCTATTGACGTATGATATGGGCAACACAGGCTCATTGTAGATACGTACTCTTGTCTACAATTCTGGAGAGCACGAATTATGTAGCTAGAGGTACGTCTGGTTGCATTTCGTCTTTAAAATGAACACTAACGGAGCGATATGATGCCGCAGGCGGCTTCTGTTCATTTTAGCGCTACCAGCTGACTGCTTCCCTCCATATGGACAGCTTTTCTGGTGTTTCCAGTTTGCCCAGTGGCCCGCCGCTTACGTCGGCGGACTTGTGACACAAGTGGTGTGGATAGCAATAACAGGATTTGAGTCTGGCGAAGAATAGTACCAGAGACCAGGTAAAACAAAAGCAAAAAATAAGTACATAAGTAAACAACAGGCTGAAAACGTGGTGAAGTCACGCGGACACAATGTCTTTTTCTAGATTGATTTTGAAAACACTATCGGTTGGATTTAGGGAAGGAGGTGCTTGGGTCAGTCGGTCAGGCATTCAGTCTACAGCAAGCTGGTGTGGTCGGCTGAAGTATATTGCGCCATCTGGTGGTTTTACGCGAGAAGAGGACGTGCACGAGGAATTTGTGATCATCAAAAAGCATACACTGTGGCCTCTGATGGATTTGCAGAAACAAAAACTGCAAGCAGACATACAGTTGAAGTCAGAATTATTAGCCCCCATTTGATTTTCTTTTTCTTTTTAAATATTTCCCAAATGATAACAGAGCAAGGAAATTTTCACAGTATGTCTGATAATATTTTTTTCTACTGGAGAAAGTCTTATTTGTTTTATTTCGGCTAGAATAAAAGCAGTTTTAAATTTTTTTAAAACCATTTTAAGGTCAAAATTATTAGCCCCTTTAATCTATTTCTTTTTTCGGTAGTCTACAGAACAAACCATTGTTATACAATAACTTGCCTAATTACCCTAACCTGCCTAGTTAACCTAATTAACCTAGTTAAGCCTTTAAAGGTCACTTTAAGCTGTATAGAAGTGTTTTGAAAAATATCTAGTAAAACATTATTTATTGTCATCATGGCAAAGATCAAATAAATCAGTCATTAGAAATGAGTTATTAAAGCTATTATGCTTAGAAATTTGTTGAAAAAATCCTTCTCTCCATTAAACAGAAATTGGGGGAAAAAATAAACAAGGAGCCAAAAATTCTAGGGGGCTAATAATTCTGACCTCAACTGTACCTAAGGTTATGCATTTCACTGTCTCCACGTACCCAATGTAGTATGTATCAGCAATGAAACTGGGTTGGATATTGAATATGAGAGAGGAATCAGTTGCATGTCAAAGAAGGCAGAGTTCCAGAACATACCCACTGATTGCATAATTGCCAAGGATCAAAGGTAGCTCAAGGGTCTTAGTAGGCAACACAACCCCAAAACATATATTTTGGCTGAATTGTGTTCAAAATTGGATCATTTCAGTAATTCTTTGATTTGATTTGATGTATATCAGGGCTTTTAAATGTAAATGAAGCTGGTCATTAGATACTTGTTTTTGTTTTCATGCTTTTTACATTTGCCTTTAGATCAAGTTGTTATTATACTTCAGTGATAGAAATAAACATGCCTAAATCTGCTTCTATATAAGTGCTACCTGTCTTTCCTGAAATAGTGTCTATGTTAGATCCTCAAAGAAAACCTACTTACCCAGGCTCAGGGCACCTTGTGGAATACCTGAATATAATAGAAATATCTGAATATAATTGTTCCTTCTGCAAGATGTCTCTTTGCTTTTAGTCAGAGGCTTTTTGTGCCATGGTGCAGCGAGCACAGCTTGGATCCAGTTCCAACCCTGTTGGTTCAGCATTTTCATTCCTTCTTTCCAGGAGGAAAAGAGGCCAAGCATTGGCATTCATTTTTTTGTTTTTTGATCTGCTCGCAAAGCCACGGCTACACTTAAGGTGAATGTGGCAGTGACTGGTTCTCAACAGTTCTAACCAGTTGAATGTGTTTATTGTGGAAGGCATTTTTGTTTTATTTTTTTTCCTGTTACATTTTATTTTAAGTACCAACTATCACTATTAACTAGTGGCTTATTACCTGCCTACTATAGCCTCATATTAATATATTGGCTGTTTATTTGTACTTAAAAAGTACATATTTTGCATGATTTAATTACATATCCCCAACCTTAATTATTAATAGAAGCCAATTAGGAGTTTATTGAGCTAAAAGTCATGGATAATGGTTTGTTAATAGTAAGAATTTATTTATCATTCATTTTCTTTTTGGCTTATTCCCTTTATTAATATGGGGTCACCACAGCAGAATAAACCGCCAACTTATCCAGCATATGTTTTACGCTGTGGATGCCCTTCCAGCTGCAACCCATCACTGGGAAACATCCATATACACTCATTCACTAGAAAATTTAGCTTACCCAATTCACCTATACCACATGTCTTTGAACTGCAAACTCCACACACAAACGCCAACTGACCCAGCTGGGGCTCGAACCAATGACCCTCTTGCTGTGAGGCGATTGTGCTACCCACTTCGCCACCGTGCTGTCAATAGTAAGAATTGTACCTTAAAATAAAGTGAGAGCATTGTTCTTTCTTTACCCTTTGTTCATGCATGGGACAAGATGGCTGAGATGTCTCCTCTTGCTTGTTGAAACCAATTCATAGTCTTAGAAAGTTTAATAAGGCCTCTATTCATTCTGTTTGTGTTAGCTTTAAATATAATTTTGATGTTTATGGTCTTGTGGTTATCATTGGCATCATTAAACAAATTTATCAACATAGGTTCATTCTGAAAATGTAGCCCTATATACATTTCTGGAGATCGCAAATTATACAGCCAGAAATACGTATGGCTGCATTTAGTCTTTAAAATGAATGCTACAGGGCGGTATGATGCCGTTCCTTTTCGCGCTTACCAGCTGACTGCTTACTTTTAAATGGATGGCTTTTCCGCTGTTACCAGTTTGACCAGTGGCTCACCATGTACGTTGGTGGTCTTGAGACACAGAGAGGAGTTGACCATGAGAACGGGGTTTAAGTCTGGCCATGAACGGTTCCAGAAAGTGGGTAAGACAAAACAGCTGGCAAAAATAAAATAAACAATTAGATAACAGGGTGAGAATGTGGTAAAATCTGAAAACGTGGTAAAAATCAGGCGAGGGCTTTTCTTTTTCTGGATTGCTTTTTTAAATTGTCGGTTGGTTTTAGGGAAGTGGTTGGGCGGGTCAATCTGTGCTTTTGAAGACACTATTGGTTGGGTTTAGGAAAGGAGGAGGATGGGTCAGTCGATCAGTCAGTCAGTCAGTCATTCAGTTACTCAGTCGACAGCGGCCTCTGGTGGATTTATGCGAGAACAGCAGGCATGAATGGCACTTGAGAAAGATATTTGAGATCTCAAAAAGCGTACACAGCAACCTCTGGTGGATTCGCAAAAACAAAAACTGTACTTCCTGGAACGTATTTGACACTCTCCAGAAATGTAAACAGCGGTACGTTTTCAGGATGAGCCTGGGTTGGAATTTATCAACATTGTTAAAAAATCTCCCTGTTTTTTTTTTTTTTTTTGCAAGCAAAGCTGGGATGTCTATCTAAGCTTGCTTCCAAATAGCTAACAAACAGATAAAGAAACTGATAAATAAGGAAGTAAGCAGAAGGAAAGTGAGATTGGCGGGTTATCTGTCTATCAATGACACAACTAGAAGTTTTTGTGTCTCTAAAGGAATTTCTCTCACTGACTTCACAGAATGGTCAAAACATTTTGGTCAAATGTGATCAGAATCCAAGTCCATCACTACCTGCCTGTTCAGCAGTATACCTCTCAATGTTTACATCTGTGAACTGACCTACACTTTCTGTGATTGTCTTTGTATTTAACATCCAGGAAGACCCAAAAGTCCCATAACTTGTTCTGGGCATGCGCTAGGACTTTCCTTACCATAATACATGTAGAAAATGAATCATCATAACAACTCAATGGCAGAGTAGTGTTGTCTTTTTATTGATGAGATATATCATAAATGGTGGGAAAACCATTATTTTCATTCCCAGATTTTAATACCACTGTCATTTTCTCCCCCTTCATTATGCCAAGATTTAGACACCATGCACAGGGTGTTATGGGCTCATGTTGACAGCCCAAGCCAGTGACGTAAATCTGATCAGCTGTTGGCTTGGATTGGTGACCACAACAGGGGTGTTGTTGCTATGAAACAAAGGATCTGGTGCTGATTGAAGGATATGACATTATGTGATATGTCACCTCTTGACGTTTGAGTTTATTCATCTATAAGTTTTCTTCTCATACATTATCTATTAGGCCAGTGGTTCTCCAGTCCTCGTTACCCCCTACTTTGTATATTTTGCATGTTTCTCTTATTCCAATTGACAGGGTCACTACCCTGTGTTCGTTGCTCCCTACTTCCCAAAAAATGGGTTATCTTTATTTACATTTGGAATAAAGTTAATTTATAAATTTGCACAGCACCATTGCCGCATTGTCTTCAAACTCAGAGAAGTTTGAAATGTGACATAATATACCTCTGTAAATAAATATAATTTAAAAAGCATTAGTTCACCTTAAAAAGAAAATTATGTTATTAATTACTCACCCTTAAAGCTGATTTATACTTCTGTGTCAAGTGCATGTGTATGGTCTGGCACAGCCTTCGCGCAGTCGCATAGCCCTCACTGTGGCTGAAGGCTGATTTATAATTCTGCGTCGAGTGATCGGCATGTCCTACGGCGCATGCCTTGCGCGTAGTCATGCATTTATACTTCTGCGAGCTGTTTGTGTTGCTCTGCAATAACACTTCTGAAATGCTAGTTGGCAGTAGGTTTTTATGTTCCTCTGTGTTGAGTTTCTTTGTGGGTATTTTGTTTTTTGTTATTTTGTTTTACTCGACACTTGTAAACACTCGCTCCCTCGGGCTCGCGGCTCTCAGCACTGCCCATGGTAATCACCAGTACCAAACCGACCAATCACAGAGCTTGTGCTACACATTGTTGCAATTTGTAGTTACATTTTTTGAGGTGCGAGTCAGCATCAGCGTCAACCACAGCAAGTTGTACAACCCTCGAGAACGCTGCACCAGACCAAACGTGTACGCTTGACGCAGAAGTATAAATCAGCCTTGATGCCAACGCTGATGCGCACCTCTTAAAAAATTTAACTACACCTCGCATCGACTCATAGCGCAAGCTCTGTGATTGGTCGGCTTGGTAGGACTAACGAGCGAGGGTGGTGCCGATAGAGCAAGTGTTTACAAGTGTCAAGTCCCGTGAAGGAGCTCCAGTTGGAAAATGTTGTTTTTGTTTAACTTATGAATAAAAGTTGTTGCACGTCCGCCAGTTCCAATCTTTGTTTGAGTGAGTTTTAGCTACTTGTAGCGTTCAGAAAAAGCAAAACACCCAGGAAGAAACTCGACACAGAGGAACATAAAAACCTACTGCCAGCTAGCAACGCAGAAGTATAAATCAGCCTTTATGATGTTCCAGTGCCCTGAGACCTTTGTTCATCTTCAGAACACAAATTAAGATATTTTATATTAAATACAAGAGCAATCTGACCCTCCTTATACAGCAAAGGTCATGATAAGTTAAAAGTCCAAAGCCAAAACATTTATCAAAACATTCCATGTGACTTCAATGTAATCATATGAAGCTCCAAGAACAATTTTGTGCACCAAAAAAAAAAGAAAAAACTGTTTTGTTCACCAGTGTTTTTTCTTCATCATCAGGGAACATGTTTACTATGGGCAGTACAAGTACGCTTAGTAAAATCTGATGAAGCTGAAGAGAGGACATTGGTGAACATTCGTTCATTCATTTTCTTTTCGGCTTAGTCACTTTATTAATCCGGGGTCGCCACAGCGGAGTGAACTGCCAACTTATCCAGCACATATTTTACGCAGCGGATGCCCTTCCAGCTGCAACCCATCTCTGGGAAACATCCATACACACTCATTCACACACTTACACTAAGGACAATTTAGCCAACCCAATTCACCTGTACCGCATGTCTTTGGACTGTGGGGGAAACTGGAACACCCGGAGGAAACCCATGCAAACACAGGAAGAACATGCAAACTCCACACAGAAATGCCAACTGACCCTGCCGAGGCTCGAACCAGCGACCTTCTTGGTGTAAGGCGACAGCACTACCTACTGCACGACTGTGTCGCCATATTGGTGAACATAATTAACATTTTTGGTTTAACCAATTCTTTCAATTTACATATCACATACTAAAATTCCATTTGAATGAAATGATGCCTTTGATCTGGAATCATGGTGGACTATCATGTGGAGTCCACTTCACAGTGCACTTATGCTTGAATTAGAACAGACATTTGAAGTGATAAGAGAGACATACTAAATGTGCAGAGCAGTGGGGTGCAAGGACTGGAATTGAAAAATACTGTATTAGAGCATCCTTGGAGAATATTTTTGTGGCATTACGTTCACAAGGTCAAATCACAAACTATTTTTTAAGCCCTCAGTTGTGCAGTTAGGCCATTTACTAAGATAACACTAATTTGAATCCAGTTGGAAACAGACAGAATATAGATAAATAGAATTTCTAGTTTGCAGAGAAGCAGAAATACCTCGGTTAGACTTACGCTAAACAAAACCGCACAACTTTCGGCAATTTCCGTTTCAGACTTCTGCTTTTCATAGAAAAGAAGGGAAGTTAAACTAGGCCTAGGCGATATTGCAAAAAATATCACGATATCATGTGTCATATCATTCGATATGGATAATTATTGAATATTGAATATATAACAATTATTTTAGCATTATGATTTTTTTTATTTAACCACTTTATTTTAATTTATCAAAATTACTAAGGCAAATAGTTTAAATAGTAAAAAACTAAAATATTTAAACAAAATATCTTATCTCTTTATAATAAAATAAACATAGGTAATAAAGAAACTCTTAAACTTGATAAATAAAATGGATCAAAGTGTGAGCAATGGTAATGGTAGCTCAACATCTGTAAGATATCAGTAATAATGATACAGTAAACCTCAAACTCAGTCAACAAAACAAATTATGATAATCAAATCTGAGCTTTCAAGTAAAGGAACTAACCATCATTATTCACATACATATTGCAACATTACAAATTGTGAAGTTGAATAAATACATTATCCCTATGCTAAAAATCATTCAGATGGGGAGCTAGTGGCTGGGATGCACAAGAAAAGAAACCAAAAAGCCACTCTGGTGACATCCTTACATCTCCTCATTGCTGCTAGCCACTGCGCTCATTTTCAGATGTGTTGCAATTTTGACCTGAAGTGACAAGTGCGAGCGTATGGTTTCCTTGACCATTTACAATGGGCTTTGCACTCGTGCTCCCCTGGTGTCTCTTGTAAGTAGGCGACAGTGTTGGTCAACCGTTTTCTCAGAGGATGACAAACAGACAAACCATTGTTGCAGCTCCGATGCAAGTTTATGGAGGAAAGTAAAAAGCACTGCAATGTTTGGGTGCTCTGTGTTTGTCTGAGGTATTTACCCTGCCATTATTACTAAAATTTGTATATTCCATACAAAGTGTGAAGCAGATTGGTTAGTTCTACTTGCATGACTTGCAGTGCGCTCGGGGCATTCAAAAAAGTTCAGATGTTTTCAACTAGATGCGGCCGGAAAATGCACGTGCGTCATGTGTCCGATACGCACATCGTGCAAGATGCAAGCTTCCATTGGAAATGACAAACTGACACCCTAAGCTTATTGGCACTGCTTCCAAGGCACATGCTCAGCAGCCACATTTTAATAAAATTATAGCGCTTCATACTGAAACTTCATACTGAATCTTTTTTTTTTTTCGAATGGATATTGACAATGGTGTTCGGTCAATAAATATCGATACCGATTTTATCGCCCAGCCCTAAGTCAAACAGTATTTACATGTTTTTGTGCAGCGATTAAGATTATTCCATTTGTAAAGGTGCTTCAAGACACTAAGGGTGCTTTCACACCTGTGGATCAATTCTTTTGTTCTGAAACAGGGATTAAAATTGTTACAATGTTGCTGTTTGTTCTTGATTCGGTTCGCTTTCACAGACAAAGTTTCTAAACGAACCAAAATTGTTAAAACAAGTCACGTATGAGTAAACTCTCCTCTGAACAGAAGTAAACTCTGAACTTGGTCAGAGTTTCACTGACTACGTTTACATGGACATCAGTAATCGAATTATTTGCTGTAATCTAATTAAGAGAATAAAAAGACTAAGGTGTTTACATGAGTTGCTTTTTGAGTGTTAATTTCATGATCGCGTTTTACATGTTGCACTGTAGCACATGATTCGATTAGCGTCATTGCGTCACCACGCTATCCGCATTTCCTCCAGAGTTTCATGTAATTTCGGGTGTTTTATTTTTAATTTGTCGACTTTAACTGCAGTCTGGCACTTTTACTTTCATTTACGAAGATTTCATGCATGCCCACCGTGACAAACGAGATATTGAATGCAACTATGAACTGCTGGAAGTGTTGTTTTAATGGAAGTTCATACCGCATGCTGAATAGAAGAAAAAAAACCTCCGCATTTCACGATGCAGGTGTCTGTGTTCTGCACTGACTTGGTAGGTGCAAAGAGTGTCAATCAGCTGTGCATGTGTGTTTGTGTGTGTTTGTGTGTGTGTGTGTGTGTGTGTGTGTGTGTGTGTGTGTGTGTGTGTGTGTGTGTGTGTGTGTGTGTGTGTGTGTGTGTGTGTCTGGGTGTGTGTGTGTGTGTCTGGGTGTGTGCGTGTGGACTACCCTGTCGCAAAAAGCGGCTTAAAGTCCTACATGACGGCAGTAGTTCGATTAAAGTGTTTACATGTCAGTACTACACTTCAATAATGCGACTAAAATCGGCATACTCCACATGTCTTGATTCGATTTCTCTTTCGTTCGATTATGACCTTAATCTGATTAAATTAATCAAAAATCGCTGTTTACATGGTAGACTCTTAATCAGAGTATTGTCTTAATCGCATTAATATCGAATTATTGGTGTACATGTAAACGTAGTCTCCGTTTATTCACTGTCCCGCTCAGCTGTCAGGCATCCTTATTTAAAGTTATGACTATGAGCAATAAGACAATATCCTCCGGTTTCACAAACAAAGTTTAAGGCTAATCAAGATTAAATTGCATGTTTGAGCTGTCTCAACTCAGAATAACTCGCAGTTAGAAGTCTTAAAATACGTCAGTTTCATTTTTTTGTCTCCAGGTGCACACCAGTAATATATTTTTCTAAGGCCATTTTATAAATGTGGCTTAAATAGCCTAATTTATCCAAGGCCTAGTCCTGGCTTAATCTAAGCGCTGTTTGTGAAACTGGGCCTATATGCGAAAAGCTGCACTTTAATTTTGAATGGTGACACCCACAGACATCGTCACCAAATATAAATCAGAGGTAAGACTTTCTCATACATAACAGTTGGCTAGAATTCTGCATTATAGGCTTTACATTATAGAGAGAAATAACAGATAAACCAAGACTGCTGTTCGGTCAATTTTCCTAACTGATAAACAACTCTCGTTAATAGTTAACATGCTTTCACTTTCGTATTTGACATGAAATGCACATTTACCGGGAGGAATGACATCCCGCACTACTCATAATGTTCTCTTCATATAGCCGTATATATGCCTATTACATATCCTGGCAGCTAGCTCTCTGCAACTCTCACATGGTCGCCCACTGAAGCTAAGCAGGGCTGCGCCCGGTCAGTACCTGGATGGGAGACCACATGGGAAAGCTAGGTTGCTGCCGGAAGTGGTGTTAGTGAGGCCAGCAGGGGGCGCTCAACCTGCGGTCTGTGTGGGTCCTAATGCCCCAGTATAGTGACGGGGACTCTATACTGCTCAGTGAGCGCCGTCTTTCGGATGAGATGTTAAACCGAGGTCCTGACTCTCTGTGGTCATTAAAAATCCCAGGATGTCCTTCGAGAAAGAGTAGGGGTTTAACCCCGGCATCCTGGCCAAATCTGCCCACTGGCCTCTGTCCATCATGGCCTCCGAACCCTCCCCATATCATAATTGGCTTCATCACTCTGTCTCCTCTCCACCAATCAGCTGGTGTGTGGTCTGCGGTCTGGCGCAAAATGGCTGCCGTCGCGTCATCCAGGTGGATGCTGCACAGTGGTGGTGGATGAGGAGATTCCCCCCAATATGTAAAGTGCTTTGAGTGTCTAGAAAAGCGCTATATAAATGTAAGGAATTATTATTATTAATTATTATATCCATAATACACTGTATAGCCTGGTTCAGATCATATTGCTTTCTCACTACAATCAATCTGCTCCAGAGTTCATTTTTAATCGAGCCAAGACCACCTCATTCAGATGATCTTGGACCGATTGTTTTGCCGCTGATCCGAGCACGATTGCTGGATTCACATATGTCAAACGAACCACGCTAACTGGGGAAACACACCAGGTTCTGAAACAAGTCTGAGTTTGAAAGCACCCTTCGATATTGCTTGATACTAATAGCAGGTTTGGCATGCTGTCCCTGGAGAGAACCCTGAGCTCGGAGATAATTGAGCCCAGAGCTCCCGCCTGGTCAATTAGCATGTAAGAGGGTCTGAGATCAGGTAGGTCTCGAGAGCAGGAGGAAAAGGGGGAGATGGGGTGGATGTGGGGGATCCTTCAAAAACGAAGATAAGGGAAATAACGTGAAATGGGATATGTATTGTAGGTTTGGACTATTCTGATTGGTTTATTGATGATTGCAGATAAGAGACCAGCCACAATCATATCATGTGCTCCTCTCAAAATTAGTTCATCAAACTTCACTTATCAAATAACACTACACTGTAAAAAAAATCCTGGTTGGCTTTTAAGCTGAGTTAAATTAATCTTATGAAATCGGCGTCAGTGGTGTAGTGGTTAGTGCGTCGACACAGTGCTCACGGCGACCTGAGTTCGATTCCCGCCTCGTGGTCCTATGCTGATCCTTCTGCTCTCAATGCTTTTCTGTCAATTCTCTACTGTCCTGTTAATTAAAGGTGGAAAACCCCCAATAAATTATTATAAAAAAATAATATTTTGAGTCCATTGTACTTATATTATGCTAAACTGACTTAAAACAGCTTGCATAACCATTAAAATTAAGTTTTGAGACTGATTACCTGTTTGTCTAACAGTTGGATAAAGTCCAAAGGGTAAAAAAAAAGATAAGGGTAAAGATAAAGGGAAAAAAAAATGTTTGAACACATATTAATAGCCATTTCTTTAAACATTTGTCTTTGTGCAGGCCATTATTCATAAGTTTAAATTACATTTCATCTTCATTATCACTGTTATTTAATACACATGCCCAAATAATAATTAAAAAAAATAAAACTTCCCAGCTGGTCATTTTCTTCTTGCGATGAACTGATTTTACACCGATTAGCCTGTTAGCTGCCAATCTCCCTTCCACATTAGTAATCAGATTCAGCTAATGAGAGCAACATTATCCGCTATCAGCATTCAAGCAAGCACAACACTATGAGCGACACACAAAAGGATGACAGATACAAATGAAACCTCAATAGAACTTAAGACATCAATCAGACACCCACAAGTGGAACGCATTTACATATATACTACTGTAAGTGTGCATTTATAAACACATCTAATGAAGTTACGATGCCTAACAGCAACAGTGCGGGTGAGTCATTATTGCCTATTTCTGGAAATCCACAGTGGAGATCAAAGCTGGCTGGCAGGGTGGGTCCGGGCTGCATTAATCCACATGTATAATGCATGTCACAGTGTCTAGATGTGCTGGTAGCATATGGCCATAATGAGATGGTGGATCCCCAGAACAGCGGGAGACATTAGCGACAAGTTCTTCTCAGGGACAATGAGAGCGTCGCTCACAGCAATACCAACTACAGATGTGCAAAGCTCGCCCACAAGAGTCCTAATCGTGATTCGAGCTTGCGAATGCAAAACATCCATCACTGAAAGAATCGTACACGAGGCAAGCACAAGCCTTCAGAGACGCCAGAGAATGGAGCAAAACAGTGACTGCTCACCTTTTCAATGACCTTGGTTCCACCCACTTTTTCTCATTTGTTTTCTCTGATGTGTTTTGGGGGGAAATAATACAGAGTTATGGGATGAATCGCAAAAAGTACAAACTTTGATAAATAAAAATAAAATAGCACAACAATCCACATTATTAATGCTGGCTATTATAACTATTATAACTATTTATTATTTACACTGTAAAAATGATTCCACATCAGTGTTGGGTAAGTTACTTTAAAAAAGTAATAATTACAAATTACTGACTACTACTGGAAAATTGTAATCTGTTTACATTACTAAATACTTCATGTAAAAGTAATCAGATTACTAATTAGTTTAATTTTAAGTTACTTTTAAAACATATAAAATATACCTATAAATATACAAAATAAACTGCAGCTCTTTCAGTAATTTAATAGGTAACACTTTATAATAACAGTACATGAATAATGATGTATAATTATGTAAACTAAACACTACTTTACTATGAATTAATGATGAGTTAATGTATGCACTAATCATAAACTAACTTTAACTACAACATGAGTCACATGAGTTCATGTGTGAATAACGGCTACCTTAATTACTTGTTAGTACATGATTGTTTGTTAATTAATGTATTAATTACCACATTAGTTTATGCTTAATTTAACCATCATGAACTCATAATATGTTAATATATAATTATGTTGTGACTTTACTTGAGGGGGCACATCATCATTAACCCATTCTTAACTACTCATGAACTCCTTATGCACGTCCAACTAGTCAGTTTACACTGAATACCATAAGAAAAGTGTTCTGTCAACATCAGCATGAACAGGAGTTCATGAGTAGTTAAGCATGAGTTAATGATGATGTGCCCCTCCAAGTAAAGTCATGACATAATCATACAGTAACAGCTCATGAGTTCATGTTGGTTACATTTAGCTTAGACTTAAATGTTAACTAATACATTAATTAACAACATGTACTAACAAGTAATTAAGGTAGCCGTTATTCACACATGAATTCATGTTGTAGTTCAAGTTAGTTCATGATTAGAGTATACCTTAACTCATCATTTATTCATAATAAAGTAATGTTTAGTTTGCACATTAATACATCATTATTCATGTACTGTTATTGTAAAGTGTTACCATTTAATATTTACTGAAAAACATTACAATGGGTTGATCAAAGCAGTTTGACATATTTAAAACACTTAGAGTTTGCCCAAAACTTTAAATTCTTTTATCATTCACTTGTTCCAAACCTGTTTATCTTTTATATAACAAAAAAGAAGAAAACTGCATACCTGTAACCATTGACATCCATAGTATGAAAAAGCACTGCAATGTTTGGGTGTTTTGAGGTAATTAGTCTACCTAAATGTGTATATTCCAAAGTAAGAAGCTGAACGGTCAGTTCTTGTCACATGACTCGCAGTTTTCAACTGGGTGCTCCTGGGAAATGCGAGTGCACGCAATATGCACACATGTGAATGGCCGCATAAGCAGCTACGCTTCGCTTCACATTCAGAAGATACCTTCACTCCTGATCTTGCACAAAAAAATTCAATTTAAGATGAGTCGGGCCACCATGTTTTAGGGCGCCGGTGTCCTCCTTGGCGGCGAGTATTGTCATAGAATGCTTTCTATTCAAGAGTTTGAACAAGAAGCTGGTCGAGTTAAAAGCAGTTGAAAGTTCTTTAGACTGCATTTCACAGCAATATTTTTGTTTTACGCTTAATGAAATTAAAGTAATATCTGTATTTCCGCCTGAAAAAGCAGCCATTCTCGACAGCAACCATTTCAGCTTGCGTTCTCCAGCAATTTAAATGGTTGTGCGTGGCAGGCCAGAGTCCCGGTGGCAGGCCACATCCGATGCGATATAGAAAGTGACGAGCGTGGGGGGGTGCGCGGCAGGCCAGACTCATGGTGGCCAGTCTGCCCCTGTAATTAAATTAATCAAATTTTAAATGTAATTTATTACATTACTGCGTTCCTTAAAAATGTAATTAGAATACAGTAACGCATTACTGTGGAACGCGTTACACCCAACTCTGTTACACATTTTAGTTTTTCAACATGATTTTGTAAGTTAAATCAACTTGCAGTTTAAAGTTAACATGGTACATTTTCACTGTTTCAACTAGTCTATAAGTTGACCTGACTTGAGTGTTTCTCAAACTTTTACTTTTTAAGGACAATTATTTTGTGAGGAAAATACTTTATAATGAAATTCATGTAAAGACAGTTATATTATAAGTACAGTGTGTGTAATTGTTAAATTGAAAGTAAAACAATCAAATGTATAATGTATTTGGTTGTCTGTAATTTGCTAAATGAGAAAAATCGGCACTGTGAACTTAAATGTTAGTTCAGATAACTTTATAAAAAAATTTAAGTTATTGTATTTTAACTAAACTTTGCAAATCCAGGTTATGTGAAATAAGTAATTGGGTCAACTATTTAACTCTATCAACTAAACCATGGGTGACCAACCCTGTTCCTGGAGATCGACCTTCCTGCAGATTTCAGCTCCAACCCTGATCAAACACACCTGAACTAATTAATTAGAACCTGAGTAGCACTTGATAATTACAGGCAGGTGTGTTTGATATGGGCTGCAACTGAAAACTGCAGGAAGGTCGATCTCCGGGAATAGGGTTGAGCACCCTTGAATTAAGTTTGAAGTTTGAAGTTTTAAGTTTGAAAATACTTACAGAATTGAGTAAATACAGCTTAACTGAGTCAAAGCAAAAATATAACTAATCATTTTAAGTTGAGTAAAATTTTTTTACTACGTATGATCTTGTTCTACATGCCTAATTATACCCAATACCTAAACCCATCTACTTTACTAATTATATTAAAAGGGCAGTGTGTGTAATTGTTAAATTGACAGTAAAATAATAAAATGTGTAATGTATTTGGTGGTCTGTGCTGTTGATAAATGAGAAACTCTAATATGTGAACTTAAATGTTCATTAACTCATTCATTTTCCTTCAGCTTAGTCCCTTTATTTATCAGGGGTCGCCACAGCGGAATGAACTGCCAACTTATTCAGCATATGTTTTACACAGTGGATGCTCTTCCAGCTGCAACCCAGTACTGGGAAACATCCATACACACTAATTCCATACACATCCCTAATTGTACCCAATACCTAAACCCAGCTACCTTACTAATTAGCAGTTATTAATAATTAGTTTATTAAGCTAATATTCTTAGTCAAGGGTTTGTTAATAGCATCAATAGTACATTAAAATAAAAAATAAAATAAACGTAGAGCAAAATAACTTTAAAACATTATATGAAAAGTAGAAAATTTGTATAAAATATAATATTAGCATAAAAAGATTATACTAAAACATTCCACAATCTGAAATACTGTTCTGGCTTTATTGTTATTTTTATTATTATTAATATTTTGATGAATTGTCTTGACTTATTATTGACTGAAAATTAGCTTATTCCTATATATATATATATAGTTGAAGTCAGAATTATTAGCCCCCCTGAATTATTAGCCCCCTGTTTATTTTTTTCCCCAATTTTTTTTCCAAGATTTTTTTCAACACATTTCTAAACATAATAGTTTTAAGAACTCATTTCTTAAAACTGATTTATTTTATCTTTGCCATGATGACAATAAATAATATTTGACTAGATATTTTTCAAGACACTTCTATACAGCTTAAAGTGACATTTAAAGGCTTAACTAGGTTAATTAGGTTAACTAGGCAGGTTAGGGTAATTAGGCAAGTTATTGTATAACAATGGTTTGTTCTGTAGACTATTAAAAACAAATATAGCTTAAAGGGGCTAATAATTTTGACCTTAAAATGGTTTTTAAAAAATTAAAAACTGCTTTTATTCTAGCCGAAATAGAACAAATGAGACTTTCTCCAGAAGAAAAACTATTATCAAACATACTGTGAAAATGTCCTTGTTCTGTCAAACATAATTGAGGAAATATTTAAAAAACAAAAAATAATTCAAAGGGGGAGCAATAAATATGACTTCAACTATATTTATATATATATATATATATATATATATATATATATATATATATATTATATATATATATATATATATATATATATATATATATATAGAATTTATTTTATTTATTTATTTTTTACATTTATTTATTTATTTTTTGACAAACCATGTTGAAATTTTACTGACTTGGCTTCTCAACAAATGACACTTATGTTAAGCTGTTAAGCTTATGGTATTAAGCTCATAATGAGATTCAAAGATTGATGTATTTGTAAATGATCTATGAAGAAACGTCTACATTTACACCTGCTGAACTACAAATTGTAAAAGAACAAGCCCAGCTGAAAATGCATTACTAAATGGACAGTATAACTGACAACTACACCTTTCCTAGTGGTTACAACATATGTGAGCATAATTTGTATTATGTTTTTTTTTTCTCTCTAGGACATCGAATGCATATACTGTACTGTATGTCATAGCACTTAAGTTAATTCACCTTATCTCAAGGCAAGTCTTCTGTCAATCCTCACCTGCGGTTCTGATGTTTTCTTGTGTCAGCTTCTGCTAAGTAACCATCATCTCAGATGGCTAATGTTTTCTGACTGCAGTGCTTTGAATTTAGCTTCTAAAACACACTGAAGCCTTTAGTACGCTTGCATATTTCATCACCCAAATCAAAACAACATCTAAAAGAAGACCCAACTACAGTAGCAGGACATGCTTCTTAACTGAATACTGAATAACTCTTTTCTTTAAACTTGAAAACCAATATCAAAATAGTTACCTTTTAACTGTTAAATAGATAAATTGAGACACATTGGACAGTTGATTGCTGACCAAATAAAAACCCAGTGAGGTATAGAAATATTCACTGATGTATGTGTGAGGAAACCAGTGCAGCTTTTCAAACAACATTTTAGAAATGATTTGCACAAATTGGAAATAAACAGCCTCGGGCCCTCTCCACATCCAGTTAATGCCAACAGAATGTCGGGATTATTTTTTAAATGGCACCAAATGATGTGGAAATATGTGACCATTACTTTAAAGGCACAAGAATAAACATATAAATTGATACTGAATAACTCAATGCTCTTTAAGAGTTCAAAAATAAAGGTGAACAAAAACATTACAAATATTAACTTTTGAAAATAATAATAATAATAATAACAAGATACATGTGAAATTAATGCAGAAATGTCAGAAATTTCAAATGGAATGTAATTAACGTTATGTAAGTTAATTAAATATGTCATATTAAAGTATTGGGCATTTAAAGTCTGAAATAGACCTGTATTATTCACTCTCTTTGGTTTAAGATTAATTGCTAGTGACGATTATAATCAGTGCATTTTCTTGGTGCCATTAGCCTGTCATTTTCCTGTAATTAGTCATAAAGGGGTGGTCCACTACGATATCATATTTTAAACTTTAGTTCAGGGGTGCTCAACCCTGTTCCTGGCGATCGACCTTCCAGCTGATTTCAGCTCCAACCCTGATCAAACACACCTGAACCAATTATTTAGAACGTGAGGAGCACTTGATAATTACAGGCAGGTGTGTTTGATAAGGGCTGCAACTGAAAACTGCAGGAAGGTCGATCGCCAGGATTAGGGTTGAGCACCCCTGCTTTAGTTGATGTGTAATGTAGCTGTGTGAACATAAACAACATCTCTGAATGTAATACGCTCAAAGTTCAATGCAAAGGGGAGACATTGGCTTTTACAGAGTACGCTTAGCAGAGCCTGCAAAGACTTTCGGTTACGCATATTTACCACATGCATATACCCTGCGCAGTGATGGGGTGTGGCCAGAGACGCTGAGTAACACTTTATTTTGATGGTCTATTTGAGTATTAGTAGACTGTCTGCTTAATATCTGTTGATACTGCTGCTAAACAGACATTTAACTGACTATTAGAAGCTTTGCAAGTACATGTCAACTTACACTAACCCTAACCCCACCCTTAAAGCCAAACTAACAGTCTACTTATAATCTAATGAGAAGTAGTTGGCATGTAGATGCAATGTAACTTAAATTCAACAAACGAACCATCAAAATCAAGTGTGACCAGGAGCTGTAATGCTATAGCAGAGAAAGCTAATATGCCATCCAAACGGTGCTATTTCCACAAAGCTTGTTCTGTTTCCATAATTTGGCTTTCAAAGGACACGACACAAAGAGAGAAGTGCTTACAGTTTAATTTTACCTATGTTCCAGAGAACTATAAAAATATATATAGCTAGCATTTGACAAAGGACAGCTTCCAGAATCTCCCAGTTCAGTGCTGGATTCGGCTAAAAACTCCTCAAAGGAGCAGCTCCAACAAGCAGAAGCTGTGGATTATGAGCCACAACCTGTAAGTATTTTTAATTTGTTAAAATTGATCTATGACATGCACGGTGTCTTGCGTTAGCGGTATGTTGTAGCAAGGGTGTAAACAATGGGAAATACTGTTTGGCACCGCTAACAATTTACCTACAAATTCATATTTATCTCTTAATGAACTACAAATGCCATCAAGCACTTTACTCACACACCTGGTCCAGATCCCCCATGATTGCAAACACACACAGCTGAAGCTGTTCAGGACTAATTACACAGGACTATTTATACACCTCTCAAACACACACACATTGCTGAGTCTTGTTTGGTCACCCTGCAACATTACGAAGCATTTATGTGATGTAATGTGATTATAATATAATTATGTGTCCCTAGATCGCTGGTGATTGTTACAAAATGAATAGATCCAAAAAAATCTGAATTTACACTTTAAAAAATGCAGGGTTCCACACAAATTCATTCATGTTGCCCCAACACAAATCGATTAAGTTAACTTAACAAATTAAAGTAGATTGAACATAAAACAACTAAGTTGTCCCAAAAAAACTTAAGAATTGCGTTGTTGCTGTTCATTTTAAATAAGTAGCTTGAACAACATCAAAACAATTTTTTTCGAGTGTAGGGTATGTTTACACATCAACAATGTACTAATATTGTAACTTTTTTTTATCATTGTTTTTGAAAGATTTCATGTGCATACAGATAACAACATTGTCGAAACAATCTGGTATATGCACATGGACTTTTAATTTTAGCCAGCCAGTCTCAGTGCTTCCGATGAACTGTCTTTCCATTATAAAATCACTATGTTTAAGATCTGATTTCTTTAAAAATTTGTGATCTTTACTGCCTGATAGATATACGATGTATAAAGTGGGACAAGAAGCACTGTGTTAAATTACACACCCCCCCCCATCCCCCCCATCCCCCCCCGCCCCGCCATGTCTTTAAAATATGACAGTTTATTTTACCCCAGTATTTTCAATGAAGTTTCTGCGCTCGCCTGGTGATGAAACGGCCTTTCATCTCGTTTTACGCTTCAACAACTAAATGAATGCTTAAGTCTATTTAAGTGAATGCATTGTAATTACATTACAACATTGATGCTGTAAAAGGAACTGTATGAAATTGAGAATACTCACATTAAGCTTTTACCAGAAGTTCATAAATGGCTGAACAGCACTGGCTGTGCATATAGCCTATTCCTTTAAACATGGATCTGTAAAACTGACTGGAAACTTTATATTATGTATGCCAGAGCAGTAGTTGTTTATTGTCTCAAATATCACAAGAGAACAAAACTGGTTTATATTTTACCAAATTATTTTTCAATTTGCCCAAATTTGCAAGAAAAAAAAAAAAAAAAAACAGAAAGCCTACTGCTAAGCTTGCTTGGGCTTGAACAGATGGTACCAAAACATACAAATGAGATTGTGTGAATTCATATGAATTAGCCATTAACGGAAAATCCAATTCAATTCAAGTTTATTTGTATAGCGCTTTTTACAATAATTTTTGTTCCTGTTCCAAGGCAGCTTTACAAAAGGTGCACATTATTATATTACAATCAGATTAAGTTAAAGTTACAATCAAATATAAGTTATTATATACAAACATCATTAACCTGCAGTTTATAGGATATAGGTGATGTCTATGTGTACATGTTTAATGACGTGTATTTGTGTATTAAGTGTAAGAAAACAATTAGCATAGCTGCTGTTCATAATGTATTTTGAACAAGAGATGTTAAATATTAATGCGAAAATAAAGCACTATAAATGAAAATAGGAGTTTATAACCAAATATAGAAGCAAACATAAAGCCTATAAATATTTCTAACAAAATTCCTGGTGCATTAAGACAGGAGGAGTGTGTCCTACGGGTGGTTGTCAAGCCCACTCACCTGCATGGAACACACTCATACATCATACCATTATGTGATGCATTGTGTGTATGCTTTACTAAAAAAAAAAAAATTGGTCTAGTTTAATCTAGTTTTGAACTGAGAGAGTGTGTCTGAACCTCGGACATTATCAGGAAGGCTATTCCAGAGTTTAGGAGCCGTAAATGAGAAGGCTCGGCCTCCTTTAGTAGACTTTGCTATTCTGGGTACTACCAGAAGCCCTAAGTTTTGATATCTTAAAGAGCGAGTTGGATTGTAGCGAGACGGTTGGTTAGATAAACAGTAGCTAGATTATTAAAATTATTATGAATTGATATAAGATCGTGTTGAAAGAAATTGCTGTCAACAATTACATACTCTCAGTAGTGATCATTAGACCACACTGAACTGAGCTAAACTGAACTGAAACACTGAAAACTGAACTAACAGTGTTTCAATTTACTATAATCTTCTATGTGAAGCTGCTTTGACACAATCAACATTGTAAAAGCGCTATAGAAATAAAGGTGAATTGAATTGAATTAAATATGCATTGTGCTTCAATGTGGTTAATACAAACTATCCAGGTGGCACTGAATATTTGTGCATAGACTGAACGTAAAATGCATAATGTTTTTGATTCTTATTTAAAATGAGCTGAATCAACCCAATTCTTGAGTGTTTTTTGGGACAACTTAATTATTTTATGTTCAGTCCACTTAAATTTGTAAAAACAATCAAGTTAACTTTATGATTTGTGTTGGAACAACATGAAGGAATTGTGTGGAACCCAGCATTTTTTACAGTGTGTGTACATAAAACATGATTCAAACTGTAAGTAAAAAAGTGGCGACATGAAGTTTGTGGCAGTTTCCTTAAATAAATGTTCTAAAGTGCATCTAATGAATATTAATCAGGTCACATAACATTTGGCCAGTAGTTATATTCGACTTATTTAAATGTTTAGTGCTAGTAACAGAATCTGTAAATGCTGCCAATCCAAAAGGGTGACAGTTAGTAAACATTTTTTTTTTGTACTGTGACACTTAAAGGCACTTAAAATAATATGAATACTTCAAAAGTGTCGAGATGGGGAGACGTTCTACTTACAACCATAACAAAAGCTTGAAAAATAGCATCTGA
Organism: Danio kyathit; assembly: GCA_903798195.1. NCBI lineage: Eukaryota > Metazoa > Chordata > Actinopteri > Cypriniformes > Danionidae > Danio > Danio kyathit. The sequence goes on from LR812536.1 coordinate 52,156,314, forward strand.
GGAAAGAAAATGTCAATATTACCATTAGCATTGCAGGTTCATTTATCAGCAAATAAGTCCTCTAGCAACCAAACTGCAGAGATAGATAAATGATGCTGTTATATTTGTTCTTTGGCTGTGTGATTTGGTATAAATTTATTATTATTATTATTAATGTATTAATAATTTTTTGCTGCTTTACATACCTGTTTCTCCTAACAATACTTTAGTATTGTCATTGTCATCTTATGTGTGAACGTCTGCACATTGGTACATTTTATTAGCTTAAATATAAATTATTTTATCATTAACCATATGCATTTTGGTAACACTTTATTTTGAAGGTCGATTTGAGTATTAGTAGACTGGATTAGTATCTGTTGATACTGCTGCTAAACAGACATTTAATAGAATATAAGAAACTTGTCAACTTACACTAACACTAACCCCAAACCTGACAGACTACTTACAATCTAATGAGAATTAGTTGGCATGTAGATGCAATGTAACTTACATTCAACAAACAGACCATCAAATTAAAGTGTGACCGTATTTTTTTCTTAGTGCTGCTCTGTCTTTGATTTAATTCCAATCTTAAAGTACTTAAAGTAGTGTTCCTCTACACTTTTTTTTTTTACAGAAAATTAAGATATTCAGAGTTTGTTATTTGCTTATAGTGAATAATCATAATAGCTGCTATGGACCTGATTGTGTGAGTTTGTAATGGGACAAAGTTCTTTTGGTGAGTTTTGTGAGAACAGCCAGGAACCTACAGGCCAGAATAATGACTTTCTTGGCACACAGTACCCCAGTGCAGCTAAATTACCAATTACAGTCAACAACTCCAATCCAATCCCCAAGAGTCCAAGGCACCTTATACACTAACAGACTGGCTTTAAATAATGCATTCATTTAGCTGATGCGTGGGAACTTTGTGTGGGGTTATAAAAAGATTAAGACTTACACTAGTATAAATACTTTCATTTATTCCTTTTTTGTCTGCATCTGCATATACAGACTAAATGAACTTTTCAGTTTTCTCATTGCTCATGTTTCTCATTTCTTAATGGTGTGGGTTAGGGAATGAACACATTTCATAGTAACTAGCATTTGTGACCCTGGACCACAAAACTGGTAATAAACTGGTTTCTGGTAATAGCCAAAATACATAATATGGGTTAAATTTTATATATATATATATATATATATATATATATATATATATATATATATATATATATATATATATATATATATATATATATATATATATATATATATATATATTAACTCATCGTTATTTTATTAGGTACACCAGTCCAAATGCTTGTTAACATACATTTCTAATCAGCCAATCACATGGCAGTAACACAATGCATTTAGGCAGTAGACAGGGTCAAGACAATCTGCTGCAGTCTAAACCCGAGCATCAAAATGGGGAAGAAAGTTGATTTAAGTGACTTTGAACGTGACATGGTTGTTGGTGTCTGACAGGCTGGTCTGAGTATTTCAGAAACCGCTGATCTACTGGGATTTTCATGCACAACCATCTCTAGGTTTACCGAGAATGGTCCAAAAAAGAGAAAATATCCAGTGAGCGACAGTTCTGTGGTCGCAAATGCCTTGTTGATGTCAGAGGAGAATGGCCAAACTGGTTGGAGCTGATAGAAAGGCAACAGTAATGCAAATAACCATTGGTTACAACCGAGGTATGCGAGTATCACTGAACGCATAACACGTCGAACCTTGAGGCGAATGTGCTACATCAGCAGAAGACCACACCAGGTGCCAGTCCTGTCACCTAACAGGCTCACCCAAATTGGACAATAGGTTGGAAGGTTGGAAAAACGTTGCCTGGTCTGATGAGTCTCGATTTCTGCTGTGACATTCGGATGGGTCAGAATTTATTGTCAACAAAATGAAAGCATGGATCCATCCTGTCTTGTATCAATGGTTCAGGCTGGTGGTGGTGGTGTAATGGTCTGGGGGATATTTTCTTGGCACAGTTTGGGCCATTAGTACCAAAATTGAGCATCGTGTCAATGCCACAGCCTACCCGAGTACTGTTGCTGACCATGTCCTTACTTTTATGACCACAGTGTACAAATCTTCTGATGGCTACTTCCAGCAGGATAACGAACCATGTCCAAAAGCGTGAATCATCTCAGACTGGTTTCTTGAACATGACAATGAGTTCACTGTACTCAAATGGCCCCTACAGTCACCAGATATCAATCCAATAGAGCACTGTTGGGATGTGGTGGAGCGAGAGATTCACATCATGGATGTGCAGCCGAAAAATCGGCAGCAACCTCGTGATGTTATCATGTCAAAATGGACCAAAATCTCTGAGGAATATTTCCAGTAACTTGTTGAATCTATGCCATAAAGGATTAAGGCAGTTCTAAAGGCAAAAAGGGGGCCAACCCAATACTATTAAGGTGTACCTGATAAGGTGGCCGGTGAGTGTATATATATAATTCGAATATATATATATATATATATATATATATATATATATATATATATATATATATATATATATATATATATATATATATATATATTTATTTATTTATTTTTTTTTTATAAATGTCCTATTTATTTATTGTCCTGTCAAATCTTATTTTTTAAATAGTGATTTGCATTGCTAGGAGCTTAATTTAGATAACTTTATAGGATATTTTCTTAATATTTAAATTTTATTGAACCCAGGAATTTATTCCAGATAAGTTTATTCCAGGTAAGTTGTATCTCTGCCAAATATTGTATAAAATATCCAATATTGTATCTCTACCAAATATCCTAACAAATCATACAACAATGGAAAGCTTATTTATTCAGGTTTTATAAGAGGTATACATCTCAATCAATCAATCAATCAATCAATCATTCAATCTATATATATATATATATATATATATATATATATATATATATATATATATATATATATATATATATATAAACTTTATTTGGATTATGCCCTTTATCATTCATTCATTTTTTTTTCTGCTTAGTCCCTCTATTAATCTGAGGTCGCCACAGCAGAATAAACCACCAACTTATCCAGCATATGTTTTACACAGCAGATGCAGCTGCAACCCATCACTGGGAAACATCCATATACACTCATTCACATTTCACACACATACAATATGGACAATTTAGCCTACCCAATTCACCTATAGCACATGTCTTTGGACTTATGGGGGAAACTGGAGCACCAGGAGGAAACCCACGCCAACACATGGAGAACATGCAAACACCATACAGAAATGCCAAGGCTCGAACCAGTGATCTTCTTGCTGTGAAGCGAACGTGCTACCCGCTGCACCACTGTGCAGCCATACCCTTTATACTTCAGTAGAAAATTTGTTTGATTGGGTTAGGCTTCGTATAATAATTGAATGTATATGTAGATTAACGTAACGTGAGCTGAAGGTCTGCTTTGTAAACAAGAAATGTTATCACATTTTATGCAGATAATCTACTTTTACTCTAATGATTTACAGCTGATACTACTTGTAGTTGCACACTCAGACAACAATGTCTAAAATAGACCGTTAAAATAAAGTGTTACCAAAAAGGTAAACTCATGTACCACATAAGTGGAGACTAAATCAATTTTTAAAAAGTTGAACTGCTTCCCATTGGGGTCCCGATAACACAGACAGTGCTTATTTTGCACAAATGACCGACTGACTGGGACAAAAGTCAATTATACAGTTAAGAGCTCTTTATACAAAAATATTTGAGTGCACTCTGCCACGATTGACCAATCAGAATAAAGCGTTCCAGAGAGCTGTGTACTAAGTCGATTCACAATAGTGAGTTGTGTGTGTTCGAGAGTCCAGTCCATGTTAGTCGTTGTTTGTTACGTGTGTTGAGTGTGTGTGGAGCGCTGGTTAATGAGGCCGTACGGTGGATAATGGAGTCGGCCTGCTGTTGTTCTACTGTTGTAAGAGCTCAGTCCGACCCCGTCCCGCCTTACATCTCCTCTCCTTTCATCAACAGGAATGCCTGCGTTTGCTAAACGAGAGTCTGATTAGTTCCTACAGACCGAGAGCGTTTCTTCATCGCTCTGTTCTCCTCCCTCTCCGAGCCGCTCCATTCTGTCTGTCACCGCTTTTGTTCGTTTGTGGGAAACAGAGTTCTCTAAGCCTTTATTCAGAACAGAGCTGGAACCCAATCAAACACAGAGAGAAGAGGGAGAAAGAGAGAGAATCGCCGGTCTGATGACTGGCATGTGAAACAGTAAAAGGCAGAGTCTCCAGGCACATTAGAAGATGGAGGAAAAACCAATCATGTCTTTAATTTTACAATTGTTTCTAGATCTAATCTAAGAGCAGATTGAGACTTTTACTTAAGTTTTCCACTTATTTTTTCTTCTGGTATTAAAACGCAAGCAATTTCACCCATCTCCGGGGTTTCAAAGGAAATGTTAACAGTGTTGATTTTTTATCTATCAGCATTCCCAAAATTAAAACTCTGCAATGCAGGTTAATTTTATATCGCTCCATTGCTGCGATGGGGACTGTAGAGGAGACCGGGGATGATTGTAACACAATTTTTCTATAGCTCCTTAAACGGTCACACTTTATTTCGATGGTCCGTTTGTTGAATATAAGTTACATTGCATCTACATGTCAATTAATTCTCATTAGAGTATAAGTAGACTGTTGGGTTGGGGTTAGGGTTGGGGTTAGGGTAAGTTGACATGTACTTGCAAAGTTTCTTATAGTCAGTTAAATGTCTGTTGAAGGACTGTTAATTGTCAGTATCAACAGATATTAAGCAGACAGTCTACTAATACTCAAATGGACCATCAAAATAAAGTGTTACCCCTTAAACTACTTTTTAGCTACATGACTGAAACTTTTATGCAAAGTACCCACATTTGTCTACTCCAAATGTCAACAATTTAAATTTCTTAAACTATATCACAGACTTTGTGAGATGATGACAAATACAAAGTGGTCATTTGTTACAACCCACCCCACTACTGGGGTAGGTTGTAACACATGCTGGGGTAAGTTGTAACAGGTAGACAAAATGCACAAAAACTAAGCGTACTAGTGATATGCCACAACAACAGTTTTATTGTAAATAAATGACCGCAACAATACAATATACAGTTGAAGTCAGAATTATTAGCCCCCCTGAATTATTAGCCCCCCCTTTTATTTTTTCCTCCAATTTTTGTTTAACGGAGAGAAGATTTTTTCAACGCATTTCTAAACATAATAGTTTTAATAACTCATCTCTAATAACTGATTTATTTTATCTTTGCCATGATGACAGTAAATAATATTTAACTAGATATTTTTCAAGACACTTCTATACAGCTTAAAGTGACATTTAAAGGCTTAACTAGGTTAATTAGGTTAACTAGGCAGGTTAGGGTAATTAGGCAAGGGTATACCGATGGTTTGTTCTTTAGACTATCAAAAAAATATAGCTTAAAGGGGCTAATAATTTTGACCTTAAAATTGTTTTTGAAAAATTAAAAACTGCTTTTATTCTAGCTGAAATAAAACAAATAAGACTTTGTCTGGAAGAAAAAATATTATCAGAAATACTGTGAAAATTTTCTTGCTCTGTTAAACATAATTTGGGAAATATTCAAAAAAGAAAATAAAATTTAAAGGGGGGCTAGTAATTCTGACTTCAACTGTATGTGAATATTGGAAGTGTATGTGCATATTGTGTGTGTTTGTGCATGCACATGTGCGTTTGTGTGTGCATGTTTGTACGTGCACATTCATATGTGCCTGTGTGTAGCTGTGTGTATACTTTCAAAACACGTGTTTCAACCTACCCCGCCACTGTCACCCATTGTTTAGCTAGCTGTATTAGCATGGTGCTTTGAAATTAGCAGGAGGTTGATACACCGTTCTTTACTAGAGAAACCACAGTTTGACCTGATATAACTCATACAACATCATCTACAATGGTAGAGGTACTAAAAAAATATTATCTTTTTTTTTACTTTCTTACTTCAAAATTCGATTTTCTGTTGTAGCTTTTGGGGAGATTGCAAGACTGACTGGAAAATCTCCACGTGTGATTGTTAAGGAAACCTGAGGAAACTTAAAATGTCACATGACCCCTGTCTTATCCCTGATTCATGAAATTGGTAGTGTTACAACTCTCCCTGTGTTTCAACTATACCCGGTCTCCCCTACATTTATTTCGATTCAGAAGTCATTATAACTGAAAGTTTAAGCATCTGGGAAAAGGCACAATTATTAGCCCTCCTGTAATTTCTTATTATTTTTTAAATTTCTCAAACTATGATTAACAAAACAGGTAATGTTTCACAGTAAAACCATTTTTTTTTTCATTTGGAGAAAATCTTATTTGTTTTATTTCTGCTAGAATAAAAGCAGTAAAAAAAACTAAAACACTTAAAGGTCAATATTATTGGCCCCCTTATGGATTTGTTGATGGTCTACAGAACAAACCATTGTTATACAATGACTTGCCTAATTACCCTAACTTGCCTAATTAACCTAGTTAAGCCTTTAAATTGCACTTTAAGCTGAATACTAGTATCTTGCCAAATATCTAGAAAATTGTATATACTGTCATCAGATATTAGAAATTCATTCATTTATTCTGTCATTTTCTTTTCGGCTTAGTCCCTTTATTAATCAGGGGTCGCCACAGTAGAATGAACCACCAACTTATCCAGCATATGTTTTACGCAGCGGATGCCCTTCCAGCTGCAACCTTTCACTGGGAAACATCCATACACACTCATTCAAACACATACACTACAGACAATTTAGCTTACCCAATTCACCTATAGCGCATGTCTTTGGACTGTGTTGGAAACCCACGCAGACACGGGGAGAACATGCAAACTCCACACAGAAATGTCAACTGACCCAGCCGGGGCTTGAACCAGCGACCTTCTTGCTGTGACGCAACAGCACTACCTACTGTGCCACCGCATCGACCCAGTTATTAGAATTTAGTTATTATATTGTTGTTATTATATACTGTATATTGGTTGCTGTTGCTCTACATTTAATACTAGAGTTAGCAAGCGTGTTTTCAGATATCCATTTCTGCCTCAGTTTCACATATATTAGCTATAGACTGAGGAACTTTTTTTTGCTATAGCAGACTAAGGAACAGTTTTTTCCCCAGAGCTGGCTTCCTTTTAAACTCTGCCCCCCACTGACTCTTTTGCCTCCCTTCATACACCCCCATACTCTCCTCATAACTTATACTCCCCATAATCACTGCACTATTTAATATTTGCACATTAAAATTGCACATATTCATCGCACTACATTGCACTGATTCATTTTGAATTGTACATACCCACTGTTCATATACTTTTGTAATTATGTAAATATCTATCTGCACACTTATGATTATTAATATCAACCTGTACATACAGTTTAAACCAGAAGTTTACATACACTGTATAAAAAGGCACATAACCATTAAAAAAAAAAATCAGATGTTAATGTGATTAAACTTTTGTCTCTTTTAGATAAGTTAGGATTATCAAATTTGTTTCTGTTATGCTTAATAGCAGAATACTGAGAAAGATATTTTTTGAGAAATTGTTATAACTTTTCTTGAATGTTAAGTTTACATACAATAAGATTATAATGCGTCTGAAAAAGCTCAGATGATGGTGTCAAGGTTTTGGAAGTTTCTGATTGGCTAATTGACAACAATTGGAAGCATATTGGAAAAGCAATCCAGAAAAAAAGAAAAGCCAACTGATTTTTACCACATTTTCAGATTAAAACCCTTACCCTGTTATTTACTTGTTTATTTTATTTTTTGGCTTTTGTCTTGCCTGCTTTTTTGGAACCTGATTCCAACCCCATTGTAGCAGTCAACTCCTCTTTGCATCTCAAGTCCACCAAAGTATGCTGCAAGCCACCCGACAAACTGGTAGCAGAGGGAAAGCCGGCCATATGGAGGTAAGGGGTTAGACGCTAGCGTGAAAAGGAATGGTGTCATACCCCGTAGTGTTCGTTTTAAAGAGGAAATGCAGCCATATGTATCTCTGGCTACATAATTCACGATCTCCAGAAATGTATATAGGGCTAAGTTTTCAGAATGAGACTATGTTCCCCAATACACATCAAAAGGAAAAGGCAACCCCCATGCAAGAAAAAAAAAAGACAAAATAACTTAAATTTAATGTGCATATGACAAAGATATGATTTCTCTCACCATGTGTTTTTCCATTCGTTTGCCCTTTACATTAAAAATATCATGCCCTTAGCTTAGAACTGATGCCAGAGTCCAGCAGAGGGTCACAGCTGTGTCCTTTCATCAGATTACCCTCCTAAAGGGAGAAAAGACCCCTCTAAATTGAAGCCAAACTAGCTCAGAGGAGTATGTGTGCTGGGCTTGGGTAAACTCTGCCTCATCTTTCATAAACCATTCTTTAATAAAGTTCAGCTTGAGCCTGTATTTGATTGTGAAGAGTTTGGTCTCCAGTGTCCAACACACAGCAGAGCTCTTAGGGCTGTTTGCAGCTGGTACTGGCTTTAGCTGGCACAGGGGAGTAAAACAGCCTGGCACGGCTGCCCTCTTCTCTCTCTCGCGGGCCATACCCGGCAGGACGCCAGCCTGTGCTAGTGAGGCCACTTGTCTTTTAACAGAAAAGAAGCTTCTCTATCTTCTCCATCATCTGGCAAGGTCAGGCCTCATAGAGAGTACAATGGCCGCATACATCCCACCACAGAAAGCAAACATAGACCGTGCCGGGCAGCGGACACACTTACGAGCCATTCCTCATCCAGCTCTATGTGTGTGCGGGTCCAGACTGGTGTAGTTGTTGGGATGCCAAAAGGTTTGGATTTTCCCAGGATTGCCATGCGGTGTGGTGTGAGAGTTTGTGGGCAGGAAGGAATCTGCCCTCTTTCAGTGGCACTCAAAGAGAAACTGTGAAATCGGCTCTGAACTGCAACGGAGGACAAACAGAAGAGCAGAGGAGACAAACCCGACCCGACTCGACCCAACTTACTGGAGGCTTTTCAGAGCTCTTAGCAGTGAAGAATGACATCACTCTCCCAAACAGCAAACACAAAGACGCAGGGGAAAGAAATGTTCACAACATCACAACTTGAACGCACTTGCTGAATTTAGACAAGGGTTTCCTGATCTGTTGGTTTCCTGAAGGGCAGGTGCTTCAAATATATTTTCCAAATCCAAATACAGAGAAAGTCCTCTGAAGAATGTGTTCCCTTATTTGATTTCCATGTAACAGAATTTACAGTAAATCCCATTAACGGGGGAACTATGTGAGTTTCTACAAAGTAATTTGAAAGTAATAAGAAGGTTCCTGATTTGATCCCAGCTGGGCCAAGTGGCATTTCTATGTTGAGTTTGCATGTTCACATGGGTTTCATATATACCCTTTTCTGGTTTCCCCCACAGTCCAAAGATAGGTCAATTGGATAAACTAAAATTGCTCATAGTATGAGTGTGTGTATAAATGAGAGAGTTTATGGGTGTTTCCCAGTGCTGCATTGCGGTTGGAAGGGCATCCGCCACATAAAACATATGCCAGTAATTGGTGGTTCATTCTGCTTTGGTGACCCCTGATAAATCAGGGACTAAGCCAAAGGAAAGTGAGTTAGTGTGTGTAATCCAAGGTCTTTCAAAGAATACCACACTACTCTCATCATACATTTAAAAATAAAGTAATTCCATAGTGCTTCTTCAATTCAATTCACCTTTATTTTCTATAGCGCTTTTTACAGTGTAGATTGTGTCAAAGCAGCTTCACATTGAACATTATAGTTGAATCGTACGTTAAAGTTGAAACAGTGTCAGTCCAGTTTTCAGTGTTTATGTTCAGTTCAGGTTACCTCAGTTCAGTGTGGTTTAATATTCACTTCTGAGCGTCCAAACACTGAGGAGCAAATCCATCGATGCGCAGCTCTACAGATCCCGAACCATGCAAGTCAGTAGCGACAGCGGCGAAGAAAAAACTTCACCAATTGGCCAAAGTAAGGAGTTTAAAAAACCCCGAGAGAAACCAGACTCAGTTTGGGCATGACCATTTCTCCTATGGCCAAACGTCTTGTGCAGAGCTGCAGTCTAGGCGCCTCAAGAGAGAATGACGTTGACTGAAACTTTGTCGTACACCATGCGCACCAAAAGGGTACCATTGGTACCCTTTTAGCAGTGAAAACACAAGCCTGATAAAGATGACCCGTACCGTACCGTACTGTACCACTCAGTGGAAACAGGCCATACGTGATACTTTGACTTTACTGTGGCACCGAATGATCACTATATTCATGTACCATACTACAGTACAGCTAGGCTCTGGACAACACAGCTAACTGAACAAGACTGTTTCAAGGGCCAAGGAGAAGGGGAAGGGGTACAAAAATAGAATTGGGATTGGGCCTTAATGTGCTGTCATTGGCTTATCTATGATTGGGCCTTTGATTATTTACATAATGTAATTGTCACATATATAAATGCAACCCAGGCTCATTCTGAAAATGTACCGCTATATACATTTCTGGAGTGCACCAAATACGTCCCAGGAGCTACGTTTTTTGCAGTCTTTGTTTTTGCAAATTCACCAAAGGCTGCTGTGTATGATTTTTCAGATCTCAAATTTCCCTGCAAGTGCCATTCTTGCCTGCTGTTCTCATATAAATCCACCAGAGGACACTGCCGACTGACTGAATGACTGACTGACTGACTGATCGACTGACCCACTGGCCTCCTACCCTAAACCCAACCAATAGTGTTTTCAAAAGCACTGATTGACCCAAACAACCAATTCCCTAAACCCAACGACAGTTTTAAAAAGCAATCCAGAAAAAGAAAAAGCCCTGGCCTGATTTTTAAAACGTTTTTCTGATTTTACCACATTCTTACCCTGTTATTTACTTGTTTATTTTATTTTTTGGATTCTGTTTTTGTCTTACCTGCTTTCTTGAATCGTTCTTCATTAGACTCAAACCTTGTCGTCATGGTCAACTACTCTCTGCATCTCAAGTCCCCTGATGTACATAGCGAGCTAACTGGACAAACTAGTAACAGTAGGGAATCCGTCCATGCGGAGGTAAGTGGTCAGCTGGTAAGCGCGAAAAGGAGCAGCGCCATACCGCCCTGTAGCGTTCATTTTGAACATGAAATGCAGCCATACGTACTTCTGGCTACATAATTTGCGATCTCCAGAAATGTATATAGGGCTTCATTTTCAGAATGAGCCTATTTTGCATGAATGAGTACTGTTTGCATTATATTTTAGGCTTTTTGTCTAGGTAGTATTCATATCTGCAAACTCTTTCTAATCAAACACACTTGAACCAATTAGTAAAGACTCCATGAACTCAAATAGATGGGTCAGATAAGGAATGCATCCCACATGTGTACCAATGGGTTGCCTCAAGGCATGAATTCTCAAATATGTTTGGATGATCTTCAGCACTGCACTTTTCACACATAATAACACACCTGATTTAGCTCATTAATAGAGACTGCACGAATTAAATTGTGTGCATCCAATAAGAGAAACACAAACTGTGCAGTTGTTGGGGACTCCACTAGGTCAGTTTTGAAAGCCATTGCCTAAGGCTGGGCATACACTGTGCAACCTCTGCAATTTCCAGTCAATTTCACTAAGGCAACAAGTGAAATCAACATGCCACGCCCCCTTCTTCTTCTTTTTTCATTTAAAACAACACTATGCACATTTCTCTTGATGATGATGATTTGAAATGCTTCTTTTATCCTCACTTGCAACTTGTATCCTCACTTTGGATAAAAGTGTCTGCTAAATGAATAAATGTAAATGTACACTATATTCAATATCAACAAATGGCAGTCAGTTGCTTTCTTTCTAAGCTTGTTGAATGCAAATCTGTGTTCAGGCTCTTGTCTACACAGTCTCTTGCTTTTCTTCTCTTCCTCTAATATATATAGGCAAATGATGCAAATCTTTATGCATGTTGTCTTACTCCAAGCTGTATAGGCTCGAAAGCCTACTACCAATTAAGCATATTAGGTGATGTGCATCTCTGTAATGAGCAGGGGTGTGGTCTAATGACATCAACACCCTATATCAGGTGTGCATAATTAATAGGCAACTTCCTTTCCTTTAACAAAATGGTCGAAAGAAAGACTTGACAGGCTCCGAAAAGTCAAAAATAGTGAGATATCTTGCAGAGGCATGCAGCACTCTTAAAATTACCAAGCTTCTGAAGCGTGATCATCGAACAATCAAGTGTTTCATTCAAAATAGTCAACAGTGTCGCAAGAAGCGTGTGGAAAAACCAAGACGCAAAATAACTGCCCATGAACTGAGAAAAGTCAAGCGTGCAGCTGCCAAGATGCCACTTGCCACCAGTTTTGCCATATTTCAGAGCTGCAACATCACTGGAGTGCCCAAAAGCACAAGGTGTGCAATACCCAGAGACATGGCCAAGGTAAGAAAGGCTGAAAAATGATCACCACTGAACAAGACACACAAGCTGAAACGTCAAGACTGGGCCAAAAAAAATCTCAAGACTGATTTTTCTAAGGTTTTATGAACTGATGAAATGAGAGTGAGTCTTGATGGGCCTGTGGCTGGATCGGTAAAGGGCAGAGAGCTCCAGTCCAACTCAGACGCCAGCAAGGTGGAGGTGGAGTACTGGTTTGGGCTGGTATCATCAAAGATGAGCTTGTGGGGGCTTTTTGGGTTGAGGATGGAGTCAAGCTCAACTCCCAGTCCTACTGCCAGTTTCTGGAAGACACCTTCTTCAAGCAGTGTTTGTTTTTTGTTAAGTTGCCTAATAATTCTGCACAGTAATAGTCACCTGCACACACAGATATCCTCCTAAAATAGCTAAAACTAAAAACAAACTAAAAACTACTTCCAAAAATATTCAGCTTTGATATTAATGAGTTTTTTGGGTTCATTGAGAACATGGTTGTTGTTCAATAATAAAATTTATCCTCAAAGTACAACTTGCCTAATAATTCTGCACTCCCTGTATGTGTGTATATATATATATATATATATATATATATATATATATATATATATATATATATATATATATATATATATATATATATATATATATATTCTGTGAGCTCACTTTGGTTTTGAGAAGTGGGGAGGCACCCCATAGTCACATAGTCTTTCCATAGGTCACCTATAGCAATAAAATAAAAACATGATATAAGGAACTGTCATTTTTCATTTTGATATTATCATTTTGATAACTTAACAGACACCAAAAATGTTAAGGCATCATGTAGCTACACACTTATATGACCATCATCTTCACTGTATGCATATTTATAACAAAATGGAGCCTAGGCTATAACATAACTTCTTTCATTTTCAGTGAAAAATATGAAACATCCCCTGTCTCATTTGCTGAATATCAGTTTTAATAATCAATAATGGTCCTTATATAAGTATAACTAACAATATGTTTATACGTTATAGCAAATAAAGGCAAGCGATAAGTCATAATGCAGAATCAGTGTACATGGTTACATTAATTAATATATTAACTTATTTTTGCTCTCAGCCAAAACACATTACCTGAGAACAAGTGATAAATTCAAATGATCTAAGTTGGGAAATATGTCGTTAGATATAGACAACAATATAAATTAAATATCACGTTTAACTAATAGAGTGAGATTAGATCCAGCGGAAGATTCTTGATGAAGCATCTGATGTGCACAGCTCTCACCTGGGGTTTTGTGCTCAAAGCACCCGCTGACTTTCTGGAGCTCCGATGTGCTCATACGCTGCAGCACATGAGTGTGTGTGTTCACGTGATGTGCGTTTTCAGTGGTATAGTGTGGACGGAGATCTGTTCAGAAACGCTATCCATGTAGAAACATGGATCGTTCTCATTCTAAAACGTCATTTTAAAACTAAAACGTATTAGTGTAAACAGGGCCTAAGTCTGTGTTTTTTCCTCAAGGTGTTTTATGGTCTTTCAGGTGAAAATCGCAAGTCATAGCATCTCTCCTTAGCAAGCAGCATGGTTTGAGCTTTCATTCATCACCATAGCAAAAATGTTGTGAGACTAGTTAAGTGCCAAATGTTTCTTAGAACTGGGGTTTGTTCGCTCTCAGTATTACCAATATACACTTGCTAGAAAGCCCCTCTACCAAATGTGGAAAAGACTGAATATTAAGTTGCAGACTGTCAGATCAAACAATCAGTTTGATATGAGGTAGCCGCCGGTCAAAGATGACACATTCAGAAATATAAAAGCAGCAAACAGCAGCAGTTCAGTAATGGATACCAAAAAGCTTCAGGCAAATAGATTATCTAGCCAACCGTTTCCTTAAAAGAGCCCCTACTCAACACTCATCTGATGTAAACTAAACTGATGCTTTCTCCATGTGCTTCACCACACACACACACACACACAAACACAGAGAGACACACACTAATGTCATACACACATAGTAATCAATCCTGCTGCCAGTGTGAGAGCAGACGTCTTTCTCAGATCTGCTCTTCTGCTACGCTGCTAACTCTAAATTACGGCTTTGACTTCACAGCCCAGCACGAAGCCTTCCCTCTAAAACTCTCTCTCATGCTGTCTGATGAGATAAACACCACAATAACACCCGCGATCAATGCAAACCAGTCTTTGTACTGTATTTCAAGCCAACTCAATATGAAATCAAAATGAACCTTTTTTTTTTTTTACTTTGTTTCTACACACTACTGGTGGTTTTGTTCATTATGCATCAGTGGAAATCATAAAAAAGAAAAATCCCTCTTATTTTTTTTTTCAACCGTCACCCTACAACCACCTACTTTTTTGTCAAAATCCAATTATTTCTACGTTTGTCATTAGCCTGGTATTTTAAGCCTGATATTGGTATTCTAAGATATTTCCTTCTTTTGCTCTGAAATATTCATTTGTTGTTGTTGTTGTTGTTGTTGTTGTTTAATAAAAATAATTGTGAGATCATATTAAAACAAAATAATACAAAAATAATAGGTAAAATAAGTAAATAACTTTAGACTTTGATGCTGCCAATAAAAATAAATAAATTCAACCATGATTAAAAATACATAGGTTGGCACTTTACATTACGTGGGCTTAATCAATATGTACTAACAATTAAATGAATAAGTTTGCTACAGTGTAACTACACTACCTGACAAAAGTATTGTCACCTATCTAAGTTTTAGGAACATTCATTCATTCATTTTCTTTTCGGATCAGTCCCTTTATTAATCTGGGTCCGCCACAGCGGAATGAACCGCCAACTTATCCAGCACATGTTTTACATCTTCCAGCTGCAACCCATCTCTGGAAAACATCGATACACACTCATTCACACACATACACTACAGACAATTTAGCTTACCCAATTCACCTGTACCGCATGTCTTTGGGGGAAACCGGAGCATCCGGAGGAAACCCACGCGAACGCAGGGAGAACATGCAAACTCCACACAGAAACGCCAACTGACCCAGCCGAGGCTCGAACCAGCGACCTTCTTGCTGTGAGGCAACAGCACTACCTACTGCGCCACTGCGTCGCCCTGTTTTAAGAACATCAAATAATAATTTGACTTCTAGTTGATCATTTGGTATCAGAAGTGGCTTATATGAAAGGTAAAGGCCTCTAGATTACGCTCATTTTATCAAAATAAAAAGGTAACATGTCTTGATTTTTAATTATTTAATTAGAACAGTAAGGTCTGACTTTGCTTAGACAAAAGTCTTGTCACTTAACAGAAATAATGTACAGTATAGAATATAAAGTCATGGTGCAGTGGAAAAATAACGAATATTGTGTATGACTCCCATGAGCTTGGAGGACTGCATCCATACATCTCTGCAATGACTCAAATAACTTATTAATAAAGTCGTCTGGAATGGCAAAGAAAGCATTCTTGCATGACTCCCAGAGTTCA
This sequence comes from Danio kyathit, assembly GCA_903798195.1. Lineage (NCBI taxonomy): Eukaryota > Metazoa > Chordata > Actinopteri > Cypriniformes > Danionidae > Danio > Danio kyathit. Next base: position 52,172,197 of record LR812536.1, read on the forward strand.
TCAAGATACTTTGGTTTCATCTTCAATGCCTCCTTCGTCTTACCCCAGACATGCTCAATAATGTTCATGTCTAGTGACTGGGTTGACTAATCCTGGAGCACCTTGACCTTCTTTGCTTTCATGAATTTGATGAGGAGGCTGAAGTATGAGAAGGAGCGCTATCCTGCTGAAGAATTTGCCCTCTCCTGTAGGTTGTAATGTAATGGGCACACAAATGTCTTGATACCTCAGGCTGTTGATGTTGCCATCCACTCTGCAGATTTCTCGCACACCCTCATACTGAATGTAATCCCAAACCATGATTTTTACCAAACTTGACTGTTTTCTTGTGAATCTTGGGCTCAATAGTTTTCCTGCAGTATTTGCTATGATTGGCATGCCATTCAACAGATGATTCATCCGAAAAATCTACTGGACCTTCTGCCACTTTTCCACAGTCCTTTGTGCAAGCTGTGGGCCTTTGCAAATGCAACACATTTTTTTAATGGTCTTCTGAGCACTAATTTGGCCACTGACACCACTGTGTGAGAGAATTTGATGAACTGTTCTTGTACAGTAGGATTTCTGCAGACCAGTTTTTATGTAGCACTGCTGCAGTTGAGAAAAGATTGGCCCTGGACTGTTGAACCAACAAGAGGTCCTCTCGAACTGTTGTCTTACGGGATTTGCCTGACCTGGGCCTGTCATGAAGTTCTCCAGTTTCTTCAAATCTTTTATTTAATCCTCTCCACTTGATGTTTAGGTACATTAAAGATGTCCGCCACCTCAGCAGGAAACTTGGGCTGTTATTCAATTTCAAGAACGCAGAGAACGAACTTGTGAAGACAGTTTACCTCGAAAGAACGAACTCGGGAGACCGCGAGAACACAGAACGCATCCTGTGAGAAATGAAATGCTGCGTTCATCCTGATGGTCACATGACCTAAACGTGTTTTAAATGGAATTTGTTTTAAACATTACAGCATTCATACAATGATTTATTGTTTTTCCCCTTTTCAATATATATACTATGCATAAAGACCTTACAAATATACTTTGCACAATACAAATAAAACTGATTTTAATACAAATTTTAACAAACACCCTTACCCCCGGTTTTACAAACAAGGTTTAAGGCTAGTCTTGGATTAAATTGCATGTTTGAGCTGTCCCAACTGAAAATAACTTGCAGTGAGATGTCTTAAAATATGGCAGTGTCATTTTTTGTTTACAGGTGCACACCAGTAATGTATTTTTCTAAGGCTGTTTTTATAAACGTGGCTTAAAAGGTCTAGTCCAGTCGCAATGACTTTTGGGACTTCTAGAGTGAGTTCTGTGCTCAGGTCTGCATCGGTGCATCCTTGATACCAAGAACACATCCGGGAACTTTCACGCATCCTCTGTTCTTATGGTGTTGAGTTTTGGAACTGAACTTTGGCAGCTGATGATGACGTTACATGAGAACACAAGATCGCTGAAGAACGCATATTGAGCAACAGCCTTGGTCTTCAGGCTCTTGATGATCAGCACTTTGGTTTGTGGTTGAATCTTTAGCATGCTGTCAGGTCAGGATACATTTCAAATGAAGGTTGGGTGTGCTGGGGTTCTTCTTTTACACACCTGGGTATGTGTTAATTACAGTATTTGTCATAGGTGATGCTCTAATTTGTGATTGGGTGAATCTTTTAAAGAAGTGACAAGACTTTTGTCTTAGCAAAGTCTGACCTGTCTGTCCTAATTGAATAATTAAAAATCAAGACATGAGACAATTTTATTTAGGTAAATAAAGCATAATCTAGAGGCCTTTGCCTTTCATATAAACCACTTCTGATACCAAATGATCAACTAGAAGTCAAGTTAATATTTGTTGTTCCTAAAACTTGGATAGGCGACAAGACTTTTGTCAGGTAGAATTGAATAGAGATTACTTATTTTTTTAAAATGTTTTTATTTTGAAAGGGTGATGTGTGTGAACTCATATCTGATCATTAAGTTATTTTTTGAGAGGGAGTTCACATTCAGCAACACATACATTCTGTGGTCTAAATGTATTTTTAGTGTGAACGTGGTCAGGGTTCAGTATCAGTTAGCTATAGTATATTTCTGAATGCCAGTATGTGTGTTTGTAGTTTAAACTCATCAATCCACTTTTTTCCTTCTTCTGAAATGTCTTTGAAATGATCAGAGGAACGGAACACTTAAAGTTAGTTCATCTCGTGTGTGTTTTTTTTCTCTCTCCGTGGGTCTTATCTGCGGGGCTGTACTTGAGCTGAAGGCATTAAGAAGCTTTACGCTCCGCACAGTCGGACCGCAAAAGGTCAGTTTTGCAAATTGGGTTCATTAATCTTTAATAGTACAGCAACTCCACAGAACCTCTTCATCCATGCCTGCAGATTAAAATGAATCACATGCTCGGAAAGATTAGTCTGTTGGGAATTTTCTTGGATAGGATGAAAACTGTCCAGAGAGTCTGGAACCTTTGGGCTTACTGGATAAAGAAGAAAAAACACCTAACTGACACACTTTTGTCTGTGAAAGTTGCAGACTTGGATCGTCAATGCTGGCATTCCTTTTCTATGAAATTACAACAGGTATCTGCTGTAGTTATAGTCCTGTTTCTCATCAGATGGACTGTTTGACAGCACTTGTCATTTTTTTTTTTTTTTTTTTGGACAGGACTGTGAAAAACTGACGTTCCTAACAGCCATGTGGTCCTTCATGCCCCACTGAATGAGATGAAATCACATCTGTTGCTGTTCCTAAAGGTAAGACAGCAGTAAATGATCTCAAACACACATAGAAAACACAATAACGAAACATTCTCCAGAACAAATACAGCCAAAGGGAAATGGTATCGCTCAGTGGATGGTCTGGCATAGCTCATGAGACTAAACAGAGTTATCATTTAGATGTCAGTATGAGATTTTGTACCAGATATTTACCCTACAATTCCTTAGGAGGAACGCAAACAGATGCAAATGACACAGTTTGTTTGTAGAAACTTACACAGCTTTTAATACATAGATTTGCAAAGTCTGAATCATTTTGTTAAATTCAATCTTAGATTTAAAGAAAAGGTTTCACTGGTTTGATTTCTCCAATATTGTAATAATGCTCATAACATGAAATTCTCTGGGTTAGAGCCTCATGACATGGATACATTTTGCAATTATTTTCAGTGTTCGACACCAGATGGGTCAACTGTTCTTTTAACCATAATGATAGAGCTATTAAAAATGAATGACTCATCAAAAACTCATCAACACCACTGTGTCTTTTTTGTCCACTCCCTTTCCAGAATACTGTAAGTTGCCCAGGGAATGATCACTAGAGTAGCTCAAGAAATATATATATATATATATATATATATATATATATATATATATATATATATATATATATATATATATATATATATATATATATATCTTGTTTTATTTTTTCTTGACCAGCTTCTTGACTAATACTGTGAGCTCACTATGGTTTGAGAAGTGGGGAGACACAAAATGGAGAAAAATATAGCTTTGGAGACGTAACATAGATTCTGCTTTCCATAGGTCACCTATAGCTTTTGTCATGAGCCAAGGCTGCATTCAAAATGGCATAAATGTTTTCAAAGTGCACTACGAAGGGAGAGCAATTTTCAATATGAAGATCGCTCAAACTGAACTGTAAAAAAATACTTTGAAAGCAAATTACACCTAGGAGAGATGACTTTAATGTTTTTTTTTTTTTTTAATGAATAGGGCTTAGGGGGGATAACTGTGAATAGAACGCAGCTAGGAACTATGATTATAACTACAGTTATAACTAAGTTTGCAACGCAGTTAGCAAATGTTCATTGAAACGGTAACAATCACCAGCGTCTAGGGACTGTAGATCGCCGGTGAACTACACACACATCACAAACTACCACTTCCAGAATGCATTGCACCAATCAACACCTGCTCCAGCTGACCATCATCCAGACACACACAGCTGTGGTGCATTCCACTTAATTACCTGGACTATATATTTGAGTTTGTGTTCCCCTCTCGTTGTCTGTTTTTTTTTTTTTTTAATGTGTGTGTGTGTGTTGTTTTGTTATAGTGTCTTCATTAAATGTTTAAATGGTGTGTTTGGATCTGATCTTTGTTTTTTCTCCTCTGCACTACACACTGGATTGTAACCGGATCGATAGATTTGGGAAACACCAAATCAATGAACTATGTTTGTAATGATTTAACTTGTGACCTTGGTTGGCTAATGATGGTTTTCGGAAAAGCACCCCTGACTAATAAAGTTAAATATTAAAAAAAATCTAAATGTGCACCTGGGTTTAGGTTTTTCCAGCCTGATCTCACGAGGAAACAATTATTTAACATTTTGTCAGCTGACTGAAGCTGCGGTCACACTGGACTTTTCTCCCCATAGACTTCCATTCATACGCACGCGAATGCGTCAGACCGGAAACGCAGGGTCATGCGTCGAGGTTGCTGCAGTGCAAAGTTTAAGCTTGGTGAACTCTGACCTGCAAAATCGCATCACTTGACTGCGTGAGACCAATCCAAGATCAAAACATGACCTCTCTGAACAGAAATTTAAAACATGGAGCAATCGCTCGCTTTTTTTTAATGCCTAATCATCTTGTTTAATCCCGCCCATTTTCGCAGCACCGTACGACAGAATTTCGCAAGCTCAAACTCTAGTGTGACTGCGGCTTAATTCATTTGAGTTCAGTCGTACAAAAATTTATTATTTTAAAAAGGAGGCATAGCACCAAACCCCATCTTTAAATCCAACCGCCATTGTGGGCTGAGTAAATCATAGTAAATTGTATAAATGAGATCGTATAAATTCATACAAATTGGCCACTAAATCAAAATGTTATGAAATGCCGTGAGATAGCGTTGTTTTTTTCTGCAGTGCAAAGTTCAAGCTTGGTGAATTCTGACCTGCGAAATCGCATCACTTGACTGCGTGAGATCTATCCAGGATCAAAACATGACCTCTCTGAACAGAAATTAAAAACATGGAGCAAAGCGCTTTTTTTAATGCCTAATCATCTTGTTTAATCCCACCCCTTTTCGTAGCGCCGTACGACAGAATTTTGCCAGCTCAAACTCTAGTGTGACTTCGGCTTAAATGGTATTTTTCATTTCTAACAAATAGACATCAGGTTGTAATGGTTTAAAATATCCGTTCAGATGAAAAGAACAGTAGTACTGTGGTTCCACAAGGCTGTGTCAGCTCACCTATTCTTTTTACACTTTTTACAAATGAATATTCAGGTAAGCATTCACAAGATTTTATTTTTAAATATTCAGATGACACAGCCATACTAAGTTTACTTTATGAGCATGACGATAGTGTTATCTACCAGTCAGAAATTAGCCGGATTGTTGATTGCTGTGATGAAAAATAAGCTAAAAATAAATACTAAGAAAACAGAAGAGATGGTATTTGACCCATTTAAAATGTACATTTTTAACTATTTACCATAATGGGTTAATTGTTCGTAATGGCAAGTAAAGAGGATTTCCAATTGGGCCATTCAAAAATTAAAATCCTTATCTTTAAAAGTCTTAAATTTAACTTGGTGAAACCTGCAGAATCCCTGACATTGCATATCAGTTTTTCACAAGAACAATTTCTGACTCTCTTGTCAAGCATGGTACAGCTCTTATGGTTCTAATAAAAAGTCGAACAATGCTAAAATTACCACGAGTTGATGTGTGAAACCTCTGCAACTATTGTCACCTATGACATGTTTTATTACAACAAAATCAGTTATTTAGAAATCGACATTGAAAGAGCAGTACAGCAATCAGAGTACCATGGTAGAGTCCTGAAGCCAAACCCAGAACAGAGCTGTCAAATGCAGAGCAGTCAAACAGCTGCAGCTTCATATTTAATAACACATCTGCTTCGGAACACCAGTAGCAATCACAGACTCGTTTGAAACACTTCACAGGGTGTTGATACTCATCAAGAATGAGCAATTATGGAAAACATTTATCGGCCATCGGCAAAACCTCTTGAGCAGCCTCTGTAATCTGCTGAGTTTGAAAGTGCAGGATTGATGCTCGGATGGGTTTTAATATGCAGTCAGTCCTACTGGATACAGCTGTCTGATGCCCGCCCACCAGCTCAAACTTTAGATTTTACACTCCATTTGTAGCTGCATTAATGATGCCATCATTACAGCCAGCAACAGTGGAGTATTAATGGCCAATTATTGGTTCTCTGGGCAGAGTCAAATAGAGTTAGCACATAAAGCTACTCGGCGGTGAAACCGGACAGCACTTGAAGGTCCTAAAGTTCATTGAAGCAGTGCAGATGGTGACCAGAGCAGCTAATTTTAACCTTTACTGCTTCTGCAGTCACAGAGGACAGGGCTATATGCCCATGATTGGCACAAAGTCTCTGATGATGAAATTTTATGAGCTGTAAACGTATCTCCTTCAAGTTCCTGAAAGTATTTAAAATAATAATAATAATTTCTGAATTAAAAATGTATTTATATATTTTTGGGGGTTCATCAGTCAGAAATTAGGACTATCTGTCTGTCTGTCTGTCTACCTACCTACATCACAATGGTTCTTGCTTTTATTGTTGAGGAGATGCAACCACTGTCTACTGTAAAAGTGACTACTGTTTTGTGATATAGTAAGATTTTTTTTCTCTTTTGGGAAATGATTTACATGTTGGTAAGGCCATGTGAAGCAATGTGTTCAATATATAATGCTCAAAGATTTCTTGAGATTTGGGGATGTTTTTTTATCGTCTTACTCCTCATTTTGTTATTAAACAGCAGCTATAGCTCTCTGCAACTCTCACATGGTCGCCCACTGAAGCTAAGCAGGGCTACGCCTGGTCAGTACCTGGATGGGAGACCACATGGGAAAGCTAGGTTGCTGCCGGAAGTGGTGTTAGTGAGGCCAGCAGGGGGCGCCCAACCTGCGGTCTGTGTGGGTCCTAATGCCCCAGTATAGTGACGGGGACTCTATACTGCTCAGTGAGACGTTAAACCGAGGTCCTGACTCTCTGTGGTCATTAAAAATCCCAGGACGTCCTTCGAAAAAGAGTAGGGGTTTAACCCCGGCATCCTGGCCAAATCTGCCCACTGGCCTCTGTCCATCATGACCTCCTAACCATCCCCATATCATAATTGGCTTCATCACTCTGTCTCCTCTCCACCAATCAGCTGGTGTGTGGTGTGCGGTCTGGCGCAAAATGGCTGCCGTCGCGTCATCCAGGTGGATGCTGCACACTGGTGGTGGATAAGGAGATTCCCCCCCCCCCCCCCCCCCCCCATGTGTAAAGCGCTTTGAGTGCCCAGAAATATTATTATTAAAGGTTTGAAATCTGTTTTTGCCTTAATATAAATTATTTTATGTTTGTAGCCTATTCTTACCTATTCTAATTGCAATTATTACCTCAATGGACAGTGAATTTACTTAACTAATAACACAAAAAGTACAAAAGTAGCAAACACATTACTTTACATGCTTTCATTGATCTGTATATACAGCATGTGTAGCTCTGGGCTCAGAAAGTTCTCAAAATATAATTTTATCCTACATTTTTTAAAAGGAAAATTAAGGTGCATGTCATATAGGTGGCTGTTACAGTTTGTCTCAGTCGCTTTGGTGCATTTCTCACAGCACTATTTACATTTGCACAACAGTTAATGCATTTCTCAAAATAATTAGTCATTTGTGCACATCATAGTAGCAGTTTCTCATTTCTTTCAACAAATTGCAAATGCTTTTGGACATGCATCAACTGCTTTCATACAACTCTCTGCTGTTTATAACATTATCATTTGCTTATGTCATGTCAGTCAAAATAAACTAAACTTGTGAATGCTGAATAGTCATTCCATATAAAACTAATAGTCCTCATTTCATTACTTGAGTCATTACATACAAAAATGTTGAACTAGTTGTCAAAATCTGTCAAGCTAATTTTATTTTAAAAAATTTAATCTTTTTTTCCTGAAAATGTCTTCTTAACTGAACAATTTTATGAAAGATTTACAGACCTGTGTATGTTGTAGGTTTAGTTCCAATAAGTACTGCAATATTGTGTACAGTTGTGCACAGCTCTACCTAAAGGAAGTTTATGTTTGTTGTAAATAAGGGTGTATTTATTCTTTTGCACAATGCTGTGAATAAATTAGAATTGCAAAGAGCAAATGCAGTAAAAATGTGAAACATACATATTCAGTGTCTTGTACTCAGATACTTCACTAAATCCAGTGATGTCTAACTTTACTGTCGTTTTCAAATGGCTGTGCAAATAGTATCTAGTGCTGTCTAGTGCCGTCATTGGAAAAAATATACATAGTAAACTGTCATAATGAAAACATGACAAAGCCATTTGACTGTCTTGTTCATAAACAATGGTGTCAGGACTTTTCATCTTGATGACACTGATACTTTCATTGACATCAATACTTGCTTTTGAGGAATGAGCTATCCATTTTGAGCAAGTGACACGCTTTCGTAGGGGTTATCAACTAGGTTTTGCAGTTTGTACTAATTGTTTTGAGAAATGCATTAACTGTTGTGCAAATGTAAATAGTGTTGTGAGAAATGCACCAAAGCGACAGAGAAAAACTGTAAATGCAGAGCTTCTCTAAAAAATGGTAATAAAAAAAAAACACCTGGAAGTTCTAAAAGAGATCAAACCTCAGCCAGGTAAGGAAAAGTAACGCAAAAGTAACTCAAAAGTAATATAACTTTCCATAAAAAGTAACTAAGTAACGCAAATAGTTACTTTTTTGTTACTCAATATTGTAATGCACTACTTTAAAAAGTAACTTTACCCAACATTTACCCTTATTTTACATTTCATTATTTAATTTCTGTACCTGAATACTGTTTGACTCTCCGGAAAACCATAAAGCACTGTTTATTTTATTTCTTCTTTGCTCTAATATTTCTTTATACAAGATTCACACACTTACTATATCAACCCAATCAATCTAAATTCAAATTTTTTATTTATATTCAAGAGATTTATATTTAATAGAGCTATTCAAGCCATCTGGGGAAATTGTATTCATATTGCAGTATATATTGCAGAAAAACAAAATATTGCAATGTCAGATTTTTCCAATATCCTGCAGCCCTATTGAGGAGTAAAAAGTTCCCAGTTAGGAATTAAATGTTATTTCCAGTTGATTTGAGGATTCTGAGTGTTCTTGTCCGTTCATCGCACAAACACAATCATTCCAATATGACTTGAAGGCAGCAATACTTCTGTCAGTTCTGCAAGGTCTAATCAGAAATGGCAGGTCAGGGCAGATTACAGGCTTCAAAATTGAACAGTGGTTATGAACTGCTATGATGCTCAGTTGGCTTTTAAGCGGTTCGCTTGACGTTTGGATGGGTCTCAATGGGTGGGTGGCTTTCTTTCTTTGGCAGATTCGACATTTGTTTGAGTACCATGCAAGGGTCTTAGTGGATGAGTAGTAAGCCATGTGTCGTGGGGGTCACCAGGGGTCAGAAGTGCTGTTTGGCCTGGAGATCCTCAAAGGAGAACCGACTGTGGGGTTCATATGGCTGATCAATTCAAGAAACTGCAGGGTAAAAGATTTAGTGAGTTCTGTGACCATAACCAACTCATTATGTTTTTTTGTTTTTTTCTGAAGCTCGACAGATCTTTTTTGGACTGAGTCACAGGAATAGCATTTTAGTTCTCTTAGTTTTTGATTGGACCAAAGAAAAAAAAAGATTTAAAACAAAAAACAGGGAAATTACACCACAGTTGGTTTTAACTGATGGTTCGACCCATATCTGACAAGTGTAAAAAATACCAGAAATTACACTTTATAACTGTCCACATTTTAGGGTAGGCAAAAATGCAATCTCTATAATTATTTCCATATTGAATGTTAACGATAAATATTTCGATATCAGTTCGTCATCTTGGAATTATAAGGTTCTATCTGCATTCTAAATGATTTTGAGATTTTGAGCTTCAAAGTTTTTGCATTCCATATAGCAAACAATATGTGTGTAACAGGTCTCTTTCATACATTAACATGACAGAGACCCTAAGTGTACTCTAAATGTAAATTATCAAAATTCTCTTAAATTTGCAAATTAGGGTAAATGCAGATAGAACCTTCTAATTCTAAAGAAAAGTCATTTTCCACTTGGAATTATAAGGTTCTATCTGGCAGATCATTAATTAAAGCTTTACTTTTCAAGAAATACAATCAGTCTGCTTATTAATTTAATAAAAAACTAATTTAAAAAATGGTGTTGTAACAATACAGAAAGTTTTATTTCATGTTTAAGGATGAATATTTTTTCTTGTTTAAATTAAGCATACAAGACTGTGCTAAAGATTTTGTCCAGTGCAGATGATAATTTTGTGTAATTAATATGGTCATATTTATTGAATTATATGCTTTATATAAATTATTGAATTATATTGATTGAATTATATGCCCCTTGAATTAAATAAAGTATTTGCCCTTCAAGGCCTAATATCAAATTTAAAGACTTAAAAAAACAGACAATGAGCAAATGAGCAATATATATATATATATATATATATATATATATATATATATATATATATATATATATATATATATATATATGTGTGTGTGTGTGTGTATACAGTATACATACAATTGAAACCAGAAGTTTACATACACTGTATAAAAAGGCACATGACCATTTAAAAAAAAAAAAGGCAGATGTTAATGTGACTAAACTTTTTCTCTTTGGGTAGGTTAGGATTATCAAATTTGTTTCTGTTATTCTTAATAGCAGAATAATGAGAGAGATATTTTTTTGAGAAACTTTTATTGAAAGTCAAGTTTACATACAATAAGATTATTATGTCTCTGAAAAAGCTCAGATGATGGTGTCAAGGTTTTGGAAGTTTCTGATAGGCTAATTGACAACATTTGAGTTAATTGGAGGCACAACTGTAGAATAGTATTTAGGAAAACCTCAAACACACTGCTTCCTTGTGTGACAACATGGGAAAATCAACAAGCCAGAATTAAAAATAAAGCCAGATTACAATTTGTTAAATTACACTGGGAAAAAATATTATTTTTGGAGACATGTCCTGTGGTCTGATGGAACTAAGATTGAACTGTTTGGCCATAATGACCAGTGTTACATTTGGAGGACAAAGGGGAAAGCTTACAAGCTTAGGAACACCATCCCAACTGTGAAGTATGGGGGCGGCAGCATCATGTTGTGGGGCTGTTTTGCTGCAGGAGGGACTGGTCCACTTAACAGCATAGATGGCATCATGAAGAAAGAACATTATGTAGAAATACTAAAGCAACATCTCAAGACATCAGCCAGGAAATTAAAACTTGGCCACAAATGGGTCTTCCAAACAGACCATGACCCTAAGCATACTGCTAAATCAGTTAAAATGTGCTTTAAGGACAACAGAGTGAATGTTTTGGAGTGGCCATCACAAAGCCCTGAGCTGAATCCTATAGAAAATTTGGCAAGACAGCCTACAAATCTGACTCACCTGACACCAATTCTGTCAGGAGGAATGGGCCAAAATGGGCCAAAAAAAAAACTATTGTGAGAAGCTTATGGAAGGATACCCAAAACATTTGACCAAAGTTATACAGTTTAAAAGCAAAGGTAAAAAAAAGTACCAAGGAAATGTATGTAAACTTTTGACTGTCTAGAAATTAATACTTTTTTTTTGAGAATTTTGTATCTCATTATTCTGGCATTTAGCAAATGTAAATCATTTAGGTAATCCTAACGGACCTAAAATAGTAAACGTTTAGTATGATTTACCATCAGACATTAAAAAAAAAAAATGGTTATGTTCCTTTTTTAGAGTGTATGTAAACTTCTGGCTTCAACTGTGTGTGTGTATATATATATATATATATATATATATATATATATATATATATATATATATATATATATATATATATATATATATATATATATATATAAACGTATTTATGGAATAAATAACAGAATTCTGGTTGTCCTAATTATGAAATGAGATTAATTGGCTCTAGTAAGATGTGCTTAATTCAAAAAATAAAACTAATGCAAGTGATTTGACATCATCTTTTTAAAATTAATGTTGCCCTCGGGTTCGGTTTGTCTAAAAAAAGTTAAAATAACACAGTTCAAATGAGTGGAAATGTGTATCATAATATACACCAATGATTTATTTATTTATTTATTTTTTATGAGTGCTGTCAAAACCAGTTGTAAAAGTTAAAGGCTTGTTTTACAGAGTTTCCGTGTTCTCAAAGGCTCTCAAAGATTAGAATCAACCCAGATTTACAGTTCTGCTCTTTGGGAAGCATCCAAACTAGACAGCCATATTAAAGTTGAAGACAAAAGGACAATAACCTTACAAATCCAATTTATATTTAAACAAAACCAGTAAATCGGGGAAGAGACGTTATCGTTTACCTTTATTCCGTATACCATGCACTCAATTAAACTCGATACAAAGAGTCCAAGGTTCTTTAGGAGACATTTGTAAGCTTTTATGACCCTAAATTCCGCCCCACTGTCTAAGGCCTTCAGTGAACTCACATTATGCCGCTTACCCATTAAAATTAATTTAGTTTAGCGTGACCGCAGCCCCACCGAGAGCCCTGTGGGTGCATAAACAGTGAGTGTGTTGGGGTGATTGGGGGTCAGGGGAAATTTCCTGGCACTGCTGCAGACGGGCCCTCAATGCTGTTCTGAGCAGTAAACGACCCTCAGAATGCTGTTTAGGGTTAGTCACTGGCGTCGTTTCAGCAGCAGGAGATCTATTAAGACCCTCCAAGGAGGGCGGTTTTATATAAACACACACTCGCCAGTGTTATTACTGAACTTCTCTAAAAATACTACTAAGAAAATATCATTTAAAACAATTACTTCATGAAAATTTCAAAAAAGCAATCAACAACATAAATGAATTAAGTTAACTTATTAAATAGAAGTGGATTGAACATAAAGCAAAAGAGTTCAGCTCATTTTCTTAAGTAGCTTGAACAAAAACACATTTTTGAGTGTATAATGTGTAGAGTTAAAGGGATAGTTCACCCAAAAAAGAAAATTCTATCATTATTTACTTATTTTAAACCATTATGAGTTTCTTTCTTCTGTTGAACACAAAAGAAAATATTTTGAAGAAGGCTGAAAACCTGTAACCATTGACTTCCATAGTATTTGTTTATTCTACTATGGAAATCGATGATTACAGGTTTTCAGCTTTCTTCAAAATATCTTCTATTGTTTTCAATATAAGAAAGAAATGCAGAAGTGTTTGGAACCACTAGAGAGTGAGTAAATACTGAGAAAATTGAACTGTCCCTTTAATTCAGCAATGGAAATGTGAATGGCAACCGAGTGTACAATAGAATACAAAGTGACTCTTTGAACTGATGGGGACGCTTGGCTCATGAATATTAATTATATGAGGTGACATTCACCCAGTAATCCCAACTGATTTGCTCAAAGACAGACATTGGTAAGAAGGCGTTAGCCATGGTAGGATTAAGGCTTACTGCGTGTCTTTTTTTTTAATCCTTCATCAGTGAAACTGCTTGGTGAAAAGGCAGTTATTTTACTCAATTAGTTGCAAGGCGAGAGTCAAACTTGCTAACAGGATGGTACCGAAGCAATAAGAAAATTTTCTTCTGACAGATTGAACCACCTATTTACATACATGTTTGTTTATTTGTTTGTTTGTTTTATTTATTTATTTATTTTTAGTTTTGATTTAAAAAACTATTTTATTTTATTTCAATTTAATTTAATTATTTGTATTGTCGTTTTATTTGTATTAACTAACTAATTTTATTTTTATGTATTTAATTAATCTAATCTAAATAAAATATTTATGTATTTGTTTTTATTAATTTTATTTATTTAAATGTATTTATATTTTTTATGTGTTGTATTGTGTTGCATTCAAATGAATTATCGCAGTATTCATTTGACGTTTTATTAATATTAAGAGAAAGAAAAAGATGATGTTTACAAGCAACATACTTGTAATGTTCATTAAACATACAAAAAGCTATATTGCCTCCATGACATGCACGGTATGGAAAACATTGGCTTATGATGCAAAGCAATACTGATTTGTTTATCATTTTCAGCTCATTGTATGTCTGTGACATATTCAAATAAGCAGATTTTGCAACACCGCAACGTTCAACATCACAGCTCTGAAAATAAGTTGGCAACACTCAAAATACACTCACCGGCCACTTTATTAGGTACATCTGTCCAACTGCTCTAACGCAAATTTCTAGTCAGCCAATCACATGGCAGCAACTCAATGCATTTAAGCATGTAGACATAGTCAAGACAATCTGCTACAGTTCAAACTGAGCATCAGAATGGGGAAGAAAGATAATTTAAGTGACTTTGAACGTGGCATGGTTGTTGGTGTCAGACGGGCTGGTCTGAGTATTTCAGAAACTGCTGATCTAGTGGGATTTTCATCCACAACCATATCTAGGGTTTACAGAGAATGTTCTCAAAAAGAGAAAATATCTAGTGAGCGGCGCTTCTGTGGGCGTAAATGCCTTGTTGATGCCAGAGGTCAGAGGAGAATGGCCAAACTGGTTCGAGCTGATAGAAAGGCAACAGTAACTCAAATAACCACTCGTTACAACCAAGGTATGCAGAAGAGCATCTCTGAACACACAATACGTCGAACCTTGAGGCGGATGGGCTACAGCAGCAGAAGACCACACCAGGTGCTACTTCTGTCAGCTAAGAACAGGAAACTGAGGCTACAATTCATACAGGCGCACCAAAAGTGGACAATAGAAGATTGGAAAAACGTTGCCTGATCTAATGAGTCTCGATTTCTGCTCCGACATTCAAATGGTAGGGTCAGAATTTGGCATCAACAACATAAAAGCATGCATCAATTCTGCCTTGTATCAACAGTTCAGGCTGGTGGTGGTGGTGTAATGGTGTGGGGGATATTTTCTTGGCACACTTTGGGTCCATTAGTACCAATTGAGCACCGTGTCAACGCCACAGCCTACCTGAGTACTGTTGCTGACCATGTCCATCCCTTTATGACCACAGTTTTACCATCGTCTGATGGCTACTTCCAGCAGGATAACGCATTCTTGAACATGACAATGAGTACTCAATTGTCCTCCACAATCACCAGATCCAATTGAATAGAGCACCTTTGGGATGTGGTGGAACGAGAGATTGGCATTATGATTGTGCAGCCAACAAATCTGCAGCAACTGCATGATGATATCATATCAATATGGACCAAAATCTCTGAGGAATATTTCCAGGACCTTGTTGAATCTATGCCATGAAGGATTAAGGCAGTTCTGAAGACAAAAGGGGGTTCAACCCTGTACTATTAAGGTGTACCTAATATAGTGGCCAGTGAGTGTAATAATAATAACCTATAAACCTGAAACTACTTGCATTCTTACTGATGACCGACTTCCTTTTTAATGACTAAATTACTAATAAAAATTCTAAAATTTTGTTTTACTTTACTTTTTTCAAACCTCTTTCTTCTGTTGAACACACAAGAAGATATTTTGAAAAACTTGGAAAGCTGTAACTTCCATAGTATTTGTTTTTCCTATGAAAGTCAATGGTTGCAGCTTTCCAGCTTTCTTTAAAATATCTTATTTTGTGTTAAAAATGAACACAAAACTCTGGAGGGTGAGTAAATGTTCATTTTATTGGGTGAACTAACCCTTTTAACATTGTTTAGGCATGAACCTCTATAAAAGGATGATAGATGGTTCATTGTGGTCAGGTTTGTATAACAGGGCAGAGAGTCTACATCTGATTTAATAAAACTCAGTTGTACCACAATACTACGTTATGCATACGTGCGTGTGGTATTTAGAATGAGTCATCTGCTGACGTGAGTATTCTAAAGTGGTACCTTTCTCCGCTGACGCATATGAGAGAGTCTATGCACAGAGGAAGAGTGATGTCATCGCTTCATTTGAATTATGAAATAGAGGACATGACAAAGGACGCAAGTGGACTGACACACCTTCTGCTGTTCAACATATGCTGTGATGCTTTTAAAGTGGTTTAATGTCCACGTGGAGAGGTGTGTCTGAGTTGATCAAACATGGATGAAATGGAGAGCGACATAAACATTGATCCTGTGCTGCTTTGATCAGATCACACTGACACCACGGATAAATGAGGTGAACTTCTGCCTTTGAACTAAACCTCACCAATACCCCATCGCTAATCACTATACCACACACAAACACACAGGGGAGGACCACCAAATGCCGGGGGCCGGTCATACAGCCAACACAACTCCTCATTAAACACATAAGACTGATTTATTTTCACTGTTATTTGATGTATTTTTTCAGAGGGTCAAAAAGAAACTATTAATAAACCAAGATATTAATATAATATGTACTATTAACAAAAGATATATATCAGTAATCGTGTGGGTTTCCTCTGGTTGCTCTGGTTTCCCACACAGTCCAAAGACATGCGGTATTGTAACCAGGGGATGTGACACTGACAGCAGGGTGCATATCCAAATGCAGGGTTTTATTAAAGGGATGGTCAGGCAAGCAATGATCAACACAGGAGCAAACAGATGTATGAGGGCAATCCAGAGTCGTGGTCAATATAAGAGGCAAATGGTCAAAGGCAGGCAGCAGACAGGAATACACAGATAACCAAGGCGAGGATCAAAACACAGGAAAACAAACCAGGAAACGCATTGTAGTGTCACTAACAGTAGACAAGACTCAACAATATTGTGTGTGTTTGAGCTGTACTTATACGTAGTTCAAGTAATCAGTCTGAGCAGCTTCAGCTGTGTGAGTCTAATCAAAGGTGACTAGGAGCAGGTGAGTGTGTGTGTGGCATGACTGGGTTTTGTAGTCCATTTACCAGCAGATTTGTAGTCCTAGGTGTATGTGAATGTATTCCAGCGATCTTTGGTGTTTAGATCGCTGGTGATTGTGACAGGTATAGGTGAATTGGGTAAACAAAATTGGCCTCGGTGTATGAGTGTGTGTGTGTTGCGGTTGGAAGGGCATCCACTGCGTAAACTATAAGCTGGATAAGTTGGCGATTCATTCCACTGTGGAATAAAATAAATATAAAAACAAGAATAAATAAATATAGGGAAATAATGGACTAAACTGAAGGAAATTGAATGAATGATATATCACTCATGCACAGAAGTTAGCATCTGTGTCTTTAAACGCTTTTTCTTACACTGTTTTGTATCATAGTACCGTGTTTTCACACAAAACGTTCAGTTTTATTCCTTTTCTTTTTTTGCTGAATGAGTCTGGTTGGTATCAAAGTTTGCTCGCTTTTTTCAGAGGAGTCCAATTCTGCTTTTCGGGGGTCACCTTCATGCAGAATTTAGCTTCAAACACACTTTTAGTTGTATTTTTATTTGTTTTTTTCTGAACTACGGTGGACACTTGCGAAATAACATTCAAATTTAAGGGGTTTGAAGCCCAGGATAGTGCTAGAGCTAGAGGTATTGGTTTCGTTTTAAAGGTGACATAAGATAAAGTGTTCACTTTGTAGATTTTTTTTTAAGTTTCTGCTGTGTCTGCCAGCTCAGACAAGTAGAAAAGAAAACAGCATCAGTGTTTTTATGTTCAATAAATGGCTCATTTGAATGTTGGGCTAACTAGAACTACAGTAGCTAGTTAGTTCTTGACATGTGCTCACCTCCAAGCAAACTATGGACTCCGTCCTTCTTCACCCCTTTTTTTTGTAAACAGATAGCAAAGCAGCTAGCGATGGTACCTTTTATTTTTCTGTTTTTAAAGACTGATTATGTTTACATGGACATAAGTATTCAAATTATTTGCTTTAATCTGAATAAGACAATAATATGATTAAGGTGTTGACATTAGTTGCTTCAGAATATTCCTTTCATGATCCCATTTTACATGCTATAGCACATAATTCGATTAACATCATTGCATATCCATGCTAACCACATTTCCTCCAGAGTTTTATGAATTTTTGAGGGTTTCATTTTAATTTGTCAACTTGAACTGCAGTTTGATGCTTTCACTTTCATTCAGAATCATTTCATGCATGCCCCCTGTGACAAACAAGATATTGTATGCGACTCTGCTGGAAGAGTTTTATTTTAATGGAATTTGATACAGCACGCAGTATGGGGGAAAAACAAACTCTGCATTTTGCAATGGTGTCTGTGGCCCTTCACTGATTGATAGGTGCAAAGAATAGTGTCAAGTGTGTATACAATCCTGTCGCAAAATCATAAAACCCCGACACTATTACACGACAGTAATAGTTTGATTGCGGTGTTTACATGTCTGTTCTGCATTTCAATTATGCAACTAAAATCATCCTATTCCACATGTCTTAATTCCATTTCGGTTTAAATGTTTGTTTATGACCCTAATCGGACTAAAGCAATTAAAAATTGCAGTTTAAATGGGTCATGCTGGTAGACAAGACAGAGATGGTTATCTATTCACAAGTTTTATTCAAAGTAAGCAACAAAGGAATATCACGCAGGCTGTATGAAAGGCAGATCTTAGGTGCCGGTGATATCGCTCACAGCACTGCTGGAGTAGAGCTGGTGTTAGAGCTAGACAGTACTGTTTGCTGCAGCACAGCGGGGAATCAGTCACACAGTTCAGGGGAAATGGAAGATTGTGGAGGACCACCACACAAGTCTCCGCCTTGTAAGTACGGTGAGAGTTAAGCATGGGTTAGCATCCTAAATCTCCGTGGATGGTGACAGGCATATAGAGCATGAGGGTGATTACAGATCTTCAGACAAAGTCAGATAGTAAAGTCACTTCCCTTTATCAGTGCGATGGTTACGAAGACCCAGAAGGAACATCCATGGAAGAAGAGAAGATGAGGGCGCTTGGGTGAAGACAACTATACGACTTCAATACCGGTCACTGAATGAACGGAGGAGGTAAGTATATATAGTGTCCGGGCTAATGAGGAACAGGTGCAGAAGGTTAGTACTCAGGGGAAGGTTCACGTGATTGGATGGGACTGGTATGAGGTGATGCAACTGATTGGGTGAGCAGGAACGAGCCGGGGATGTAACAAAATGGTAGACTCTTAAGCCGCGGTCACACTGGACTTTTCCCTCCTTAGACTTCCATTCATACGCACGCGAATGCGTCAGACCGGAAACGCAGGGTCATGCTTCGGATTTCGCAGGTTGCTGCGGTGCAAAGTTCAAACTTGGTGAACTCTGACCTGCGAAATCGCAACACTTGGCTGCGTGAGACCAATCCAGGATCAAAACATGACCTCTCTGAACAGAAATTTAAAACATGGAGCAATCGCTCGCTTTTTTTAATGTCTAATCATCTTGTTTAATCCCGCCCCTTTTCGCATCGCCGTGCGACAGAATTTCGCAGCTTTAAGCACTAGAGTTCGAGCTTATGAAATTCTGTCGTACGACGCTTCGAAAAGGGGTGGGATTAAACAAGATGATTAGGCATTAAAAAATACTAGCGATTGCTCCACGTTTTAAATTTCTGTTCAGAGAGGTCATGTTTTTATCCTGGATTCCTCTCACGCAGTCAAGTGATGCGATTTCGCAGGTCAGCGTTCACCAAAAAAAAAAAAAAAAAACTTTTTAAAAAAAGGTACACATTTGTAACAAATGGATCCACATGGGTTCCTTAAAGATGTTTATTAGTACATAAAGTGTACAAATTAATACCTACAGTAAAAAACACCAAAGTGTACCTCATGGTACTTTAGAGGTTCAAAAGTGTACCTTTAGGCCCAATCCCAATACTATTTTCTTTACCCTACCCTTTCCCATTGTCCCTTGAAAAAGAGTTTGAAGGAAAAGGGCTTCAAATTTACACCTAAGAAATGGGACAGCACCTGTACACATCACCATATGTCATTGCAAGCTCATTAGGTACATTTGGACACTAAAATGCACCTTTGATGTACCACTGTGGACTCTTTGCGTACAAATATGTACCTTTTGAAAAGGTACTGCCCAAGTGACAGGTCCTGTACCTTTATTTCTGAGAGTGTACAGGAGCAGAAATCCACGCATAACACTGTATGACAATATTTCAGATGACTGTTTTATAGCCTACAGCTAATCTTTCAGATTCTGGAGTGCATTCAAGTTCTAAAGAAAAATATAAATGATAAATGGGTCACACTTTATTTTGACGGTCCGTTTGTTGAATTTAAGTTACATTGCAACTAATCATCATTAGATTATAAGTAGACTGTTAGGTTGGGGTTAGGGTTGGGGTTAGGGTTAGTGTAAGTTGACATGTAATTGCAAAGTTTCTTATAGTCAGTTAAATGTCTGTTGAAGGACTGTTAAATGTCAGTGTCAACAGATAATAAGCAGACAGTCTACTAATACTCAAATGGACCATCAAAATAAAGTGTTACCGATAAATGATCTTAAATAACACAAAAACATTATTATTATAGAGATGGTATAAAAGTATATAATTTCATTCACCTGGAAATTAGAGGCCACGTGACTGGTTTGTGAGCACAATTATGTGCACACAGCATGCCATATGATCTGATAATTGTAAGAAATAATTCCAAAAAGCAACTGACTGTGTAAAGCCACATAAAACAAAAATACGTTTTATATGCTGAGTTCAGCAGCTAATCAGCCGGAATCAGCTGAGGTGAAGTGACGGCGACCAGCAAGACCTAGCTGTCACTCAAGTGGCCACACCCTTAATTATGCAGATTTAATATAACCTAATAAACATTAATATTATAAATATTAAAAAAAAAATCACCCCCTCACAGTTGTCATAAAGGGTAATATTATTCAATTCAATTTATCTTTATTTGTATAGCGCTTATACAATGTAGATTGTGTCAAAGCAGCTTCACATGGAAGATTATAGTGAATTGAAACAGTGTCAGTTCAGTTTTCAGAGATTAAGTTCAGTTCAGTTTAGTTCAGTTCAGTGTGGGTTAATAATCACTACTGAGAGTCCAAACACTGAATAGCAAATCCATCGATGCGCAGCTCTACAGATCCCGAACCATGCAAGCCAGTGGCGACAGCGGCGAGGAAAAAACTTCACCAATTGGCAAAAGGGAAGATTTAAAAAACCTCGAGAGAAACCTGGCTCAGTTGGGCATGACCATTTCCCCTATGGCCAAACGTCTTGTGCAGAGCTGCAGTCTAGGCGCAGGAAGCTGGACCTCAGCGAAGACTCGTCTGTCCTTGGAGCATCACAAGAGTCAGTCTCATGCTCTCCACTCCACGATGACCACCACAGCAGCTGCTCAGGATACGGCCTGGTCCAGAAAACCTTGGGATCATCTCGTCGCTGGTCTCGGATCGCGTCAGTGGCACTGCATAGTCTGAGGGCCTCGAGATGAGTACCCCCAGGTGAAAATACAGAATAAGGAGAATAATTAGCGTAGCTGCTGTTCATAGTGTATATAAACGAGAACCAAAATCATGTCTGGGGCACATCATGCGTCATACCGCTATGTAATGCATTGAGTGTATGCTTTGCTAAAAAGATAGGTCTTTAATCTAGTTTTGAAGAGCGAGAGTGTGTCTGTGCCTCGGACATTATCAGGAAGGCTATTCCAGAGTTTAGGGGCCATAAATGAGAAGGCTCGGCCTCCTTTACTCGACTTTGATATTCTAGGTACTACCAGAAGCCCTGAGTTTTGAGATCGTAAAGAGCGGGTTGGGTTGTAGCGAGACAGGAGGTTGGTTAAATAAACAGGAGCTAGATTATTTAAAGCTTTATAGGTAAGGAGTAATATTTTAAATTCAATACGAAATTTAACAGGCAGCCAGTGTAAGGAGGATAAAATTGGGTTGATATGATCATATTTTCTAGATCTGGTAAGAACTCTGGCAGCTACATTTTGCACTAGCTGGAGTTTGTTAATAGATATTAGCTATATGAACCAAAATTGTTCTTTGTACCAGGCTGTAAACACCTTTTTTTCTGCTGTAAAGTTGCCCATTTTAACATTGGGCTCAATAGAAATCTGCTCTATTATGGAGCCAGGATTAGCGGAATTTTAATGAATTGCAGTTTTTAGTTACTTCCATATTTGCTCCACGAGGGAGAGCGGAAGGTTGCCGCTTGGTTTTCTGCCATTATTGCGGATATGCGTAAGCATGGATTGTTTTGAAAATAACAACTTTTCCATATTCGGCTACATCTTTGTTGTGTAAAGTTAGCATTCTTGACCTGTTACAAATGTGTACCTTTTGAAAAGGTTCTGCCACAGTAAGCCTTTATTTCTGAGAGCATTTGGTGCCTTTTTATCTGAGACGTTTTGAGTCCTGCTACTATGTTTGTAGTACAATGAATTATCTTATTTCAAAACTCTTTGAATTCTCTCTCTCTTTCCCTTCATAACCCCCCTCCAACACCTGCCCCACACCCACCATCTGTAATTACAAACATCCTGTATCGCGTGGCATTATGGGACAGCTAATTGTATCAGTGTTTCTCTTAGAGCAGGACTCAGAGCAGAGCGTGTTTTGGCTATGGTGACGGATGCCGGAGCCCTTTGCCTGAGCCCCGCAAAAAAGCAACAAACGCTCATCCCTCCCTCCTGCCCTCCATCATACTCTCTCTCTACTCTCATCTATCAGTGCTGTGACCTCCCGCTATAAACAACAAAACGCTTTTATCCAATGCTGAATCATCACAGGCTGTTTAATCACAGAGCAGCTCGTTGCTTTTATGGGTGCCGTGGTCAGACAAAGGGAGAGGTTTTCTTACTTGAATGTTTCTGGTTTCCGTAGTCGGAGTGTCAGTGTTTGAGACTGTGGTGGACGGCAGAGGTTTGTAGAGTTGATCTGACATAGATAAACATAAGCAGAGCTCACATGAATCAGTCTGTCAGAAAACATTACACAGCCCACTGGAGGACGGCGCTATCAGCAGCCCTTCACTAGCATTAACACATCAGTCAGGTTCCAATGGCTTAACCTCTGTTTGCTTGTTCCTTTTCGCACTATAAAGTCTTTTTACAGCATTGCTAAAATCCATTAATATGGGCAGATGTGCATTCACTGTTTCTTATTTGTTCATATTTGTTGACAACAACAACAAAAGGCGAAAAAAAAATTCTAAATTTGATTTATTAAAGGGATAGTTCACCCAAAAAATGAAAATTCTGTCATTGTTTACTCACTCTTTATTTGTTTCAAACTTTTATGAGTGTCTTTATTCTGGTAAACATGCAAAGAAGATACTTTGAAGAATGTTGAAAATCTGTTACCATTGACTTTCAGCATTATTTTTTCCGACTATGGATGTGAATGGTTGCAGGTTTTTGGCATGTTTTCATAATATATCCTTTTGTGCTCAGCAGATGAACAAAACTCATAAAGTTTGGAACCAGTTGAGGGTTATTAAATAGTTAGACCATTTTTAGCTTTGGGTGAATTATCAATTTGTAAAAGTTCATATATTAACATTTAGATTTTCTTGGTGTCTTGTAAATATATTAATTTGTTAGCCAAAATGAGATATTTATGTCAGTCAAACATTCGATCATTCATTTTCTTTGCGGCTTAGTCCCTTTATTAATCTGGAGTCGCCACAGCGGAATGAACCGCCAACTTATCCAGCATATGTTTTATGCAGCGGATGCCCTTCCAGCTGCAACCCATCACTGGGAAACACCCATATACTCTCATTCACACACATACACTACGGACAATTTAGCCTACCCAATTCACCTGTACCGCATGTCTTTGTACTGTGTGGGAAACCGTAGCACCCGGAGGAATACGGACAATTTAGCTCACCCAATTCACCTACAGAGCATGTCTTTGGACTTGTGAGGGAAACCGGAGAACCGGAGGAAACCCACGCGAACACGGGGAGAACATACAAACTCCACACAAAAATGCCAACTGACCCAGCCAAGGCTCGAACCAGCGACCTTCTTGCTGTGAGGCGATTGTGCTACCCACTGTGCCCCCGCGTCGCCTCGGAGTCAACCATTAATTCATTCATTCATTTTGTTTTCAGCTTAGCCCCTTTATTAATCTGGGGTCGCCTCAGTGAAATGAACCGCCAACTTATCTAGCATATGTTTTACGCAGCGGATGACCTTCCAGCTGCAACCCATCACTGGGAAATACTCATCCACTCTCATTCACACACATACAGTACGGACAATTATAGCTTACCCAATTCACCTATACCACATTTCTTTGGACTGTGGGGGAAACCGGAGCACCCGGAGGAAACCCGCACGATCGCGGGGAGAACATGCAAACTCCTCACAGAAATGCCAACTGACCCAGCCAAGGCTCGAACCAGCGACCTTCTTGCTATAAGGCGATAGCACTACCTACTGTGGCACTGCGTCGCCCAGAGTCAAACAATAAGAAATAATATTGATTTTTGACATCGTCAAAAGACATAATTATGCTAAAAAAATAAACTAAATCTGGTCATGCAATGACGAAGTGATGTTGGGGACATCTTAAAAGTAAGCTTCAGAGGTTCATGACAAACTGCTTTTCCAGTTGAGTTTCAGAAAATGGTGTATTATAAATGGAAAAAGCTTCTGAGAGTCACAAAAAATATTTTGAAGAATGCTGAAAACCTGTAACCGCTGACTTCCAGGCTATTATTTTTTCCTACTATGGAAGTAAATGGTTGCTGGTTTTCAACATTTTTCATAATATATTATTTTGCGCTCAACAGATGAAAGAAACTCATAAACGTTTGGAATGAGTTAAGGGTAAGTAAATAGTTAGACCATTTTTAGTTTTGGGTGAATTATCTCTTTTGGAATATTTGATATATTAATATTTAAATTCTCTTTTTTGTAAGGTAAAATATTGTGTCAGCCGGCAACGCAGTGGCGCAGTAGGTAGTGCTGTTGCCTCACAGCAAGAATGTCGCTGGGTCGCAGGTTCGAACCTCGGCTGGGCTGGGTCAGTTGGTGTTTCTGTGTGGAGTTTGCATGTTCTCCCTGCGTTCGCGTGGGTTTCCTCCGGGTGCTCTGGTTTCCCCCACAGTCCAAAGACATGCAGTACAGGTGAATTGGGTAAGCTAAATTGTCCGTAGTGTATGAGTGTGAATGTGTGTGTGTGCGGAAATTCCCAGAGATGGGTTGCGGCTGGAAGGGCATCCGCTGAGTAAAATCGTGCTGGATAAGTTGGTGGTTCATTCCACTGTGGCGACCCCGCAAGGGACAAAGCCGACAAGAAATGATGATTGTGTCAGCCAAAATTAGATATTTATCTCAGAGTCAAACAAGTTGAACTCAATATATTGATTTTTGATCATCAAAAGACTTATGTTACAAAAATTAAATCATCTGGTCATGTAATGATGTAGCGACATTGGAGACATCTAAAAAGAAAGCTTCAGAGGTTTAGGGCAAACTGCTTTTCCAGTTGACTTTCGGAAAATGGTGCATTACAAATGGGAAGAGCTTCTGAGAGTCACAAAGGAAGATATTTTGAAGAATGCTGAAAATCTGTAATCACTGACTTCCATAGTATTTATTTTTCCTACTATGTAAGTCAATGGTTGCAGGTTTTTGGCCTTTTTCATTATATATTATTTTGTGTTCAACAGAAAAAAGAAACTCAAAGGTTTTGAATTAGTTGAAGGTTAGTAAATGGTTAGATCTTTTTTAGTTTTGGATTAATTATCCCTTTGAATATTTGATATATTAATATTTAGATTTCCTTAGTGTCTTATTTTGTAAAGTAAGATATTTTGTCAGCCAAAATTAGATATTTATGTCAGAGTCAAGCAAGTTGAAATAAATATATAGATTTTTGACTGCATAAAAAGGCAGAAAAGTAAAATAAAACTGGTCATGTAATGACATAGTAACCTTGGAGACTTCTTAAAAGTAAGCTTCAGAAGTTCAGGGCAAACTGCTTTTCCAGTGGAGTTTCGGAAAATGGTGTATTACAAATGGGAAGAGCTTCTGAGAGTACATTTCAATATGCCTTTCATCTGAAAAGATGAAAGAAAATGACATTTCCTGATGATATGACCCCTTTAAATGGACTCGCTGTGAGAAGCAAAATAGGTGAACTTGATTAACTGATTAAGTTTTGAGGAAAATCATTACTCAAGTACTCTGAGGTGATGCATTTAGTATAATTATTTAAATATATTCAACTTGTTCAGGTTTCAAGTATGCTCTACACTCAGTCAAAAATAGATTATTTGCTTTAAAATCTAAAGCAAAGGACAGAAAAGAGAGGGTTGGAGCAGAGGGGGTTGGCTGAGGTATTAAATATCTCCTCTGAGGTGTTTTTGGACAGGGCAGATTGGTGAGAGAGCCCGGCTAAACTCCCGGCTCCTGCTGAGCTTATGGGACTGCAGTCAGAGTTTTACAGATCCATTTCAGACACTGACCTACAACTTACGGAGGTGAAAAGTGGCCAGAAAGAATCTAAAAACAAGCTCTAGAAGGATTTGGCAGTGGATGCCAGAAGAAACACTAGTGGACCAAGGCACAATATGAACCTCAAACAATAAAAAGTGTCCCATATGAACTAAAGATTTTTTTTTTTTTATTGATTTATTTTCCATCTTTCACACATTATATGTTTGGTCCGAACCAAGAAGGTCTATAGTGTCTGTTGTCATGTGAATTATAACTTCAGGATTATGACATTTTAAAGATTAAGTATTCTTCATCTTCAGCATTATGCTGTATCTTGGTCAGTAGCTGTCAATAATGAAGTCAATATTCTTACATTTTTACAATTTATATAACATAAGTATCTGTGTTATATTGGAGTGTTTTTATTTTGGAAAATGTTTACTACACTCCAAAGAATTTATACTTGACTTTTTTTTAACATTTGAGATTGTTTTTAGGTTAACCTGTTAAATAATTGTGCTTGGTCAAATGATCTGGACAGAAGGAGTCTCCAGTTAAGTCTGATTAAAACAACTGATGGTGCAACAAGTAAATTGTAATATTTAGGCAACTACTGTGTTGTTTGTGAACCAAATCTACTGTAAAAATTATCTGTAAAAGAGCTAGCTGTATAAAATGTTTGAATGTAGACATATTTGTGTAAGTAAGACATAAAATAATGCTAATTAATTACAATTTAATCTCCCTTGCTCCCATAGCAGTTTCAAATTATACACAACTAATACGGCTTAAAAGAAAATCGAGATCACTTGAAACTGAATTTACTAGATGTTAAATTGAGTAAAATGTTACTATTTGTTTCCATTTGTTTTGTTTGGAAATTGGGGTTTTCTTGCCGGCAATTAGCTCTCTGCAACTCTCACATGGTCGCCCACTGAAGCTAAGCAGGGCTGCACCCGGTCAGTACCTGGATGAGAGACCACATGGGAAAGCTAGGTTGCTGCCGGAAGTTGTGTTAGTGAGGCCAGCAGGGGGCGCCCAACCTGCAGTCTGTGTGGGTCCTAATGCACCAGTATAGTGACGGGGACTCTATACTGCTCAGTGAGCGCCGTCTATTGGATGAGATGTTAAACCGAGGTCCTGACTCTCTGTGGTCATTAAAAATCCCAGGATGTCCTTCGAAAAAGAGTAGGGGTTTAACCCCAGCATCCTGGCCAAATCTGCCCACTGGCCTCTGTCCATCATGGCCTCCTAACCCTCCCCATATCATAATTGGTTTAATATTCTCCTCTCCACCAATCATCTGGTGTGTGGTGTGCTGTCTGGCGCAAAAATGGCTGCCGTCGCGTCATCCAGGTGGACGCTGCACACTGGTGGTGATGGTGAATGAGGAGATTCCCCCCCCCTATGTGTAAATCGCTTTAAGTGCCCAGAAAAACGCTATATAAATGTACGAAATTATTATTATTATTATTAAATATAGATTTCTTAACTCTTCTGAACTTAAAACATTATTACTCAAAGTCAAAATAACCAAAGGCTTCTCTAAATATCTTTTTTTAGTTGTTCATAAAATAAGTAAAATAAATATTCTGCACAGCTTTTAAAGTATACTTAGACTAGAGATGTGTGCAGAGGAACAAGTTTAGCACATGCACTCTTCTGCTTTAGCAGTCATCTTATGCATGAGCTGTTGTAAGTGCACAAAAATTGGGCTGTGCAAAGATTATGTGTATGTGCTTTTGCTTTGCAGATGGTGTGCTTTAGGCCCTTTTGCTTGGATATCCATACAATATACAGCTCAAAAAAGGCATTTGAATTGTTTTTGTACTTGTTTGTTGGCAAATTGTCAACAATGAACTCTGTCACTGTTTGTTTGGGTTTTTTTTTCACAGTTGAAAAAGAAACTAAGCAGACTGAACAAAAACAACAAACTACTAAAGAAAGCAAAAAAAATAAAAATTATATATTTATATATATATATATATATATATATATATATATATATGCCACATTGATGAGTACATATATAAAGAGATAAAACAGATATCTGCTTAAATATTTTATGCTTAAATTTTGCATATACCACACTTTCACTTCAAATCATATTTATTAATGTGATCATTCATATGTTACATATTGTTTCAAAAACAGCTTTACAGTAAAAACACACATACAAATAAAAGTACTTTATTGTCATTGATGAATTCATGAAGAACATTTAAGATCCATAGAATATTTCCATTCCACAAAAGATTCTTCAAAGTGGAACAGAGGTCCTTAAATAGGAAAATGGTCCTTACACTATGTTAAAACATTTATAAATGACAATTAAAGGCTCACTAGCAAATGACTAATAATCTTTACAATCTTATCTAAAAAGTAAAATTACTGTAAAGTTTAAACATTGCTGAATAACAGGAGTCTCAAAATACAACAAAATTGGATAAAAAAACAACAATATAATAATTTAACAATATAATAGGATGCAATGTTTAAACTGTACAGTCATTTTATTTTAGATAAGCTTGTAAAGATTTATTTTTCATTTGATACAGTTTTATTTGTGTATTTGGTTTGTAAATAATGCAATACTTAATTTAGTAATGAAAAATAAATCATTAGTAAAGTATGAAAGTACAGTTATAAAGCACATTATAAATGTGGTTGTACGTCAAGAATACAGCATTTGTAGCTGCAGTTATAAACTGCTTACTAACACTAATGAATTCACTATTTGCTAATGCTTAAGAAATGGTTCATAGTGTGTAGTTATTATAAAGAGTTACCAATATGGTTCTATAAGATAAATTTGGGTGTACTAGTTTTTGGACCGTTATCGTAAGTTATTTTGTTAGATAAGCTCCAGATTTGGGGCGACGCGATGGCTGGATTGAGCCTCGGCTGGGTCAGTTGGCATTTCTGTGTGGAGTTTGCATGTTCTCCCCGCAAACCCTGTGGGTTTCCTCTGGGTGCTCCGGTTTCCCCCACAGTCCAAAGACATGCAGTACAGATGAATTGGGTAGGCTAAACTGTCCATAGTGTATGAATGTGAATGAGTGTGTATGGATGTTTCCCAGAGATGGGTAGCAGCTGGAAGGGCATCCGCTGTGTAGAGCATGTGCTGGATAAGTTAGCGGCTCATTCCCCTGTGGCGACCCTGGATTAATAAAGGGACTAAGCCAAAAAGAAAATGAACGAATGAATGAAGCTCCAGATTTGGCTTCAGTACTGACTAATCTAATGTATATGCACAAATATAAGATTGTAAAGCTTCATATTAAAAATATGAATTTAAAAGATAGATGTGTAAGGGGTGTACTTATATATGCTGAGCACTGTATATTGTTTACCCAAAGTGTTTACATGGTCATGCAGCAAGTAATTCAACAAGCATTTAGTTAGGGCTACGATGCAGATGGACATTGCTTTACAATGCCCTTGATGGGTGAGTGGGGAAGTGTCTTTTGTCTCTCCAGGTGTGAATGTTTCATGACCATTGTCACTCATGCATAGAGATGAGATGAGCCAAAACAGACTTAACACAATGTAAATCTTTGTAATGTTTTCTATGAATGAGAGAACAAAATATGTTTTACATAATTGTGAAGTAAATATTCTAGCCTACAAAAGTCTTGTTCAGGCTCATTCAGTGTGATTTTTCTTGGACCTTATTTCAGCTACATTTTTTTCTCCAAAACCTACTAACTATACATTTTTTTTTTTTTCTAAAAAAGCATGTACATCAATAATTGTCACATATTATTGTAGCACAGTTTGTGCTGAATACAAATAAAATACATGTTGGCCAGTACTATGTAATATGTAGCTGAAATAAACACAAATGTCAGGGCATATCAAAACAATTTAGGGGCCCCAAAATCACATCAGACCCCTGAGGGTTAAAAGAGTAATTAGTTATAGTTAGTAGTTACTTGTGGTGACATGGTGGCGCAATGGGTAGCACAATCGCCTTACAGCAAGAAGGTCGCTGATTCGAGTCCCGGCTGGGTCAGTTGGCGTTTCAGTGTGGAGTTTGCATGTTCTTCCCATGTTCACGTGGGTTTCCCCCAAAAGTCCAAAGACATTGGGTATGCTAAAATTGACCGTAGTGTATGTGTGAATAAGAGTGTATGGATGTTTCCCAGTAATGGGTTGAAACTGGAAGGGCATCCGCTGCGTAAAACATATGCTGGATATGTTGGCGGTTCATTTCACTGTGGCGACCCCAGATTAATATAGGGACTAAGCCAAAAAGAAAATGAATGAATGAATGAATACTAGTTACTTGTCACAAATAGTAACTGAGTTAGTAACTGAGTTAGATAATTATAAAAGTAACTAATGACCAGGGAAAGTAACTATTGCGTTACTTTAAAAAAATCTAATTTGTCAAGTGACTATAAAATAAATATAAAACGTTGTACACAAATCTACACTATTTTAATATTGTTGTGGGTCAACGTGAGCTACAACGGCAGCATGTCCTTAACCATAAATCTAGTATTATTTTGTTTAATTCTGTCTGAGTAGTAAGTGTTTGCGGTGGAGAAAAATAGTTTTATTTCCTTTGACGTCATGTCTTCGTCTCCTCTCTTAGTAGCAGAGCTCACGTTATCAACCGCGTGGCCACTAATTTTGACACTAGGTGCTTCGTTAGATTAGTTACTATCACTGATGCAGAGAGACTCTTTTTTTTCCTGGGTATAAGTTTGTACAACTCATAAACATTCTTGCCTATCACCTCAACGAGGGAAAAGTAGTGCTTATATTTCCAGTTTACTAATGCTATTTTTGAACTTGTTAGATTTGCCATCGTTTTGATTCCTGGTCGTTGGTCTGTGCCATCGACTGTGCGTGTGCTTTTGTAAACATCCGGCCTACTCTGCCTCTGATTGGAAAATTATGGAAATGTACTCTGTCTAAGCCAAACATCATGTTTTCAGTTACACCACGTTTACAGACACACCAATCATCTTCACTGGTTGGCAGTGTTGGGAAGTAACGGAATACATGTACCGGCGGTACGTATTTAGAATATTATTCATGAGTAACTGTATTCCGTTACAGTAACTATTTTTAAACAGGGTATTTAGAATACAGTTACTTTCCTAATACCATTGGAATACTTCTGGCGATGTGTGTCTGGCCCATAATAATATTACTAAATTGCCGCGGAAACCATAGAAACAGAAGCTACACTCCCGACTGCTATCACCAGCGTTAACTCAGTGAGACTCATGCAAATGACCCTGTTCTCACGCTCTCACGCTCTCACGCCACACCTCCATTTTCTCACGCAGCAAAAAGGACGATCGCAAACACTAAACAACCGGACAACAACTATGATTTTCAAATAAACTGCTTTTTTTTGCCGTCATTGTTTGTGAATTTGCTGCTTGATGTTTCGTTTGCGCTTTCAGAGGTTTCGTTTACGCTTCTTAAATTTACGTTCGCTTTTCTGACACAAATGTGGCTGGGACTTATAGGCACCTTAACCAAAGTTGGCAGCCCCGGTTAAATTGAGTGTACAAATATGGAGGATTCAGACCAGGAGCTCGAGGGGTTGGAAGCCGCAACCCGAGCAACTTTCTAGCAGCAGTTAAGGGAAAAAATGCATTCACGTCTTGGAAGTTCAAGCAAGGTAGTTCAAGGTACTGTAGATAGGTGGCTACTGGCTAATGTGTTTGACTTAAAACAAAACTTGTTCATTTTGATGTTTACATTTTTGTAAAGCAAACAGATTTTGCATTCTTCTAATATTTGCAATATTGTTCTTAGGTGAGAAGCTTTCATAATAGAAATTAAAATGTTGGATAGAACCTGTTACATTACCTTGGTTTTACATAAACTATTTTGAAGTTTTTCTTTTCTTGTTTACCTGATATTTTGCTGTGCAGACTGTGAAATACAAAGGGTAAGCAAAATGCATATTATATACATATACTGTATATTACAGACAGTAATGCTGTCTATGTTTAAGCACATTTTATCTTTATTACAGAAACAGAAATTGAATTTGTTCACACTTTGATAAATAAATTTTTTTTAATAAACATAATTATATTGTTTTATTTATTTTTCCCTGTCAGTCAATAATGTTTAGCATTAGAGGCCCTCTGTTTTCCTGCAGAAATTGCTACCAACGCATAGTGTGACATTTAATAGACTTGAAGGCTGTTTTCAAGGGGAAGTATTCCAAGTATTTAGAATACAGTACCAGGATTAAGCAAAGTAACGGAATACGTTACAAAATACATTTTAAAGCAGGTATTCTGTATTCTGTAACTAAATACATTTACAAAGTATTCTCCCCAACACTGCTGGTTGGTTATGTGTCCCGCCCAAGCCCCGAACACACACACCACCCAGAGAAAGATAGGTCTGAGGCTAAGAGAGAAGCTGCTCACCGCTTCAGTGTTCTCAATTATAGCAATGCACATTTTATTGTCAGCAACCGTAATGGCATTGTAACGAGGGAAAGAGTGATTAATTTGATTACTCGTTCTTGAAAAAAGTATCACCGTTAGTAACACTGTATATTTATAATGTCGTTATTCTCATCACTGGAAATGACCAATCGAATGTGAACACAGCAGCAACTGAATTCTACCTCAGATAGTCATGCTGTGTAAAAAGAACAGACTTCTGATGACTTCATTAAATCATCTAGTGTGAAATCGATATAAAAGGTTCTTTGGGGAACCAATGTTCTTCTGTGGTATCACCAGGCCCGGATTAACATAAGAGCTAGGTGGGGCTGAAGCCCCAGGGCCCACGGAAGAAGGGGGCCCTTGATTGGCTGAAGAATTAATTTGCGCTATGACGCAGGAAACGCCTCTTTGCGTTATGCTTTCTCTCGTCGATAATGTAAAGTATTCCTTTCGCTGGTGCTAAATTGGGGCTCAGAGTGGCTGTAGCTTAATCAGAATATTAAATAACCCTGTTTTAGTCACCCATAAGGGTGATCAGATGTCCCAATTTTCCCAGGACAGTCCCCTATTTTGGGACTACCGAAAGAGCCGTCCAGTCAAAGGTAGGTTTTTGTTTTTGCTGATTTTTGCAGACTGTTTGAAATTTATTGTTCATATTATGTCATTACTTAGTTTTGTATACTTGCAGGCTTGTTTTAATAAATAAGAAAAATATAAAATAATCAAATATAAATCAAATGGCGTAAAATTAGATAATAATAATATTAATTAGTAAATTAATAATAACTATAACAATAATAATAGCAACAACAACAAAATTTTATATATATATATATATATATATATATATATATATATATATATATATATATATATATATATATATATATAGTTGAAGTCAGAATTATTAGCCCCTCTGAATTATTGGCCCCCCTGTTTATTTTTTCCCACAATTTTTGTTTAAGGGAGAGAAGAGTTTTTCAACACATTTCTAATGACTGATTTATTTTATCTTTGCGATGATGACAGTAAATAATATTTGAATAGATATTTTTCAAGACACTTCTATACAGCTATATATATATATATATATATATATATATATATATATATATATATATATATATATATAGATAGATAGATAGATAGATAGATAGATAGATAGATAGATAGATAGATAGATAGATAGATAGATAGATAGATATACACTTTTGTCAGGTAAAAAAATTAAAAGGGGTATAGCAATAGCAAATAAAAATTTGCTATAGCCCCAGGGCACAATGTGTTGTTAATCCGGCCCTGGGTATCACTGTGAAACCAAATTGTTGGTTCTTCCTGGTACCTGGCACCTTGCCTGGTACCTACATTTTTTTTATAGTGAAGAAAAGTTCATAAACTATTATACATATTTAAATTATGTTGTAAAGCAGGTCTAAAACAACAATCATGCCATTATATAGCAGAAGTTCTAAGCTGTAAAGAGCACAATCATATTATTCAGCATACGTAAGTTGAATGTTGATACAGATCAGTTCAATAACAGTAGTATCATAGCCACTATTTAATCATTTATTATTCAAATTTGAGTATACGTTTACCTTGTTCTCATTAATAGCAGTCAATACAGTCAAAATCAATTATATTGTAAAATTAATGAATATTAATTATCTTTTTAACACCAACTAACAATCCAAAGGCAACACAGGCAGTACACCCAGACTCCAACAGGCTCAGATGGACGTGTTTGCCAAACCACTTTTACAGCGATCGAGCAAACTGTACTCTGATGTCAAACAGACTCAAGTCCTGTGAACGAACCCTCAATTACCTGTCAGCCCACACGGCATCTGCTATTTAGAGAGTCATGCTCGCCTGAAGCGACAATCGCTATTTCCAGCCATCATTATTATCTACTTTGTGATAAATCTGGAGTTTATAGACATAGTTTCTGCGAGACAGTACAGGTATTTCCCCTACAACCTCTTGCCATGACCAACAACTGCCCTCTGCACCAGCTAATGCCTATCTATTTATTTATCAGCTAATAAAGGCCTCTGTGTGTCATTCGTAATATCATCCGAACAATCAGCTTAAATGGAAGCCATAAACAGATGGCTTTATTGCCGTTCGTCTCTCAGATATTACCATAAACACTAACTGCTGGCAGAGTAATCAGAATTAAAGAGCACTTTCATTTCACACACACACACGCATGTATGAATGCAAAAGCGGGAGACGGTAATGACAGCTTTATATGTTATAGAGAAGTTAACGTACTCTTGCTTGAACTTGTGTCGTAGCGTATTCATTTGAAGATGCAGGGCTGAATGAATCTGCTGAATTAAACACAAGCTGCTTCGTGTTTTCTCCATTGCCGGATCTGTGCAATTATATCAGCTTAACCCATCAGATCTGTGTTTATTAACAACTTCTCAGTCTATTCATACACTCCCACAGTTAAATGATTCATATCCGCGCAGGAACGTCGCGCTTAAAAGCCTTGTTAGAATGCCGATTCTAAAAAAAGGGTGTTTATTAATTTCGGATGAGTGACCCTGATTGCTAAAATGTGTGACAAGTACAAATTTTCAATTACGCCAATGTCTAGAGCCAGATCTGGAGAGTACGAAACAGACAACGTACTGTAGCTGATTTAATTAATGTCTCACAAGCCTGATCACAGATAGAGACAGGTACAGGAACCATTTCCAAGACTTTGTCATGGAAAACACACCCGTTCTGAAGGATAAAATTAATTTTGTTGCGTGCTCCAATCCCTCCAGGACAGAAACATAAATAGTTAGCGATTAATCAAGTCGAAATCCAAATCTGCTCCAACAGGCGTCAAATTTGTAAGATAATTTTGGAGACACATAATGACGCATTGCTCGTTCCAAACATTGCTCTTTTTGTCCAAACAAACCCAGACACACACGATCACTAAAAATATTATTCTCTTTATATGCTTGTCAAAGGAAACTTACAGTATTGGACACAAACACACTCACACAATGTAAATCACATTAGCATGCATGCTGGCTTAAAAGTCCCGTGAAGTGCTTTGAAATATGCATTTTTATTTGATATTTGATGTAATCTTAACCGAAATACGAAAAGAGGGTGGGACGTAGTGTAGCTCCTCCCCTTTAAAAAAAACAGCCGATAGGGTTTTGTTTTATCACCACTCTGCCAGTGAGAGTGTTTGAGCGCAAGCCCATCAAATGAAAAGCAAATGAGAAGCGTCTTGAAGGGGGCAGGGCATGTCAGATACTAGAGAGCATATGATTGGTTACGATGTGATGAGAAACTGTATAGTGTGAGTTGACGTGAATAAAACCGTTGATCCATTTGGGCAGAAGTGAATAACTTGACATGCTTATATCAGTTTTATATCTTCTAAATGGGAATTTTGTCACTGTTTTGGAGCACACTAGCTTACACTAAAATCTAAAAAATCTTATTTTAATCTCATGGGACCTTTAAGGCCAAAACTTACTACACTGTAAACAAAAAAAAGCTGAGTCAACCTAAATTTTAAGGCATTTTTTGATTTTACTCATCTTAAATCGAGTCAAGTGCAGTAATAAGGGTGAAAGTTGAGTCAACTCAAATATCCTGAAGTTTGTTGCCTTAATTTTAAGTTGAGTCAACCTTTGTTTTCACAGTGTACTTTTGTTTTATGTATACACTGTAAAAAATCTGGTTGCCTTAAATTTTATGCTAAATCAAATTAACTGTATGAGTTTATTGAACTTATTATGTTAAACTGAATTAAAACAGCTTTCATAACTTATAAAATTAAGTTAGAACATGATTAACTTAGTTTAATACATTACAATAAACTTAAAATATATGCTGTCAGGACTAATTAATCATATAATTTTTTACAGTGTATGCTATGGCAGTGTTTCCCAAACTTTTTTCCCAGAAGACTTCTATTTTATCATCCTTAATGACCTCTCAAGCCTTAAAATAAACCCTAGCAGACAAGAATGGGAAAATCAGAACATAAACTGCAGACAGTCTAAATGAAAATGTAAATCCTCTTTCTGACATTAGATGACACTTATAGAAGGGCAGAAAATGCTAGAAAAAAAATGTGTTTGGGGCGTCACGGTGGCGCAATGGGTAGCAAGATCGCCTCACAGCAAGAAGGTCGCTGGTTCGAGCCTTGGCTGGGTCATTTGGCATTTCTGTTTGGAGTTTGCATGTTCTCCCCGTGTTTGCGTGGGTTTAGCTTACCCAATTCACCTGTACCGCGTGTCTTTGGACTTGTGGGGGAAGTCCAAAAACATGCGGTAGAGGTGAATTGGGTAAGCTAAATTGTCCGTAGTGTATAAGTGTGAATGAGAGTGTATGGATGTTTCCCAGTGATGGGTTGCAGCTGGAAGGGCATCCGCTGCATAAAACATGTGCTGGATAAGTTAGCGGTTCATTCCAATGTGGTGACCCCTGATGAATATATGGACTAAGCCGAAAAGAAAATGAATGAATGAATGAATGAATGAAA
The DNA here is from genome assembly GCA_903798195.1 of Danio kyathit. NCBI lineage: Eukaryota > Metazoa > Chordata > Actinopteri > Cypriniformes > Danionidae > Danio > Danio kyathit. Next base: position 52,209,441 of record LR812536.1, read on the forward strand.
TGCGTTTAATATAAGGTTTTTACCTCAGGTTTTTCAAGTAGCTGTGATTAAATCACATTTAATGATCACTAAAATAGAAAAATTGCATGTCAATAATTTGTGTCAACATTAAAATGCTATCTGTTTAATTTTGTATGTGTAACCTTTAAACTATAGTAAGCCCTCATACATTTTTCGTGCGGGTTGCAACCTCCAAGTTAGAAAAAAACTGTGCTAAAGTATACAAAATTTTTGCTGCCTTAAATTTTTTAGCTTTATCAAATGAACTTTTTTAGTCATCACAACTTACTTCATTCAAAAAGATATTAAGTTAAACTTTTTCTGACAATTTTGTTGAAACATGATTAACTTAAGTTAAAATAAGTTAAAGCAGCATAAAAAATATTCGTTGTCTTGACTTTTTTCGAATTTGTACTGTGCAGTAGCCTTTTTATTAGATTTTATTTTTAAATATTGATTACACATGCTTCGAAAGGATTTTAAATAGAAAATATATCCAACACAGGTATGCATTATTTAGTTTATTTAAAGGTTTAATGTCTTAACAGCATTCTAAATATATAAAAATAAATCATAATCAAAAAATAATAATAAATAAATGTCTGTACACACCCATAGTAAACCATAGTCAAAGTGCATGATACTATTTATTTATTTTTTTATTTTATTTCATTTTTAATTTTTTTCTATGTTTGCTTTTGTACAGAAAATCAGGTCAAACTGATTGTATTTTTGTAATAGGAATAATAAGCATTGGGAAATGATTTAGTAATTTATTTTTTACCTCTCCACAAACATTTTTTAAGTTTTTCAAAATCTAATTGTTGAAATTAAGAAAGTTAAATTCAAGTACTGCAGTTCAATCGCTTTCTACAAACCCTGGAATGAAACCAAAATAATGCTTTCAAGTGTGCAAGTGTTGTCATGTTTTGTACTTTAAAAAACTAGCATACATATAAATAAACAGAAGTGGACTTTATAGGATTTATAAGGCAGTCAGCGGCAACACGGCTTGCTTTCATAGTTCAGCAGGAAAAGCCATTGTGTTAACAGTCCAATGATTCAAACACACTCGCACAATAACATCATTGTGAATGGAGCCCCTTTTCACGGGGTCAGTGAGTCAGGTCAAGGTTAGAGGTCAGTGAGTCAGGTGAAATCTGTAGCACCTGCAACTCAGCACAACACAACACAGAGAGCTGAGATTAACAAAACGCACCAGCAAATGACAATGAGCGCAAGCTTTAGTCAATATGTTCATGTGTTACTCAGAAAGAACTGGAAGAAACGTCCAAAGAGAAGTTCATTCAGCCTTCTTAAAACACTCTACTTCAGAGGTTGCATGGCAGACATTATCATATTTACATGTATCACATTTTCATTTAAAATTATTTATTTGCTTAGTTAGTTAGTTAGTTAGTTAGTTAGTTAGTTAGTTAGTTAGTTAGTTAGTTTAGCAGCACATACATGTCAGTAGAAAACATTAAACACAAAATTTGTGCTTGAACAGCCAAATATGACAGCCTGATCTCACGAGGAAACGTATTTTACGTTTTGTCAGTTTAGTGGCTAATTCGTACGAATTCGTACGAGTTCAGTCTTACGAAAATGTACAATTTTAAAAAGGAGGCGTGGCATCTAACCCCACCCCTAACCCGAACCGTCATTGGGTGATGATCAAATCGTACTAATTTGTACGAATTAGATCCTATGAATTCATACGAATTAGCCACTAAATCAAAAAGTTACGAATTGCCGTGAGATTGCGGTATGAAAATTTTACAAAATACAACAAGCTCAATATAATGTTGTTTTTGTTTAACTTGATGGATAAACTGCGTACATTTACCATGGCAACACTTTAAAGTAATAGTGCCTTTGTTAACATTAGTTAATATTAACAAATAATAACCAATGCATTTATTACAGTATTTATTCATCTATAATTAATAGATGCTTGTTTATACTTAGTTCATGTTAGTAGACTTATCTTCAGGAAATCACTGAAGGCATATATTATGTTATCATAATGATCTAATGTGGCAATAAGATCATAACTATACTGTGCAGTTACACAGTGGCCATATTCATCTATGTAAACACACCAAAACAACATTACCATTATAGCAGACACTGTAAAAAGCTCATTCCCAGCCACTAGACTTTTCTGACAGGGTATTCGAGTGTCATCGAGTGTCAGAATGTTGTGGGACTGCTGTAGAGGAGTTATTATTATGGATTATAGATCGCAAAATTTAGCGGTTTTTATTTTAGCGTTTTTTTTTAAAGCATGATGGTAAAACACAAACGCGGTTATGAATATATTAAAACATGTGCTTGTTTGTTGTAAAAATTCGTAATAATGACAAAAGAATACTAATTTGTGGATCTCCTTACTTCCGGGTTCAGCAATCCTGCCGTGTGGCTGGTGTATTCTGGGAAATTTTCTTACCTCTTGGTTTCGAGTGTGGTCCTGAAAAAATCTTTGTTCGAAGGGGTATTCACCCCTTCCCCTTAGCCCTACGCCTTTAAGCTAAAGAGAATTGGGACAGCCCTACCCCTTGAAGTGAACGCGCAAAACGAAAGGTAGGCGTAAGGGGAAGGGCTAAGGGGTAGAATTGGGATTGGGCCTTATTCCGCCGGTTGTATGATAGGACCCATAGTATGTTTCGCAAAACAATGTAAGCTGAGGCACGTATTTACAATGAGCCTGGACTTATCACAACAGGACACACTTGTTGTATACCTGAGAGCCAAGTGTGGTGGTGGTGGTGAACAGGATTGTGGGTAAACAGCCATATGGTCTTCCCGCTGGAGTGCAACCTGTCTAAAATGTGATTATGCAGACATACTGCTCCACACCTGAGTCTGTCACTGACCGCTGATGGATTAAAACGGGTCAATCTGCTCTGGTTTGATTGGAAATCATCTGAACATGTTTACTCTGCAGAACTATGGCACAAATCATTAAAACGGTTAGCATTAGCATCGGGATCAATCTGATCTTTAGTTCCTGCCATTGCTAATTTAAATGTATGTCTTTCAGCAGAGCAAACTCTCAGAAAGAAGGGAGAAATGATTTTCAAACAAGCAGGGTTGGGGCTGCCAACTAGCAGATCAGTAGAATAGGAACATGAATGTAATGCATTTACAATTAAAACAAGATGCACTGCTAGTAAATATTTAAAACTTCATTTACATTTATAAAAAATGTACAATTACTTTTTTTACAACCATTTTTCACCCTCAACTAATAGCTTATGGTCAAATGATTTTTTTTAAAACAATTAGTTTAGTCATTTACTATTTTCAGCATGTTATTTGTAAGATTAACAATGAGTGTGTGGTTTGAATTCTTTTAATGCACTTGGCTAACTAACTTGACTAGAAGCCTTTTACAAAACTCAATTAAATGCAAATAAATGCATGATAGTTTTGTTTAAATCCCTTAATTTTTTTTATATGTTTTAAATAAATACAGTTGAAGTGAGAATTATTAAACCCCCTGAATTATTAACCTCCCCTGTTTATTTTATTCCCCAATTTCTGTTTAACGGAGAGAAGATTTTTTTCAAGACATGTCTAAACATAATAGTTTTAATAACTCATCTCTAATAACTGATTGATTTTATCTTTGCCATGATGACAATAAATAATACTTTACTAGATATTTTTCAAGACACATCTATACAGCTTAAAGTGACATTTAAAGGCTTAACTAGGTTAACTAGGCAGGTTAGGGTAATTAGGCAAGTTATTGTATAACGATGGTTTGTTCTGTAGACTATCGAAAAACAATTAACTTAAAGGGGCTAATAATTTTGACCTTAAAATGGTTTTAAAAAAAATTTAAACTGCTTTTGTTCTAGTCGAAATAAAACAAATTTCTACAACTTTCTCCAGAAGAAAAAATATTATCAGACATACTGTGAAAATTCCCTTGCTCTGTTAAACATCATTTGGGAATTTTTCAAAGGGGGGTTAATAATTCTGATTTCAAGCTTTGCCTGTGAGGTACAGTTGCAATCAGAATTATTGAACCCCCTTTGAATTTTTTTTTCTTTTTTTAAATATTTCCCAAATTATGTTGAACAGAGCAAGGAAATTTTCACAGTATGTCTGATAATATTTTTTCTTCTGGAGAAAGTCTTATTTGTTTTATTTCGGCTAGAATAAAAGCAGTTTTTAATTTTTTAAAACCCATTTTAAGGTCAAAATTATTAGCCCCTTTAAGCTATATTTTTTTTCAATAGTCTACAGAACAAACCATCATTATACAATAGCTTGCCTAATTACCCTATTCTGCCTAGTTAACCTAATTAACCTAGTTAAGCCTTTAAATGTCACTTTAAGCTGTATAGAAGTTTCTTGAAAAATATCTAGTAAAATATTATTTGCTGTCATCATGGCAAAGATAAAATAAATCAGTTATTAGAGATGAGTTATTAAAACTATTATGTTTAGAAATGTGTTGAAAAAATTTTCTCTCCGTTAAACAGAAATTGGGGAAAAAAATAAACAGGGGGGCTAATAAATCAGGGGGTTGAATAATTCTGATTGCAACTGTATGTTTGAAAATTGGTTGTTGGAGATGGTATAATTCCTTTATAACAGACAGCCTGCAGGAGCTGTGGACATTGCAGTCAGAAAGTAGTAGACTTAGTAAAGTAGACTTTGCTTAAACTTTTCCAAAAATGAAAACCATTAATATACTGCATATCCATTCTCCATAAACTGCTCTGAATATCCATTCTTAAGAGAATGTGCGTTGATATGATTATTATGTAAAAAAAAATCTGTTTATTATTATTATTAGTAGTAGTAGTAGTATAATGTAAGCTTATCAACAAAATAAAATGCTAAAACATTTTTGAAGTTAACATATTGCAATATGCTAAAAGAAGTAAACCAATTTCTTTAAAAGCAGCAAGTTGACTTCCCTTAAAGGGCACCTATGATGAAAACCAACTTTCGTAAGCTGTTTGGACAGAACTGTCTGTGTGTATAATGTGTCCACTGTCATGTTAGAGAGATATAAATCCAACAAGTCTCTTTTAAAAGTTTCCTGGCTTTAAAATAGGACCCAAATCCCAGTGATTTTGAGGCCCACCTCAACGTGACGTAGGAGTGCGGTTTTCCCCACCCACTGAATTGATTGACAGGCACCAGTTCACAGAACTTTTTTTTTGCAAATAAACTGGGATTCAAAAATTTGTTACAACTCTCTGTGATTTTCATAAGTTTTATAAGTTTAAAACAGTTTTAAAACAAAACATGTTTGTTTTAAGGACAGTAAAAACACTGGGTAGCACTTTATAATAACTACACACTATGAATCATTTATTAAGCATTAGCATCTAGTGAATTCATTATCTGTTAAGCATTAACTCTACATTAATAAGCGTTAGTAAGCAGTTTATAACTGCAGCTTCAAATGCTCTATTCTTGACTTACAACGACATTTATAATGTGCTTAATAACTGTACTTTCATACTTTACTAATGATTTATTTTTCATTACTAAATTAAGTATTGCATTATTTACAAACCAGTTATTTAAGCATAGTTGGAGTTTTTTTAAAGATCATTCAGAATGAGTTAGTAAATGATTAATAAACTATTCAAATTAACATTTATAAATCTTATTGTTCAGGGATATATTAATAGTTAATTTATATGTTAATAAATGCTTTATTAACTCAACTTCATCCAGTTTTGTGACCTAATCTAAAGTGAGGACTATTCATGCTTTATAAATCCCCTATACGTGACAATTAAAGGCTCAGTTAAATTCCAAACAGGAAAAAAGAACACAAACAACATTATTCATTCCTATACGTTTGAAGATACAAATGAAACTGTATTTCAAATAAAAAATAAATCTTTGCAACCTTATCTAAAATAAAATTACTGTACAGTTTAAACAATGCATCTTATTATATTGTTAAATTGTTATATTGTTGCTGTTTTATCCAATTTCATGTCGTTTTTTGACACTCCTGTTATTCAGCAATGCTTAAACTTTACAGTGATTTTATTTTTTAGATAAGATTGCAAAGATGTATTGTTCATTTGATACTGAGCCTTTAATTGTCATTTATAAGGGTTTTATAAAGCATAAATAGTTCTCACTTTAGATTAGGTCACAAAACTGCATGAAGTAGAGTTAATAAAGCAAGATTTCAATAGTTTATTAATCATTTACTAACTCATTCTGAACCATCTTAAAAACCATAGACTGCTCTTAAATACAAATGGTTTGTAAATAATGTAATACTTAATTTAGTAATGAAAAGTAAATCATTAACTACGTATGAAAGTACAATTATTAAGCACAATATAAATGTGGTTGTAAGTCAGGAATAGATCATTTGTAGCTGCAGTTATAAACTGCTTACTAACGCTTATTATTGTAGAGTTAATGATTAACAGATCAGGATTTCACTAGTTGCTAATGGTTAGTAAATGATTCATAGTGTGTAGTTATTATAAAGTGTTACCAAACACGGTACTGTAAATCCTAACCGCTATAATCACCACGGCCGCATGGTGTCAGTAAATGCTAATATATATGTGCGTGTGTGTACTGCAAATGGCATTTGTGTAAGACTCATCATTTCAGAAAGGCTTGAATAAACTCCACCACAAATACATAAAATAAACTTGCTTGGTATTTTTGACTAATGAGCTGTGCTTCTACTTCATCCATGTATGTTTCTATCACTGACTGCTGTTTAACTAATATAACACTTGATGATAAGCTGAAACGCACGTGGGAATGGTAGGCGGGGACTATCAGCTCATTTGCGTTTAAAGCGACAGGCTACAAAAACAGCTACACTGAACTCAGACACCAAGATGGGCAGATTATGTAGACTATAATAATTTATCTGATGGGTATTTCGAGCTGGAACTTTACAGACACATTCTGGAGACACCAACGGCTTATCTGATATCTTGTAAAAGGGGTAAAATAGGTGCCCTTTAAAACATGAGTAATCCCCTTGTAACTTGATATAGTTAAAGTTGGCTATTCACATAGTTCATTTGCGTAATAATTTTAAGGCTACATGTTTACTCATTTTTAAGTAAAGTCAACATATAGCTTTTTTTAACAGTCGTTTTATAGCTTTTTACATCCTCAGTCAAGTTTTCTACAGGTGTGAAATAATGAATTATCCTCATTACCAAGGTAAACCAAATGTTATTTTATTTTTTGGACCCCAGGATGAATAGCCACTATGTTGGTAGTTACCAATGGGGTTTTAAATATATTTAAATGTCACACATGTCTGGATATAAGATATCTAATTAAACTATATATTTTGAAGTGGTTCAGAATAGACATTAAACAAAATTCGATCTTGGTTCAGGGATTTTGTGTGCAATGTGTGCAACAAAGTCCAGTCTGTATCAGATGTGACCAAATAAATCAGGCTTTTTGTGCCAGTGTAAATGTAGCCATTCTGACATCTGTTAAAATGTGTGTGTAGGTTTAACTCGAACTAAATATATATGTCATGAACATTTTCTAATAAATATGTCACAGGGCATTTTCTTTCCATTTTCACCTTGCAGCAAACTTGTATTGTTTCTGAAACTTGCACCCACGCATCGAAATGGAAAGTTATGCACCTTGTCTGTTAACTTGGAGAGAAAGTAGAGAGATCTCAAGTTGGATGTTGTTATAATAAGAAATTAAATGGCCATTTATGATTTAATATGGAAGGAATCAATAAAAATACAAATGCCAAATAAAAATAACTGTAAAATATTGTAAAAACGTAGAAATCTAAACTCCAATAAATCATTCAATCAATCAATCAATCAATCAATCAATCAATCAATCAATCAATCAATCAATCAATCAATCGATTAATCAATCAATAGATTAATCAATCAATCAACCTATCAACCAATCAATCAATCAACCAACCAACCAATCAATCAATCAACCAATCAACCAACCAATCAATCAAATAAATCAATCAATCACACAATCAATTGATCAATCAATCAATCAGTCACACAGTCAATCAATTGATCAACCAACCAACAAACCAATCAAACATACATTCAATCAATCACACAATCAATTGGTCAATCAATCAGTCACATAGTCAATCAATCAATCAACCAACCAACAAACCAATCAATCAATCACACAATCAATGAATAAGTCACTCAACCAATCAATCAATCACACAGTCAATCATTCGATTAATCAACCAACAAACCAATCAAACAGTGATTCAACCAATCAATCAACCAATCAATCAATCAATCACACAGTCAATCAATCGATCAGCCAACCAACCAATCAATGAATCAATCACACAATCAACTGATCAATCAATTAATAAATCAATCGATCACACAGTCAACCGATCAACCAACCAACCAATCAAACAATCAACAAATCAATTGACCAATCAATCAATCAATCAATCAATCACACAATCAATTGATCAATCAATCAATCAATCAATAAATCAATCAATCAATCACACAGTCAACTGATCAACCAACCAACCAATCAAACAATCAACAAATCAATTGACCAATCAATCAATCAATCAATCAATCACACAATCAATCGATTAACCAACCAAACAATCAACCAATCAATCACAGTCAATCAATCGATCAACCAACCAACCAACCAACCAATCAAAGTCAATCAATCAATCAATCAATCAATCAATCAATCAATCAATCGTTTGACCAATCAATAAATCAATCAACTAATCAATCAATCAATCCTTACAAGCACACACTAGACTGGCTGGAAAACAATATAGGAGAAAATGACTGCTGCTGTGCTTAATAAGTCTCCTTTTAATTATATTCTTCTCCACTTCTATTTTAAAGTTAATTGAGAACATGCAATGTAAGCATTTGAAGGCATCAGACCAGTATTTTCAGTGTGTGTGTGTCATGAAGATGGTGCATTTCCTGTGTGAACATATGGTGTGTAAGTGCCTGTTCAAAACTCCAACTGAGTCATATAACAGATCTCTCCCTCTCTCTCTCTCTCTCTCTCTCTCTCTCTCTCTCTCTCTCCCTCTCTCACCTCACGCTGGAAGTCTCTAGTGGACCAGCACATAGTAAAGGCTCCACCTACACACAAACTCAAATGAGAATCACTCAGGGATGAGATTCACCCCTGTGAAAGCGCTGAGCTTGCATGAGGCCATGAGCTGGGAAACACCACAAAGCTCTGCGGCAGATGAGCAAAGACCCAAAAATCACCAAGTGCTTCATCAGAGCACTTAGCCTGGCATATACAGTAAAGGGGAAAAACCACAAGCAAACAATCAAACAAAAAGCAATATTTTAAATGGAAGAAGAGAAGATGAAAAGAAAACAAAACTGCATGTTTGTTGTCAATGTTGTTGAGAATCAGATTTGATACAACAGTCTTTAATATCTTGTATACTATTATGTAGCTTGCACTAATATGCATCATTTAGTAATTAACTAATGCACAGATAATAATGAGGTAATATGTGACTCATTACATAATAAAATAAAATAAAATTATTACAATTAAATTACAATTAAATAATAAAAACTATTACAATTAAAACATAATAATAAGTTTTGAGAACGGGTTTTCTCAAGCCAGGTGGCGCATTAGATCAGGGGCTCATCTTCTGTTTCCAAAATGCATCACAAACTGCTTGAGAAACTGTTCTACTATGATAATTGGTGATGAAAATAAATGATGTTTAATAAGATGTACTTGTGTTTACTAACTGTTTATTCAGTTAAACATGAATGTTGAACTGCAGGCCTACATAAGCTCCAAACAGTGATTTCATACTTGCTTTTGATGTATGTACATACAGAAAATGCTGCTTCGCAAAGGCAAGTTCACAGAGTTCACCTGACGGTGTGTCAAGCAGTATGTTTACATGGGCAACAATACTTTAATACGATTTTAATATGATTAAAACAATACTCTGATTAAGAGTCTACCATGTAAACAGCGATTTTTGATTACCTTAATGCGACTAAAGTCATAACTGAACTGAACAGAAATGGAATTGAGACGTGGAGTATGCAGATATTAGTGGCATTACTGACAAACTATTACCGTCATGTAGTATTTTTCGCCATATTTTCCGACAAGATCCACACAGGCGGCTGTCAGTAAAGGACCACACAGACACACACACACAAACACACACATCGCGAAATGCGGAAGTTTTTTTCTTCTCATTTGGTGTGCGTTATTAAATTCCATAACACTCTCACCAGTCGTTACTCATTTATTTGCGTCTAATACCCCAGTTTGCCATAAAGGCATGAATGAAATATTCATGAGTTAAAGTGAAACTGCCGAACTGCAGTTAGAGTCAGGCATCCTGTTGATTTGATTCAGAAGTGCACTTTTTTATGAAAAAAAAAGGGATTATAGCTTGCGTAGAATAAACCCAGCTTCCAACCCAACTTTGAAAATAGATTAACGGTGTTATTTTTTTTTTTTTCTCACGCGATAAGAGTCTCGCGTTAACGCCAATAACGGCCCACCACTAATATATATATATATATGTATGTATGTATATATATATATGTGTTATGTAGTTACAATGATATTAGCGAACAGATATAAATCAGGCCATGTAAGTAAAAGTTCTGTACACTCACCGCCCAATTTATTAGATACACCTGTCCAACTGCTCGTTAACGCAAATTTCTAATCAGCCAATCACATGGCAGCAACTTAATGCATTTAGGCATGTAGACATGGTCAAGATGATCTGCTGCAGTTCATGTGTGTGTGTGTGTGTGTATCAGGGCATAAATCTGTGTAATGACTCAGGTATTACAAGAAAGTGGTGAAATATGAGGACATTACTGATGTCCTCATTTCTCAAAAAGCTTATAAATCACACAGAATGATTTTTTTTTTTCAGAAAGTAAACTGTACACAATTTCCTGTGAATGTTGGGTTTAGGGGTAGGATAGGGTATGGCAGATATTAAATACAGTTTGTACAATATAAAAATAATAGAAACTTATGTAATGTCCCTACAATTCAAATACAAAAAAAAATTGTGTGTGTGTGTGTGTGTGTGTGTGCGTGTGCTAGTTTTTATTGGTTAACAAGACATTTGTATGTTAACATTGGTATGACCTAGATAATACAATGTTAAGGTAGTTTATGAGGACATGTATTGTGTCCTCGTAATTCAAAACTGCTTAAAATCAAACTTAACAGGGTTTTTTTAGAGTGAACATTTGCCACAGATTTTCTGAGAGGGTTGGGGTTAGGGATAGAGTTAGAAAAAGGCAATATGATAAGCGGTTTTGCAGAGTATAATGAACTGTATGCCAATGGAGAGACCTCATAAACCATCAAGACAAGCATGTGTCTGTGTGTGTGAATTGCTTTAAGTTAAAGTATACAATAAATAAAATTTGTTTAATATAGAAACATTTCTCATTTAATTTTTCCAAAAATAAGGTCGTTTTCTTTGTTGAAAATTTGAAGGAATTTTAGTTGTGGCTATAGCAAGCTAGGGGTGGTGCGGTGGTGCAGTGGGTAGTGATGTCACCTCACAGCAAGAAGGTCACTGGTTTGGGCCTGGGTCAGTTGGCATTTCTGTGTGGAGTTTGCATGTTCTCCACGTGTTTGCATGGGTTTCCTACGGGTGCTCCGGTTTCTCCCACAAGTCCAAAGACATATGCTATAGGTAAATTGGTTTTTCCCAGTGATGGTTTGCAGCTGGAAGAGCATTCGCTGGGTAAAACATATGCTGGATAAATTGGCGGTTTATTCCACTGTGGCGACCCCTGATTAATAAAGGGACTAAGCCGGAAAGAAAATTAATGAATATACCAAGCTAATGGAACATTGTTTTATAATTCAACCAAGGCACTTCAACAGAAACCCTTTATGATTACAATGAATGTAGCATTAAGATCAGAGCTAATGATTCAGTGGCCACAGGACTTTGCTTGTATCTTTGCACTGTTCTGGTAAGATATTGGTCCAGTCTTCTTTAAGAATTCGCTGACTGGGCTTAGCCATAACTTTTTCCACATGAAATGCTCCACAGCAAAGGTTAATCTAGCTTTTTAATCATTTCTGCTGATGAGAGGATTGGTCATCTCTTTTTTTTTTTAGAGTTAGTGAAATTATAAAGATGCAGTATTCTAGAAATCACATGTTTTGAATGATCAATTTTTTTCTTCTATGGCCAACATGGGTCATGTTTTTGGCTTTTGTTTGACAACCTGATGTTGGAGGATTGTAAACTAACTCTAAAATCTGTGAAAACTGAAAAGTCGAACTGCCAGTTTTTTTTTTTTCTTTCTTTCTTTTTAAGTAATTAAGTATTTAAAGATAATTAGGGAAATTGCCACCAGGTGCCAGGTTAACAACAATAATTGGGAGCTATCTTTAATTTGTATCAGTGTTCCTTTTCAAGTTTAATTTTCCATTTTTTTTTTCTATTACGCTTATGTAACCCAACAAATATGCTTAAAAATGACTCTGTACTCCTGTTATTAAAACAAATAGGACTAAGCAGTGACCTTTAAATTAAGGGGAAATGTAAATTGATCTCTATCACAATAAGACCATATCCACAAGTACATAAGTATTTTTAATAAACCATACACAAAATATTTTCCTTCAGCTTAGTCCCTTTATTCATCAGGGGTCCCCACAGCAGAATGAACCGCCAACTTGTTTTACACAGAGGATGCCCTTCCAGCTGCAACCCAGTACTGGGAAACACCCATACACTCTCACATGCACACACATACTGTACACTACGGACAATTTACTTTATTAAATTCACCTATGCCACATGTATTTGGGCTGTGGGGGAAACCGAAGCACCCAGAGGAAACCCGCGCAAACACGGAGAGAACATGCAAACTGCACACAGAAATGCAAACTAGCCCAGCTGGGACTCGTCCAGCGACCTTCTTGCTGTTAAGCAACAGTGCTGAAATAAACAACAACAAAAAGGTTTTCTTTTTTCGTTTTAGGAAAATCTCCGTCCACATAAAAATGCAACAACACTCACTTTCATGAGCATGGTGATGTAACAATAAACATAACTCCATATTGGCCAATTGAAAGCCTGCAAAAAGGAGATAGTGGTTTATAATCTGATGTCAAACACAGAAGACAACAGCACACACTCTGAACTCAGTATCTGGTTTCACCTGTATAATACGGGTTTCTAAAAATCCTTACTCTGGCAGTAGTTTTTAAAAAGGTTTGTTTTGTTTTTTGACTCACTATTGAATTTGCGTATAAACGAATGCCCTAAGTGCAAAATAAATAAATAAATAAATAAGTAAAATCTGCAGTTTTGAAAATTCTGAATTTCACATGGACAAAGTCTGTCTATTCAAATTTCTAAAGTTTTATTGTAGTGAACTAATGTATGTACCAATTAACAATGAGGACTCTGAGCTGGTCAAATGTTACTTAAAGGTGCACTAGGTGATTACCTTCAGCAACATTTTTTTTTTTGTTCCACTGGTTAAAAGCCTCTATACATAATTAAAGTAAATGATCTAAATGTATTTATTTGTATTTTTATATTCTGGGTAAGGCATAAAAAATGTTCATTCAAATAAATATTGTCGGGCCGACAATTCTCATAATTCTGATAAGTCGCCCAAACTCATTCATTCATTTTCTTTTCGACATAGTCCCTTTAATAATCCGGGGTCGCCACAGCGGAATGAAACGCCAACTTATCCAGCACATGTTTTACAAAGCGGATGCCCTTCTAGCTGCAACCCATCTTTGGGAAACATCCATACACACTCATACACTATGGACAATTTAGCCTACCCAATTCACCTGTACCACATGTCTTTGGACTGTGGGGGAAACCGGAGCACCGGGAGGAAACCCACGTGAACGCAGGGAGAACATGCAAACTCCACACAGAAACGCCAACTGACCCAGTTGAGGCTTGAACCAGCGACCTTCTTGCTGTGAGGCGACAGCACTACCTACTGCGCCACTGCGTCCACATAGCCCAAAGTGTCTGTTAGCAAATCCATGCACACGAGAGAGAGAGAGAGAGTGACTGGTAAAAAAAATGCTGAATCAAAACTTTTTAAAATCTGAATCAATATTGGAGTTACTTTTGCACGCAGAAGGAAGGACGACACCATGCCTGAAGTATTTCTTTTAGACAGGTAATGTTAAGTTTTAAAACATTTTTAGTCACGCAAAACTTATGTACATTGTGTTGTATGAATGGCTTATATGCATGGAAGCAAAGAGCTTAGATTCACCAAGCGGCGACACTCAATACAACGTTCCATTGCAACAGCAGCGCCCAGCAACAGCCCAGTGATTTTGGAGTGAAAGCGATCAGCTGTCCATTGGATCTTAATGCTGTCGCGGTGGCAAGCAGCTGCTTTATTTTTTATTTATTTATTTAAGAAGCATTAAAGCTGAGATAAAACCTGAAATATGACAATACAACACTTATTATTACAATCATCTGCACTTTTAATAGTTTATTTTAATGTTTAGATTTTAACCAGACTTATATTCTTGGAACTGTCACGTTTAGGGAAAATTATTTTAAATGACTTTAATTTAATAGTTTATACATTGGCATAATATAAATAAATACTGACATGTTAAGTTAAATTAACATGACTTTCAAAATGGGATGTTGATATTATGTTATAATAGTATATACTATTTTTTTTTTCCAGTGTTGTCTGTTAAAGAAAGACTAATAAAACTTTTATGTAAACAGCTACTTTGTCCAAAATGATTAAATTCATTCATTCATTCATTTTCTTGTCGGCTTTGTCCCTTGCGGGGTCGCCACAGCGGAATGAACCGCCAACTTATCCAGCGCGATTTTACGCAGCGGATGCCCTTCCAGCCGCAACCCATCTCTGGGAACTTCCACACACACATTCACACTCATACACTATGGACAATTTAGCGTACCCAATTCACCTGTACTGCATGTCTTTGGACTGTGGGGGAAACCGGAGCACCCGGAGGAAACCCACGCGAACCCAGGGAGAACATGCAAACTCCACACAGAAACGCCAACTGACCCAGCCCAGCCGAGGTTCGAACCTGCGACCCAGCGACGTTCTTGCTGTGAGGCAACAGCACTACCTACTGCGCCACTGGGTTGCCCCAATGATTAAATTCTGACACATAAATTAATCATACACACACACGCATGCACATCTATGTTAATATATTATATTATTTTAAGTATCTTTAAGTGTCTCCTGATCTGAATCCAATTGAACACATATGGGGAATTCTTAAGAGACATTAAGTTGAGTATCTTTTTGAGCAACTCTAAAAGAGAGGTTATAAGAATGGAAAAGATAGATGTTGCAAAATGAAGCCAACTTGTTAATTTCATGCCTAGATGTCTTGATGTTGTCATTAAAAATCACGGAGGCCATACAAACTAGGTAAAGTAGTTTTGATGTGGGGTATGCTCATTTATTGCATCACCCTAATTTAAGTAACACAAAAAAAAAATAGTAATTTAAGTTATTTTGTTAACCTTACTTTCATGTCAGAAGTTAAACAGATATTATATTAAACCCAATCCCAATTCTATTTTTGTACTCCTACCCCTTCCCCTTGGCCCTTAAAACTGAGTGTGAAGGGGAAAGGCTTCAAAATTTACCCCTAAGAATTGGGACAGCACTACAGCACCTGCACACGTCATCATATGTCATCACGATCTCTTGCTTCATATGAGATCAGACGATGGCGACTGCTGTAGTTATTCCAGTTGTGTTATCTTTTGGTATTTATCTTCAGGAAATCACTGAAGGCATATATCATGTTATCATAATGATCTAATGTGGCAATAAGATCATAACTATACTGTGCATTTACACAGTGGCCATATTCATCTATGTAAACACACCAAAACTACATTAACATTATCCCAGACACTGTAAAAAGCTCATTCCCAGCCACTAGACTTTTCTGACAGGGTATTCGAGTGTCATCGAGTGACAGAATGTTGTGGGACTGCTATACATGAGTTATGATTATGGATTATAGATAGCGAAATTTAGCGTTTTTTATTTTAGCGTTTTTTTTAAAGCATGACGGTAAAACACGAACGCGGTTATGAATATATTAAAACATATGCTTGTTTTTTGTAAAAATTCGTAATAATGACAAAAAATACTAATTTGTAGATCTCCTTACTTCCGGGTGCAGCTGTGGCTGGTGTATTCTGGGAAATTTTCTTACCCCTTGGTTTCGAGTGTGATCCTGAAAAATCTTTGTTCGAAGGGGTATCTACCCCTTGCCCTTATCCCTACACCTTCAAGCTAAAGAGAATTGGGACAGCCCTACCCCTTCACGGGAATGCGCAAAACAAGGGGTAGGGGGAAGGGGAAGGGCTAAGGGGTAGAATTGGGATTAGGCCTTAAGGCTCGTACACACCGGGATGCTTTTTGTTTGCGTTTATCATCAGCGTTTTTCAAGACATTTTTCCGGATTTAAACCCAAGCGATTTTCATAGGCGTCAAGCAGAAGAGTATGCAAAATCTCTCCTTGACGTTAGATGGCGCTACACAACCTTAAGCTTCTGACACCCGCTTGTAACACAGAAGAAGAAGACAAAGTTGACACGCTTGTTGTTATGGATGGTTCAAGTAGCAGCTCCAGCTCTAGCGATGAAGAAATGATTATTGTTCACCAGTGCAATAAGCAGCTACACGTTCATATCGCCTCTGGGCATCTTCTTCAATGTGCTCTCACATTGACAGTTTTGCGCTTGAGCGCCTCTAAGTGCTGTTTACTGTAACATCAGAAGCTCTGTGCACGTGAACAAAAGTGCCAATCTGATTGGGGGAGGTTTTGACGCGGCGTGTCAAAACAAAAAAAAACGAGCATGAGGCGTTTTTTTAAAAATAACGCTTTTGCGCCTGCCGTTTTGCGCGTTGGTGTGCACGATCACATTGACACCCTTTATTTAGTCACGAGGCGCTAAACGTCGACGGAAAACGTAAGCAAAAAACATCTCGGTGTGCATGGGCCTTTAGTCTTGTTCATTTTTTCATTGACATATTGTTTAAAATGTTGGGGGTGTATGAATATATAATATTTTAACTCATACTTAACTTAATATTTTAATTCATTTTGGTTGCGTCTAAAACCACCAACTACTCAGTAGGTACTGTATTTGAATTTAAACGTACTACTCGGCCGTTAGAAAAGTACATTGTATACAGTATGAATCTAAGTATGAATAGAATTCGGATGTACTACATTCGCCATTTTGTCATGTTCACGTGACCTACCTGCGTTATTTGCGTCACTTCACTCCCATTCATGAATTCTCTCTTGGGGCATCATGGGATAGCGCAGCATGCATGGGATTCAAACATACTACTCGGCTCGCATGCTGATTTTAGCGTACTGTATAGTATGGAAGTATGTGATTTCGGACACAGCCTCTGTCTAACGTTAGTTATCCATGCTGTTGTTCTATTGGAATTTTCATTGCAAAATGGTGACCGCGTGACACTAGTGGCATCTAGCAAATAGCAACAGAGTGTCACCTCTTGGTGATTCTATGCTCGGCTCGCATGCTGATTTTAGCGTACTGTATAGTATGGAAGT
Source organism: Danio kyathit (assembly GCA_903798195.1). Taxonomy (NCBI): domain Eukaryota; kingdom Metazoa; phylum Chordata; class Actinopteri; order Cypriniformes; family Danionidae; genus Danio; species Danio kyathit. The sequence goes on from LR812536.1 coordinate 52,227,063, forward strand.
ATGTGATTTCGGACACAGCCTCTGTCTAACGTTAGTTATCCATGCTGTTGTTCTATTGGAATTTTCATTGCAAAATGGTGACCGCGTGACACTAGTGGCATCTAGCAAATAGCAACAGAGTGTCACCTCTTGGTGATTCTATGCTCTTTGACGGAAGTGTTGTTCAGCCAACGATTGATGTGACTATTTTTAATTTCATAAGGGACCTTTTACAGCATTCATAATGTAGATTTTTATTTAGATTAACAACAAAACATAAGTAAACAGCGCTATTCAGCCTAGCCTGATTTACTGAGGTAAAGTTGGTTTTCACATCACATTGATTCATTTTTGAATAATGACAACCTGTGACATGCTCCCTATATTGTTTACCATGTTACTCTGAAATAGCATGTAAGTATGGCTTAGTAATAAGTGTAATTCCTGCACACCGCCGGCCAACCACTAAGCATATAGTTGTCGCTTTAGGACAAAACGCGTGAGAGAGTGAGACCAGCGATTCTTGTGTGCATGAAACATTGCACATCATGACAAGTTTTGCTTGCAACACAACTGAAAACATGCAGATATAATACAGTTTTTTTGTTGGGTATTGTAGTATTATAAAGTACTGTAAAGTTTTCTAACTGGCAAATGACATGATCTAGTGGGTTGTCTGCTGTCATATTTAATGTGCGTGTTCATGATATCAGGAGACGTGGCTTTGGACGGCAGGGGTGGGACTGTGTTTCAAAGATATTATGATAACTGGTTAGCATTTTGGCAGATCACCAAATGCCCCTTTAAAAGCTTAAAGCAAACCATAATTGATAAATTGGTACAATTTAACATGCTATTTTTAGAAACTTATAGATGCCTCAGCGTATAACTTTGGCAAAATGTAAAACGTTTCATTCACATATTATTTATATACAGTTGAAGTCAGAATTATTAGCCCTCCTGAATGATTAACCACCTCTTGTATATTTTCTCCCCCAATTTCTGTTTAACGGAAAGAATATTTTTTTTCAACACATTTCTAAACATGATAGTTTTAAAATAAAGATTTATTTTATCTTTGCCATGATGAGAGTAAATAATATTTTACTAGATATATTTCAAGATATTACTATTCCGCTTAAAGTGCAATTTAAAGGCTTAATTAGGTTAATTAGGCAAGTTATGGTAATTAGGCAAATCATTGTATAACATGGTTTGTTCTGTAGACTATCGAAACAAAATATTGTATAAGGCAGCTAATATTATTGACCTTAAAATATTTTTTAAATAATTAAAAACTGATTTTATTCTAGCTGAAATTAAACAAATAAGACTTTTACCAGAAGAAAAAATATTATAGGAAATACTGTAAAAAAAAATCCTTCCTTTGTTAAACATAATTTAAAAATATTTCTAATAATTTTGACTTTGACTTTTATCCCTTTAACCATATAACCACCACGCAAACACACAAGAACACACTGTCATTACTGAGCATCAGTTCCCTCATAGTGTGTTGTAGCTTCCTGTGGATTAGGCTGTATATACAGCATCTGTGTAATCTGATGGCTGTCTGTGAGAGCGGCTACAGCGGCGTTAAATTAAGAGTGCAGCAGAGCCGGGGGGTTTTGTTTGAGCGAACAGAGCATCGTGTGTTTCTCCAGCGGAGCTCTGGAGGAAAACAACAGCATGATTCTGTGTTGATCTGCGTTAAGAATGACATGATGAGTCACGTACACACTCCCACCTTTGCAGAAAACACACATAAATGTGAAAGCACAAGAAATATTATCTGTGTATTTTAATGCAGAATGCCTTATATATACAGTTAAAGTCAGAATTATTAGCCCCCCCTGAATTATTAGCCCACGTTTTTTTTTTTTTTTTTTTTCCAATTTCTGTTTAATGGAGAGAAGATTTTTGTACATAATGTACGTAATCATTTCTAATAACTGATTTACTTTAGCTTTGGCATGATGACAGAAAATAATATTTTACTAGAAATTTTTCAAGACACTTCTATACAGCTTAAAGTGACATTTAAAGACTTAATTAGATTAACTAGGCAAATTAGGGTAATTAGGCAAGTTATTGTATAACGATGGTTTGTTCTGTAGACTATAGAAAAAATATATAGCTTAAAGGGGCTAATAATTTTGTCCTTAAAATGGTGTTTAAAAATTAAAAACTGCTTTTATTCTAGCTGAAATAAAACAATTAAGACTTTCTCCAGAAGAAAAAATATTATCAGACATACAGTGAAAATTTCCTTGCTCTGTTAAACATCACTTGGAAAATATTTTTAAAAGAAAAAGCATTTAAAGGGGGGTGGGGGGATTCTGACTTCAACTGTGTGTGTGTGTATATATATATATATATATATATATATGGTAGGAGTTCTGTTTATTTTTAATATGCACATTTTCTCAGATTTTGACTTTTAATAGTGTATTTATCTGTGATGTCTGAGTGGAAATAGTTTTTTTTTTTTCTTCCAGGTTTCATGTCAGGACCAATTCTGAAAATTTCAGTCTTTTTGTCTTCAAAGGTACTAAAACTGAAATTCATTTAGCTATTATATTCAACAAGTACTATTAAAATGATGCATTTAAACATCATCATCTAGTTAGCTTTAAAAATGTCATATGAAACGTTTAAATGCCGAACAAAGAAATGCATTAAGTACAAGAACAATTGGTTAGTCTTAGTGGTTAGTACTTAATGCACATCTATTTTGACATATTATTTTGACTTAACCTGTCCGCTGCTATAGTTATCACCATCTAATTTTGGATTCAGTTTCACATGTAACCACTTCATGTGCCTCTTCATAAACTTTGCACTTAGCACCGTATAAAATAAAACCGTTGTTTAAAGGTGCCCCATAATAAAAATCTGAGTATACCAAGGCATAGTAGAATAATAAAAGATCAGTATATGGAAATGCACATAAGCAGTACGTTTACATGGATACCAATAATTCGATTTTAATACGATTAAGACAATACTCTGATTAAGAGTCTACCATGTAAACAGCCATTTTTGATTAGATTAATCGGATTAAGGTCATAATCAAACTAAAGGGAAATCGAAATAAGACATGTGGAGTTTGCCGATTTTAGTCGCATTATTGAAGTGCAAGGTTTCTTTCAAGGTTTTTTTTTCCTTCACTTTTGTCAATTGGTGAAGTTTGTTCCGCGCCACTGTGAATGCATTACGAGTCTTTTTATCTCTGCTCTGTCGACTTTTGTTGTTAAAAATTCAACTTTACAGTTTAACAAAGTGACTTTGATTGACAATTTTAGTAGTTTGAAGTAATATAATGTAAAAATAAAACGATTACAATATTAAAGCCCCTGTGGAACGTGACAATTAAAGCTGTTGCTTCAAACAAACACAAACAAGCAGCATTTATTTATTTATCACATTTTCATAATATGAGGAGCACAAAGCTAATCTTGCCAATTAATCGTACCTAATTAAACTGGGGAAAATTTGTTTTTGAAATGTCACTTCTCTGATTAATCTGATCTCTCCTGGTAAAAGAAAATAAAAAAAGTAGAAGTTAATAACCAGCAACTCTTTTCTATCTTGTTCTGTTGGCTCTGAGAAGGCAGAATATGATTGAAGACCAGAGCAGAACATGTCAGGCTCATTCCAAACGCTCATCACAGTAAAATGAAGTGCCGGTGGTTGTGCCGTTTATCTTTTCCATCCAGTGCGCTGGCAGCTGCAAAACAAACATTTGGATCAACGTAAGTGATGGAATACTGAAATGCACCCTCTCAATTTCATAAAGCAGCACGGAATGACATTCACAACCTGTTTAATAGCAATGTAGTTTTTTTTTTTTTTTTCTCAGTGAAACATAAAAGTCAGTGGTCGAAAAATCCCACTTTATAGGTGGCCTTAACTAATATGTTTGTACACTGAAATTAAACATTTGTTACAATGTACTTATTGTGTAAAAACATGTTTTACATTGTACTTATAATTGAATAAATACATGCATGTAATTACATCCTTAATTACACTGTTGACAATCCCTTACACCAGGGCTATTCAATTAGTTTGTCACGGGGGCCAGTTCATGAAAAGCATCCCAAACGAAGGGCCTGAGAGATATGACTTGCTATATAAATGATGACACAACTGCATTTAAGAGCCCATATGTTGTATTTTTGCTCCTTAAGACACCCACATTGTATTTGTCTACATTAAAATGGTAATATATTGTATTTTGAAACTATATAATATCACTGCATTGTACAATAAGTTTTTTTAACAAACATTTAAATGTTGTATTTCACAGCACAACAAAATCAGTGTATTGCTTAAGTAGGCTTCTTCTACATTCAGATACGTACATATGTTATGTTTTGAACTGCATAACAATTATGGACGCAACAATTATAGATTTTGGTTGTACGATTATATAGTGTGAAGAATAATCAGGGTTTCACGGTTATCATGTCTAATGTAAATTTAAGCTTTATATTAGCTAGATTTAGATCTGGACATCCCTAACTAATATTAAAAAACCTTTAAAAGGCATTTTCATTAGTAATAGTTTTTATGCTGTAGGTTTTTCTGTGCTTATAGGGTTACACAATTATGTGTGTGTTTATAGAGAGGAACGGGAGAAAATAATATAATAATAATTGTTATGAAGGTCGGCGCCAATATTTAGATGAACTGTTGTCATCATCTGCGTTCATACATATGTAATCCTTTTAATAATAGTTCGTCTAACATGTCTTTTGTTTACATTGCTCTGAAAGCTAAGCACAACTCTCACCGCTACAGCATGAGATGTTTTCTACTGCGTGCGCCCAGACAGCCGCGAGCGCGTTGCTCCACTTGCGCCCGCAAATTTGCATATATTTCTATATTAGAAATAACAAACTTGCGCGCGGGAAAGACATGATATGGAAACGTCCCGCGGCTATAGTTATTACAGAGTGCGTGCGTATTAGCTTCGGTGGAAAAGCTTGGAACTTTAAACTAGCGCACAGTTGGCAACTTGGTTTAACTTTGTTTAGCAGTTTCGTTTCGTGCGGCAGAACAGAAATGCAGAAATGCGGCTTAGAGAAGCCTTTACGATTAATTAACCGTGACGAATTTAAGCGCAGTTAATAGTGAAATAGGCTAACCGTTGCATCCCTAATAACGATATCAGTGCATTAAAAGACCTTTTCTACAAACATATTCAAATGTATTCGGCTGCTCTCGCCACTCGCTTAATGTCAGGTGACTCACGCTCTGCGCAGCTCGTGTTGTATTGAACAGATGCACGTCACTTCATAACTATAGCGGCCGTTTTTTGACTGAACTGAATTTATTCTTGATGTCTTGGTCACACTATTTGGAGTGCCGGAACAAATTGCCTCGGGGGCCGGGTTCGGCCCGCGGGGGGCCAATTGAATAGCCCTGCCTTACACCTTAACCCACCCTTAAACAAACCCTTACCACCAAACCTGTCCCTAATCCTACTCGTATCCCACCTCAATGCACCAGAAGTGTTCCGCAATGCATTATGAACACAGTAAGTAGATTGTCATATTTTGGTGTGAGTATTGAGTAGTTAGGCTACTTAATATAAAGGGACCGGTCAAAGTTACACCTGCTATTAAGATGTGTTTTTGACAATTAGACAATCACAACAGATCAAAAGGAGAGATACATTGCTGTTTAACCTTGGTTTTTCACTCTTTCACGTTTGTCCACTATTTGACTAATTTGGTATTTTATTTGACAGCTAGCTCTTTGCAACTTTCAAATGGTCGCCCACTGAAGCTAAGCAGGGCTGCACCTGGTCAGTACCTGGATGGGAGACCACATGGGAAAGCTAGGTTGCTGCCGGAAGTGGTATAAGTGAGGCCAGCAGGGGGCAATCAACCTGGGGTCTGTGTGGGTCCTAATGCTCCAGTATAGTGTAGGGGACAATATACTGCTCAGTGAGCACTGTCTTTTGGATGAGGCGTTAAACCAAGATCCTGACTCTCTGTGGTCGTTAAAAATCCCAAGATGTTCTTCGCAGAAGAGCAGGGGTTTAACCCTGACATCCTGGCAAAATTTGCCCACTGGCCTCCATCCATCATGGCCTCCTAACCATCCCCATATCATAATTGGCTTCATCACTCTGTCTCCTCTCCACCAATCAGCTGGTGTGTGGTGTGCGGTCTGGCACAATATGGTGGCCATCGCATCATCCAGGTGGATGCTGCACACTGGTGGTGGATGAGGAGATTCCCCACAATGTGTAAAGCACTTTGAGTGTCTAGAAAAGCGCTATATAAAAAGTAAGGAATTATTATTATTATTAGTATTATTATTATTATTTGAGAGAGAATAATAACCAATGAACTATGTATATTCCAAAATAATCTTGTGCAGTTTATAATGTAAAATGTAATTAAATTAGTTCCTTAGGATGCTTGTGGAAACTGACTGCCTTACATTTAGCAAGTAAATTAGCTCTTCTTTTTTTCAGTTGATAAAGCTAGTAAAGCATAGCAGCTAGTCATCATAAACAGGTGCATTTTTTGTCATTATTTCACTCCAGAAAATTACATTAAAAAGTATTTGCAAATTGAAGTCAGAAATTTTGATATGTTTTTTTTTTCATAGTCACATCCAAAAGATTTGTCACACACAAACCTTGCACACAGAGTTCGATGCGTATTAAGTGTAATCTTTTACAATCGATTTATTTTAAAAATCAGTACCTACCATCCTGGTTTCCAAGCGTTTACGCAATCACCTGCCACAATCAAGTCTTTATTTTCTGTACTTACTTATTATAAAGGGCTTTGTGTTGTGAGACCAAGTGGATTAGTTTCTCCAGTGCCATTTTGGATTTTGCCTTTTCACCCTGAATTGTAAAAACTCCTCTCTATTCGGATGGGAAAAAAAAATAAAAATCAAACCCTTTTTTTTGTGACGGATGAATGTTTTGGAGGCAGTGTGCCAATATTATTGACCCAACATGAGGTCGGATTTATTTTTTAATGTGCAAAAATTACAGTCAGAAATTTTGGATTCAGTGTGCAATAACCTCAAGACCTGAGTAATATGACACAGTGAATAAACATGCATTAAACACTTGTATTCAGCAGTCTACATGTGTTTGTTGCCTCATTACAAACATATGCAGCAAATTTTACAATATACACATTAAACTAACAAAAGACACCGTTAAACAGACCTTATGCCTATTCAGGGGTTGCTAAATTTATAATCCATCTAATTGAAAACCATTGCTGTTTTTTTTATTTTAATTTAAAAAAAAAAAAGAGTCTCACATACAGTTGAAGTTAGAATTATTAGCCCTCCTGAATAATCAGCCCCGTGTATATTTTTTCTCCCAATTTCTGTTTAACGGTAAGAAGATTTTTTTTTCAACAAATTTCTAAACATAATAGTTTGTTCAGTCGAAAAAATATATTGCTTAAGCTGGGTAATAATATTGACCTTAACATGGTTTTAAAAAACTTAAAACTGCTTTCATTCTAGCTAATAATAAAACAAATAGGAGATTATCCAGAAGAAAAAATATTATAGGAAATACTGTGAAAAATGATTTGCTCTATTTGGGAAATATTTTAAAAAAGAAAAAAAAAAATCACAGGAGAACAAATTATTTTGACTTCAACTGTACATATTAGGTATAATAAAATCTAATAAATATGGGAAAATTATCATTGTTGTAATCTCATTAGGAAACACTGTAGCCAAGCAAACACTCTTGTGTGGATTGTCAGTGTCTGTGTTTTGTTACAATTGTTTTTCACCAGGATTTCACACTCAGAGGATTAACATGAGAAAGAGGAAACAGTGTTTGAGACTTACAGTTTGTAATTTCAGTGTACTGAACTCTTATTATTTAGCTATGCCTATACCAATTTTCTCTGGAGCAGCTTTAAACAAACAAATAAATAACTGAAACTGTATTTTTGTACACTCTCAGAAATTAATGTACAGGAGCTGTCTCTGGGCTTGTACCTTTTCAAAAGATACATATTTGTACCCAAAGAGTCCACAGTGGTACCTCAAAGGTGCATACTAGTGCCCAAATGTACCTAAAAAGTACCTTTAAGTTACCATTATGGACCCTTCAAGTACAAATATGTTCCTTTCGAAAAAGTACTGCCCCAGTGACAGCTCCTGTACCTTTATTTCTGAGAATGTAGTATGCAACATGCAGCATTACATCAGTGTTTTATGGTTATCTCCTGATCCGAAGCACAAAGGAAATTCCAACAGTACATTGACAAATGTCTCACGATCTCACAAGAGAAGGATTAAACTACCAAAAATCAGCATCACCAGCTTCTTCTTTGGGAAGCTTCTCTTCCCAGACTAATGTAATTTCATCAGTCTACAAAGCAGTGGGTAGCACAATTGCCTTACAGGAAGAAGGTCTCTGGTTCGAGCCCCGGCTAGATCAGTTGGCATTTCTGTGTGGAGTTTGCATGTTCTCCCCATTTTTGTGTGGGTTTCCTCCGGGTGCTCCGGTTTCCCCCACAAGTCCAAAGACATGCACTATAGGTGAATTGGGTAAGCTAAATTGTCTGTAGTGTATGTGTGTGAATAAGTGTGTATGTTTTTTTTTTCCCAGTGATGGGTTGCAGCTGGAAGAGCATCCGCTGTGTAAAACATGTGCTGGATAAGTTGGCGGTTCATTCCGCTGTGGCGACCCCAGATTAATAAAGGGACTAAGCCGAAAAGAAAATGAATGAATAACTTGTGTGCAGTGGTGTAAAGTAACAAATTACAAATACTCAAACTACTGTAATTGAGTAGTTTTACTAAGGAATTGTAATTTACTAAGTAGTTTTAAAAATGTGTACTTTTACTTTCCCCTGAGTACATTTTTAGTGCAGTATATTTTTACTCTTCTATTTTCCTTCAACCTGCAGTCACTACTTTATTTTTTCTTGTCTATGGGGATTAGAAAAATCTGTCCTGTGAATCCTGTTGCATCATGATGAACTACCTCAACATTGGGCATTGACCCAGAGACTGTTTAGATGCATGTCACTGATGAGAGGATGATGGATGTTTACTGTATGATAACCGAAATGGCCTTAAACACCCAGCAGGCACAAGACGTCAACATGAGGTCAGATTGACTTTGTACCCCAACGTCGTCGGTACATTGGATTTTGTTTGGAAATGAAAATCAGGTTGACGTCAGAACTTAATGTCAGGCCGACGTCAATGTCTAACGTCCAACCTAAAATCAACCAAATATCAACATCTAATGATGTTACAGCTTGACGTTGTGTGGATGTTACCACTATGACGTCTATCAGATGTTGGATTTTAGTTACCATATCTGATGAATAAATGGCAGTATTTGATGTAAATATGACGTTGGTTTAAGACAGGAGTCACCAATCTCGGTCCTGGAGGGCCGGTGTCCCTCCAGGGTTTATCTCCAACTTGCCTCAACACACCTGCCTGGGTGTTTCAAGTATACCTAGTAAGACCTTGATTAGCTTGTTCAGGTGTGTTTGATTAGGGTTGGAGCTAAAATCTGCAGGACACCGGCCCTCCAGGAACAAGTTTGTTGACCCCTGGTTTAAGATGTTGGCTCGAAGTTGGATTTTGGTCACTTTCCAACACAACCTAAAATCAACCAAATATCAACGTCATTTGACGTCGTTATTGGACATCAAAATTTCCGTCACCTGACGTCACGACCTAAGTCCAACCTAATATTAACATCTTATGATGTTGTGTGCCTGCTGGGAAATAACTAAATGCACTACAGAATGTTACGTTTACACACATCCACAAATTACATGGAAATGCATCAGTTTTTTACAGTGTAATACACACTACTCACTACTCTTGAGTACTTTTGAAAGGGCTACTTTTTACTCATACTTTGAGTACTATTTACAACAGATACTTTTACTCGACTTGCACTACATTTTTGGGCAAGTAATGATACTTTTACTTGAGTATGATTTTTCAGCACTCTTTCCATTCCTGCTTGTGTGTTTGTAGTTATCATCGATAGCTTAGTGCTTGCTTTAGTTAGGCTGTTGACCCTTTGTCTTTCCAGCATTTTTCATTCAGTGTTTTTTATAACATGGTAATATTAAATTAATACATGTGCACATCTTGTGTGAACAAAACAATGTTGGGTGTTCAACTGATGTTTATGGTGATGCCTCCAGCCTTGAAAACCTTACACTACCAGGCAAAAGTCTTGTCGCGAATGACATTGAATATTAACTTGACTTCTAGTTGATCATTTGGTATCAGAAGCGGCTTATATGAAAGGCAAAGACCTCTAGATTACGCTTATTTTACCAAAATAATATGTGATCATGCCTTGATTATTAAATCATTTAATTAGGACAGTAAGGTCTGACTTTGTTTAGACAAAAGTCTTGTCACTTAACAGAAATAATGCACAGTATATAATAAAAAGTCATGGTCCAGAGCAAAAAGAATTAATATTGTGTCTGACTCCCATGAGCTTGGACGACTGCATCCATACATCTCTGAAATGACTCATATAACGTATTAACAAAGTCATCAGGAATGGCAAAGAAAGCGTTCCTGCATGACTCCCAGAGTTCATCAAGATATTTTGGATTCATCTTCAATGCCTCCTCCTTCATCTTACCCCAGACATGCTCAATAATGTTCATGTCTGGTGACTGGGCTGGCCAATTCTGGAGCACCTTGACCTTCTTTGCTTTTAGGAACTTTGATGTGGAGGCTGAAGTACAGTATGAGAAGGAGCGCTATCCTGCTGAAAAATTGCCCTCTCCTGTGGTTTGTAATGTAATCGGCAGCACAATTGTCTTGATACCTCAGGCTGCTGATGTTGACATCCACTCTGCAGATCTCTCGCACGCCCCCATACTGAATGTAACCCCAAACCATGATTTTTCCTTCACCAAACTTGACCAATTTTTGTGAGAATTGTGGGTCCATGTGGATTCCAATAGGTCTTCTGTGGTATTTTTGATGATTGGGATGCAGCTCAACAGATGATTCATCTGACCTTCTGTCACTTTTCCAAATGATCAACTAAAAGTCATTATTATTTGTTGCTCTTAAAACTGGGATCGACGACAAGACTTTTGTCAGGTAGTGTAGTTTATTGCAGGCTTTGTTTCTATTTTTCATCAAGGCTACACAAAAGGCAAACAACGTTCCTGATTAAAACTTATGGCCATTACCGATTTGCTTCTGCCTTGAACTGGGAAAGAAGCCACTCAGAGAAAATCCCTCTGGTAATTATGTCATTGTGGTGGCGTTCAAGTACACTCATCACATAAATGTGATTATTCCGACATGACTTGAAGACAGCACTGGTGACATCAACACAAAAGAAAAGTCATTTCAGAGGCGGAGAGACTTTTAGTGGAAGATTATAGAAAACTTTTTTCTTTAGAATAATACATACTGATGAATTGCTCACAACGTGCGAGAAAGTCCTCTTTATTGACTTTACTTTTGTGCATGAATGTGGATAAACAGACCTTGATTTATTAAAAAGCTGATCAAATCGAACATCAGGCATAAATAAGCGCAGGGAGAACACTCTGTGTTTGTACCCACACAAATACACATGCCATCATTGAGATAACAGCATTCAACAGACAACTAGAGTAAATGTTTACAGCTACTGTATGCAGCCTGAAGTCATTAGCGTGGAATGCAGCAATACGACCCTAATTAACACACAGGTGTCAGGGGAAAAGAACGGCAGCGCAGAGTCAGAAATCGTCCTCATCCACACACACACACAGTTCATCTTCACGTCAGAATAAATTGTTTACCGGAGGACAGAAGGGTTCAGATTGAGTCACACTGCAAGGTTCATATCGGTGACATGAGAGTAGGTGGGATTTTGTGGCTGAGCATTTATATTTACACTACGAAAGCAATCATCTAATGTGTTTCCGACTACCTCTGGGAATGGTTGAAAGTGGATAAGCGTAAAATGTTTTAGACCCAGTTTACACCTTAAGTAGGGTTGTCCACTTGGGATTGGATCGTTGAAGATAAACTTTAATATCAAATGTAAGCAGGATCTATAAACATACTCTGTTATAGTGTTATAGTTTTCTTTTTGAAAAATGAAGGGATTTATTTTGTACTAACTTTTTTGCACTATTTCTTGTGTGTTTTTTTGTTTTGTTTTGTTTTTTCTCCAGCAGATTTTCATTTAGAATTATCATTTCACTTCCCACAGTGTTCCATAATTACTTCACTCTTTTACTCGGTCAGTTGGTAAATAAATGAATGCACATTATACACAATACTTTATGTTTATTGCCATACCTTAAATTCTAACCTCCGGTCTATATAGTGACCCTGGACATTACGGGTTATTTACCCATAACCCCCCTATCATTTTTTTTAAAGTTGGACATTAACCTTCTTATACCCCAAACACACAGAATGCAGTTTGTTTGTTTGTTTTGTTGTTTGTTTGTTTTTGTTTTTGTTTTTTGTTTGTGGTGAGAGGTCTTTTGTTCTCTATTGGCAGTGAGTATTTTGGGCGATGTTTATGGGTACTTTACATTCTAACCGCATGAAACTCACATTTTTGATGAAGTGCTCTGTGTGCCTACAATTGAAAAAGTAAACTATGTGCAGAGATACAGTGGTTGCCTAGCAACATAAAAAGTGCAGCACACTGCTCTTTTAAAAGGGGTAGTTCCCCCAAACTGAAATTCTGTTATGATTTTCTCACCCTTCACTTGTCACAATCCTGTTTTTTTTCTGTTTAAAACAAAGAAGCTATTTTGGAAAAAATAATGCTGAAAACTAGTATGTTTTTCCTACTATGGAAGTCAATGGTTACAGGTTTCCAAATATTTATTTTAAAATATATTATTTGGAAAAAGGAAACTGGCAGCATGGTGGCGCAGTGGGTAGCACAATTGCCTCACAGGAAAAAAGTCGCTGGTTTGAACCCCGGCTGTTTCTGTGTGGAGTTTGCATGTTCTCCCTGTGTTTGCGTGGGTTTTCTTCGGGTGCTCCGGTTTCAACCACAAATCCAAAGATGTGCTGAATTGGGTAAGCTAAATTGTCTGTAGTGTATGAGTGTGAATAAGTGTGTATGGATGTTTCCCAGTGATGGGTTGCAGCTAGAAGGGCATCCGCTGCGTGTAACATACTGTATGCTGGAAAAGTTGGCGGTTCATTCCGCTGTGGTGACCCCAGATTAAAAAAGGGACTAAGCCAAAAAAGAAAATGAATGAATGAATGAATGAATGAATGAATGAATGAATGAATGAATGAAAGAAAGAAAAAGGAAACTCATAAATGTAAGGAACCACTTGAGGGTGAGTAAATTGTGACTGAATTTTAATGCCGGGGCGAACTTTCCCTTTAAAGTCAACAAATAGGCAAACAGGAGTTTTCAGTACTAAAAAAAAAGCATGCTCTGTGTGATTGGCCCCTTGTGCTGCATTTTAGAATAAAAACGCTCAATTCATCCAAACTGTTTTTTACTGCGTTTCAAAAAAACAATCTCTGTCCACACTATACAGCCTGAAATGCATGATATGTAACCATTCAGACTTAATGGGCATGCACATATTTTGCAGATATTCATTCATTCTACCAGTTGAATAATGGTCATTTAGAGGGGCTCGATGAATCAGGGAACAATATTTAACAGACCATAAGACCAGTTTGAGAGATTGCAGTGAACTGCACCTCTATCTTCAAAAGTCTGCATTTCAGTTTGTCTATACTAAAACTGAAGACCAGTATTTCTTTTGGGGTCTAAACTAAAGTGGATTTTTCAGCATTTTTTAAAACTCTCCATTTATGCAGGTCGTAGATACCAGAATAGTGTGTATGCAATAACAATACTTTTAAAGCAAAAACACTTTTTAAAGTGTTTTCTAAAAAGTATATAGGGTTGATAATGAAGCAAGGTATATAATAGTAAAAACATTTTTTTCTACATAATAATATTACAATTTAAAGTCATATAAAAATTAGATTCTATAGTTTATATATTATAATTTACAGTTATATGTACTCGTAATTACCACAGGCTCATAATAAAAGAATATTAATGTCAAAACTTGAAATTTCTTGAAACGCTTCACTGCACAGCACTGTGCAGATTAAAGTATCACTGTCACTTGATGGTAAATCTGCTGAATAAGCTGCAGTGATCACAACTTTGATTTTCAAATGTTGGAAACAAATATGGTTAAGACCATGAACATGAACCTGATACTGAATGTACTGACAAAGATCATTTGCTCAAATGTAACCCTTTTAGTTTAAAAAGGTAATATAGTGTTGTTTTGTTTCTTTTGTTATTATTATTGAAATACCTTGGCAGTTTTATGCAGCAGTTAGAGATCCATCTCTGTCCAGGTCCCTAAGGACTCTAATAGGTAATAACAATCAGTGAATCATTCATGCATTTAAGGGTTAACCCAACAAGCACAGGACATTATCTTGACGTCAGATTGACGTTGTACAACAACATAGTGGGGATGTTGCATGTTGTTTGGAAATGAAAATCGAGGTGACGTCAGAACCCAACGTCAATATGCAACGTCCAATCTAAAATCAACGAAATATCAACGCCTAATGGTGTTAATGGTGATGTCAGTGTTTGACATCAATATGCTGTTGGTTTAAGATGTTGGCTTGAGGTTGGAGTTTGGTCACTTTCCAACACAACCTTTGACGTTCCAACTTTCAACCTCATTTGACGTCGTTATTGGATGTGAAAATAACATTGTCCTTAGACACTGGCTAGACATTGAATTTTGGTCACCTCACGTCACGACCTAAATCTAACTTAATATTTACATTTGACGTTGTGTGCCTGCTGGGAAGTCAAAGCGAATTTAATTTAATTTAATTGAGGAGCATTTTTACCTCTTTATCTAAATTTGTGTGGCTTATTTTCTTCTTCATTGTGCTGTCATTTTTGCTGAAAGGCTCTTTCATTTCTGACCCTGGATGACATTTTATTTATTCATTTTTATCAATGCAATTTTGGCCCCTGTGTACCAGACCAATTTTCAGCTAAATAATGTCATTTTCTTTAAATGATTGATTCCCACAACCTCAAATCTTGAGCAACTCCAGTGAATAGTCATCGGAAGCATTCATTTAAGCAGTCTGGGAACTTGTAAACATCCCTATTGATTGGCGTTGGGCGAATTAAGCCATTTTTGTATGCAATACGCGTCGGAGATTCTGAGAACGGTTCGAGATTATTGTTCAACAGCTGCAATGCCGTCAGACCCATTACTGAGCGGTTATTACAGATCACACACACGGAGCCCCTCGTGATGAGATGCTGAAATTAAGCTGATTAGTGTTTGCTCTGGCCCTACAGCGCTGGCCCTTGGAAGCCTCGGACACGTCTCTCTCTCCGCTTCTGCCCGCGGTTCGATAAGACGGAGCGAAAATGAGCTTATCAAAAATAATGGATTGTCTCAAAGTCAACACAGAGAGCGATAGGACAGGATGTTCAGAGGGAGCGAAAGAGGGCATAGGGTGCCATACAGCTTGCGAATATTGGTTTTCCTTACTCTAGCAAGGAGAAACTGATGAGATGCAAAAGGACAGACACACACACGCATGCAATCAATGCAGCAAGCGCGTTACGACCTGTGTGAGAGGAATATTTAGCCAAGCAGGTTCAGCCCTTGGGCGCCCATATACACACTCTTCCCCCATTAGAGTCCAACCAGAAGGAAATATGGGTGTGATACGCCAGGACACACACTAAACAGGGTGTTAAAAAATCAAACATCCCGTCGCACGCTGCTGTGCTGAATCTCGGCAGATGGTTGCAAACATTCAGTGGGATAGAACGAGCCCGCTCCGCACTATGGCAGCCATCCACGTCTGGACCGAAAACTCAGCACGGTGGCGTTCTCAGGGCAGGGCGGTGTAATGAATAATTAAAAAGCAGAGTTTGGCACCTTGCAGGAAAGAGAGAGCGAGTCAGGGAAGGTTGGGGCGTCCTTTATATGGCCATGTGTGTGTGTACCAGAGGTAGCGGACGCCAGTAGGTCAGTCTTCATATTATACAGTACACCAGCCAGAGACACAGATGGACAGCTAGAGAGAGGGAGAGGTAAATGAGTGTGAGTTACTGTAGTGACAGATGGTTTCTACACACATTCTATCAAAACAAAAAAAACATTAAGTTTGAATTATGTGCCAAACCCATAACTGTACTGAGGAATTACAGTCCTTTAATATAATTAGGGATAATAACAATTTTGTAGTTACCTGAATTGGAGCCATTATATCTAATCAAAGATCCAGATCAAGACTAAGACTCGATTCATTTTGGGCTTATTATACTTGACGAATAAATACATATACATTTTATTATTAGCAATAGGGCTGCACAATATAACGTTTCAGCATTGATATCATATTGTGTGCATCCGCAATACTCACATCGCATAGATATGCAATGTTGAGTTTACAGTGCATCCAGAAAGTATTCATAGCGCTTCACTTTTTCCACATTTTTTTATGTTACAGCCTTATTCCAAAATTAGAATAAATTCATTTATTTTCTCAAAATTCTACACACAATACTCCATAATGTCAATGTGAAAAAACATTTTTTGAAATTGTTGCAAATTTATTAAAAATAAAAAACCTGAAAAATCACATGTACATAAGTATTCACAGCCTTTACCGTGAAGCTCGAAATTGAGCTCAGGTACATTCTGTTTCCACTGATCATTCTTGAGATGTTTCAGCAGCTTAACTGGAGGTCACCTATGAGAAATTCAGTTGATTCGACATGATGAAAGGCATATACCTGTCTATTTAAGGTCCCAGGGATGACATGTCAAAGCAGAAACCAAGCATGAAGACAAAGGAATTGTCTGTAGACCTCCGAGACAGGATTGTTTCAAGGCACAATACTGGGGAAGGTTACAGAAACATTTCTGCTGCTCTGAAAGTTCCAATGAGCACAGTGGCCTCCATCATCCGTAAGTGGAAGATGTTTGGAAGCACCAGGACTCTTCCTAGAGCTGGCCGGCCATCTAAGCTGAGTGATCGGGAGAGAAGGGCCTTAGTCAGGGAGGTGATCAATATCCCGATGGTCACTCTGTCTGAGCAGGAACTGGAAGACTAGTTAGGATAGAGGGAAAGATGAATGCATGAATGTACAGAGACATCCTGAATGACAACCTGCTTCAGAGTGCTCTTGACCTCAGACTGGGGCGACGGTTCATCTTGCAGCAGGACAATGACCCAAAGCACACCGCCAAAAAATCAATGGAGTGGCTTCAACAACTCGGTGAATGTCCTTGAGTGGCCAAGCCAGAGCCCAGACCTAAATCCTATTGAACATCTATGGAGAGATCTGAAAATGGCTGTAAACCGTCGCTTCCCATCCAACCTGATAGAGCTTGAGAGGTACTGCAAAGAGGAATGGACAAAAATTCCCAAAGACACGTGTGCCAAGCTTGTGGCATCATATTTAAAAAGACTTGAGGCTGTAATTGCTGCCAAAGGTGCATCAACAAAGTATTGAAGGCTGTGAATACTTATGTACATAAGTTTTTTCAGTTTTTTTTTTTTTTATGAATTTGCAACAATTTCAAAAAATCTTTTTTCACATTGTCATTATGGGGTATTGTGTGTAGAATTTTGTGCAAATAAATGAATTTAATCCATTTTGGAATAAGGCTGTAACATAAAAATTGTGGAAAAAATAAAGCGCTATGGATACTTTCCGGATGCACTGTACATCCATAATCCTACCCAATACCTAAACAACCTTTAACAATTAATAAGGAGCAAATTAGGAGTTTATTGAAGTCATAATGGTTTGCGAGAATTGAACCTTAAAATAAAGTGTGACCAAACATTTTTCCAAATAGTGCCATTCGGTCATTTGCTGGAATTGTATAGATACAGTATTTTGCAATATATATTGCAGAAAAACTAAATATCGCAATGTCAGATTTTTCCAATATCGTGCAGCCCTAATTAACAATATATAAAGAGATACAGTATGACAAACACTAAAAACAATTAATACTATCCAAATACTTGTTCACACTGTACCAGAAAGTGTTATATTATAATAAAGATCAACAACAAAAATATTTTAATGACAATTCCATTTTTGTTTCATACTTGAATTGTTTGCGTTTTATATTTTAAATAATTTTAGAAGGAACACCATAGATATAAGAGGATATTTTAAAAATTGCAAGAGTTTTAAAGACTTAACTTACTTTACTTTTTTACTTAGACTTAGCTTTTCAAAGTAAAGGTTAGTCACCTGAACCCATTTGATTTTTTTTTGCATATGTGGAATTTAAAATAAGATTCATTAAAGAATGAAATGAATGAACCGTTTTCTTGCACTGTGGACATTTTTATTTATTTATTTTTACAAGTATTTCACAAAATCTTTTTCATTTTATGTTTTTAAGTAGCATATACTTTCAAAAGCATAACTGAGAACTCAGTTAATTCTCTTTAGCTAAGAAAAAAAATCCTCTGGGAGTGGCAATTTATTGCAGCAGGAATTTATAAGCCTTTACTGTTATAGCCCTGAGGACTTATAAGCTTTTATTTTTTTTGAAGGCTTCTGATAAAAAATGGTCC
The DNA here is from genome assembly GCA_903798195.1 of Danio kyathit. NCBI lineage: Eukaryota > Metazoa > Chordata > Actinopteri > Cypriniformes > Danionidae > Danio > Danio kyathit. The sequence goes on from LR812536.1 coordinate 52,245,660, forward strand.
AAACTAGTATTTGAAAGTGACGCTCTGTAGTTTTTACTGCTGATCAGGGCTTGACATTAACACCCACCAAATGCGAGTAGATTTCAGCTGTGGCGGGTTAGAAAGCCGTTCCCACTAGCCACTTTGGCTGGTTGAAAATAATTTTTAAATTGCCACTGCTGGCTCCTCACTACCCACTGCGCAAAGACACGTCCAAACGACGTCTATTGCACGTCATTTTTGAACGTCCAATTTTGGTCCCCTGAAGGTGCAGACTGTGACGCCAGATGACGTCTTTTTTTCGACGTCTATTGAACGTCCAGTATTGACGTCCACAGGACTTCCGTATTAGGTCTATTTGAAGTCCAAATGTGGTTATTGTGGACGTCTTTTCTACGTCAATCCTGAACTTATTTTAGACATCATTTTATACTGCTTATATGCTCTGTGCATAACTGTAGTCCCATTTCAGAAGGTGGCATACTGTTTAAAATCATTTGATTGTCTCAGCAGCAGAATTGAATTGGAAGTGCATGACACCTTTGCATGCTTTTCCATTTATCATCTGCTTCTGAGACATTTAAATGATCTTAAACAGTATGCACCTTCTGAAATGGGACTACAGTTATGCCACAGTAAACAGGAAAACATTGGACTACAGTTAAACAGGCATTTACAAATAAAAATAACAACTCAACCATTACTCACTTATTTCCATCTTTATTGTTTTTAAATGGCACAAACATCTCTAATGAACTTTGACTAGTTAAAGTTTGATAATGTGCATCATAACAAATTTTAAATCAGCACTGGTGGTAAAATACAAACAATAATAATAAAAATTATTATTATAATACTATTATTATTAATAATAATATAAATAACAACAAAGTTACAAAGTCAATTTTGCATGGGTCTCTACAACAGATTTAAAGCAATAAAAATTAAACACTGCTTAACCGAACTAAGGATTCATTAGGTAATGTATTTACTAACACAAATTACGAACAATACTTGTATATTATTAATTATAGTTCAACATTTATTAATGCATTATTAAAATCCAAATCCATGCTTCTTAAGAATAGTTAGTGAATGCACCACGAGCTAACATAAACGAACAATGAAGGACTGTATTGTCATTAATAACATGAACAAATGGTGTAATTGTTCATTGTTTATGTCAGTAATGCATTAACCAGCACACTGTAAACAGTAACAAGTTGAGTTTACTTAAGAAAATGTGGAAACTGAATTTAAGAAGCAAATCAGTTCACAAACTTTGAGTAGATACAACTATTACTTCAACCTAAAAAAACAAATCAAGTTCCATTTTTTGAATTCTCACTTAATCCAGCAAGTTACTTGTACAAAATCTAAAGACAACAGCTATATAGATGGCCGTGCATCAGTTTTTCAAAGTACTGAATCAAAATACAGCAACTGTTCAACATTACAAAGAAAGCATAACTCCTAACTCTTGGTCTTGGCATCAAGTTACAGTATTTACAGAAATATTTGAACCTGGACCTTGTCTGACATGTTATTTGCACCTAGCCCCATAAAATGTTTTTGAAATACTTCAAAAGAGCACCTCAGGTTTTGTGAGAATCTAAGTTCAATGCATAAATCACAACAAGGATAAAAACACGCATTTGCCACATTGTCCAAGTTTTTGGATGACTTCAGTGATGATTCCAACACCTTCACAATGTTATTTAGTATCTGCTTCTTCCTATATGGTTTCCTCGGGTGGTGTTGTACAACAAAGTTAGGGCTTCATGTTCACAGGGCTACAGCAAGATGAACTTGTCCTCTAGGCGAATGGCGTTCACGCCGCCCGAACCCGAAAGTCAAAAAGAAAGTGACCGGTTCGCGGATGAAACTGAGGACCGGAAGAGGGCGTCACGGATGAAAGTGTGGACCGGGAGGGAGGGGGTGGGTGTCGCGGATGAAAGTGAGGACCGGGATAGGGCAGGGTGTCACGGATGAAAGTGAGGACTGGGAGAGAGGGGGTGGGTGTCACGGATGAAAGTGATGACAGGGGAGTTTGCGGATGCCACCCTCACTATTCTGCCGCCCTTGGCGGCTGCCTAGGTCGCCTCTATGGATGCACTGGGCCTGCATGTTCAACATCCTAAGATCAGGATTAAGAACAAAAAAAAAAAAACAATTACCAATAGATCACAGGTGAAATGGGTTTTGTTTAATTCAATATTTAAAAAAAAAATGTAAACAACTTGCCATGTACTCCTTTATGAGTTGTGGAGGGTTTTCAAGTAGACAGGAAGGGCTTACAGGATGGATTTACATGTTCTTATGATGGTGACATTCTAAACGATGTGAAAAAAGCTTTAGTTAGGAATTTAGTTTTATTTGCTGTATACTAACATTTAAAGAAGCATTATCAAGAACCACTGAAGAGTCAAAAGTTTTGCTTCTAAAGGTACAAAAGTATTAAGTAATTCTATGAGACATTTGAAGCTTAAGAAAAGGAAATAAACATTGACTTTAGAATGCAAAATGAGCATGACATGAATTTCTTAAGAATTACTGTTTAAAATGACAATGAATTGAGAAAACCTACCTGATCCAATGCTGTGATCCTACAAAAATCTGCAGATACCTAAAATGACAAATAAATAAAAATCATCAGATTGGCTGCTGATAAATACATGACAGGGTATTGGTTAATATACAGCACCACAAATAGCATTCCTTTACCAGCACTATTGCCACATGGTCCAAACTGAAGTATTTGGATGCCTTCATTGATGATTCTAACACCTTCACAATGGTCTGTAGCATCTGCTTCTTCGTAAATTATGAGACAGTTTCCCGGGGTGGTGTTGCACATCGAAGTTAGGGCTTCATCATGTTTGACATAAGACCTAAGAACAAGAAAAAACAAAACAAAAACAATTACAAATAAAATTATTTCTTAGGTACATCATTTCATAATTTAGAATAACAAGATGCAAAATACAGCAAAGTTTAAAAATATATATGAAAGATGTCCATATCACCCTAATTTCAATACATTTCATCAGTATGTAAAATAAATATCTTTTTTTTTTTTACATTTTTAAACCAAGCAGACATTTAAACATTTTTTAACACAAATGGTAATAGTAATAATCCTAATAATAATAATAATAATAATAATAAGCAATTAAGATTTTGATTTCTTTCCCCTAACTGTAGCAAAACTGAACCAAACCGTGAGTTAAAAACCAAGATACGTACTGAAATGAGATTTAAGTACCTCTAGTTCGCAGACAGTTTCCATGTACCAACTTCAAGTGTTTTACAAGCTTTGATCTTAATGTGTTTGATGAGACACAATCTCTGCACAGCCACACGTAGACACAAGGCAAACTGTGAAAAAAAAAAAGAGTCACCAAATAACAATGTTGTTAATAATATAATATAATATATACTTACAACTCAGATGTACTCATTATCAAGTTTTATCTGGGCTTTCCAAAACTTTAAATTTAACGTCTGCAAATAAATAACATGTAAAACAATTTGTAAGTTCACTTCTTATAAGTTTAACGTTAACTTTATATAAATAAATCCACCTTCGCTTCTTTGTGGCGCATGCTTTAGATGCTCGGATGTGGTCATTCTGATGATCTCTGTGGCTCACTTATCAATTTTCATGACTGCATCTGCACAATTAGAAAAAATATTATTAGTAATATGCAAAGGAATTGAGTTTGAGACCAATAATTTAAATGTTGTTTTAAAAATTAAATCATCTGACTACATTTTAAAGGCTCATTTATGAATTAGCATACAGTTAGCAGATATCAATACAAAGACACATAGTCTATGCTGCCTTTCATATTAATTATAATGCATTAAACAGTCAGAAATATTCTGATAAAATACACATCTACAAAGACTCCTGCATGTTATACAATTTTACCATCAAAAACTCTAGCATGTTGCTTAAATTCAATGTTTGAGTCAGTCATGTATGTTCACGCATAAACATAATCTGTCTCTTTGACTTTATTAATCCACCTTTATTTAAAACCTTAATAAAACTACATAATGTACCATTATAGCATGTACAATTTTATGTCAGACGAAAATACAATCACGTTGTGCTTTGAACCCAAAGAAACAGATCAAACTAGCATTACACGTTATGTGATTATATTGTATATCTGGAGACAGTCGTGTTGTTAAACACTTACAGATGCCATGCTAATTCTACTTAGCCACAGCACGTTTAGGTACATTAATACAACAACGAACACTATAAAAGAACAATAAAGTATAAAATAACTTGGCGGACCAAACTTACCTTCAACTGAGTAGAAAATAGAAACCGATAGATGATGAACAGAGCGCTGAATGCTTGCAAATTCAAATCAGAGTGGCGTTTCCTGATTGGGTCATGATGACGCGATGCATCAGCCAATCAGATTGGCGCTTACTGGTTAGGTTCCTCCGCTGTAATGTTAAAGTTCTAAAGTTGGAATACTTAATTTTCTAAGCGTGTTTTTGCCTTTATAACATGTTAAACACAATTGGAGACAATTAAAACAGACAAATAATATAAACAAGTTAAAGAAAAAACACTAATATATAAAACATGTACTCAATAAATAAATAATCATGTTTCATCAGAAAAAGCCACATTAATACTCATATTGATATCAACAATGTTGATATTTGTCATAAATAAATAAATTCATTAATAATGTCAATTTTCTACATGTGTCTTAGACGTGCAAAATGTGACCTACTCTCGACGTCCAAATGGGGTCAGGGTTAGACGTCGAAATTGCGGACCTAGTTTGCACGTCGTTTAGGCGTGCAGAATTGGTCTTCGACCGACGGACGCAATATAGACATAATCTGCACGTCGATCGGACGTCTAATGTTTAGTGGGTAATAATTTGAATTCTAATTTATGATCGGTTGTCAGTATCCGTGCAAATGTGATCTTAGAATCAAGAAGTAACACGCCTGACAAAAATAACTGTTTGCATGAGCAAAAGAAAGCAGGTGAATACTGAATGAGATGATCAGGCATACGGTGAGACACAGGCTTACTCACTGGTAAGGACAGTTAACTCGTTAGGAAGAGTTTTTAAAAAGTGTGCACGCTCCCGTTTCCTTGAGCAAAGCAACCGTGCCTGGAACGCAACTGGTGCGGTCGGTTCTCTTTGAAATAGTCGGGAAATAACTGTGCACCCACAGTCCTGCTGCTTTCAAGAGCTTGAGATTCTTTGGAAGCAGCAGCGGTTGCCGCTTTTACTTTAACCATTCTTTGGACAGATTATTAATGGGCCTATTGTTAACCATGTGTGCATGTGATCATTATTTCATTGTCACACACGGAAAGTTTTCCACCTGCTTGCTTTTGATTATAGATATTTTTGGTTAATTTGTTTTAATTATCAGCATATTAACTCTCCATTTATGTATAGTTAACTAATGATCTAGGATCTATAGCCAGGACCACAATTTGTGGGAAGGAAATAATTAGTTTGGCATGGCTAGAGAAAAACTTGGCAAATCCTTACCGTGAATTCACACGGGGCTTCAGCATCAACACTTGACCAAGGGCGTGTCTGAAGTTGGGGCTGATGGGATCGTCATAGCAGCATCAACCAATGAAATTAGTCCGCAATCGGCTATTGCCTGAGCTAGGGCATTAAGTGATCTGATTGGCTGACGCTTCCGTTGGCACTTGAAAAGTTGAGAATTTCCCAACTTTTGCAGCGAGCAATGCCACTGAAGTGGCGCCGATGGATTCATAATCCAATTCGGCAATGCCTGACGTCACCCATTCAAGGTGAATGGGAAGTGTTGACACTGACGCCCCGTGTAAATGGGGCATTAGTGTCAAGCCCTGAAAAGCCATGTGAAATAAACGAATAATTAAAAATAAAAAAAAACTAATTGCAATGCGACACTACGAAACCACAGTCCATTTGCTCATGCTTATAGAGCAAGCTCATACACAACACACAAAAAATGTTAAATGAGCGAGGAGGCACGTGGACATAACACATCATTTAAATCAAGTACTTTTAGCATGTCAAATTCAAATTTATGAATATAAAATATATTTTCGCAACAAAAAAATTGTGGCTAGTGAAAATGCTGAGTGGCTAGAAACGTTGAAAAACTATAACCCATAGTGGCTGGTGATCAAAAAAGTACATGTGAAGCCCTGCTGATGATCTACTGTTTTTACCAGTCAAAGAAAAACAACGGTCAAAAAGGTCAAAGATAATGCTTGTGAATTCATTTGGCATGAGATATTCCCCAGCTGTGGTAAATCTCCATTTTGGCACATAACCGAAAGCCTTTCTGTTTAAGTCAAATGCAAGTATCAAAGCTGACGCTCCTAACCAGAGAATTATATTCAGGTCAAAGTCAAGCAAATGCTGGGTCGGTTTTCCTCCCACTCTCTTGTTGTTTAGGAACCCGGGCCTCCTCATTGTGTTTGAGCTGCATTTGATGCGTATTAACATACAAAACTCAGAATCATGGGAAGGGGTTATTGGGGCGGTCAGAGAAACTTTCGGAAGTTGTAAAGCTCCTTCAGAATGTTCACAAAACAACGTTTTTCCCCTCTAAATTCGGCACCCAGGGCTCGTCTTTCTGCCTGTGACCCCGAAGCTGATCCCAGAGCAGGGCTGAAAGAACGCATTGAGTGGGTGAGGGGCCCTGAACGGCCATCTCAGGATCAGTCTGACAGGGTCAGGAGCAAAACTGCCCCCTCTCCTCGCCACGCTAGACGTACCGCTAAACAAGTTACACAAAAGCTGAAACAGACAATACAAAACCACTCCTACAGACTTCCTAAATTACGTCTTTGTTGTGTATACGATAGAAAGAGACATTTCCTTTCATAATGACAACTTATTACGCTAGCTTGAGATAGCCAAACATTGCGATATTGCATCTAAAGAAACACATTTAAAAAAAAAAAAAAAAAAAAATATATATATATATATATATATATATATATATATATATATTCAACAAATTATATATTCAACATTATAGTTTTTACATTTTTGACTCCATTCAGCAGATCTCCAGGTCTGGCGGGAGCACTTTTCACTTAGCTTAACTGAGGTCATTGAATTAGATTAGAATCGGCTTTTAAAATGATTGTTCTTCAACACAGGTTCATTGGGAATACATGCCTAGGGCTACATCTTTGGGAAAGAACAAATATGTGCCTCAGCACATGTTTGCCTGACATTTCTGTGTAACGCGAATGGTACAGAGAGATATACACACAGAAATAAAGGTACAAAATCTGTCACTGTGGCGGTACCTTCTAAAAGGGTAAATTTTTGTACGGTACAGTTGAACATTAGTACCTTCAGGGTACACTTTTAGGCCACACTTTATTTTGACGGTCCGTTTGTTGAATTTAAGTTACATTGCATCTACATGCCAACTAATTCTCATTAGATTATAAGTAGACTGTTAGGTTGGGGTTAGGGTTAGTGTAAGTTGACATGTACTTGCAAAGTTTCTTATAGTCAGTTAAATGTCTGTTAAATGAGCAGTATCAACAGATATTACGCAGATAGTGTACTAATACTCAAATGGACCATCAAAATAAAGTGTTACCCACTTTTGGTTGAGCTTATGGTTTTTGCAAAACAGACAACAGAAAAATCTAACAGGCCTACAGAGACAAAATGTTCAAATGAGCCAATGGGTTTCAAACTCAAATTCAAACTGTCTTATGTTTAAATACAAAAGATACATACAATACAAACAAGACAAACTACTTTAAACCAGGAAATCTTCAAATTAGACAGATTTTAAAACTGCTTTATTTTTGAGCTTTCATACTTTAAGCTATTTTAAAATGTACTTCAGACATTCTGATCAGGCTTGCTTGAGCCATAATTATATGTTGCTCTTCAGGGAAAGAAGATATTGATGATTCATTGTGTCTACAGGGGAGTATGTCTTTTTTTGCTTAAGTATGAGTACCATTCCCCATAAATTATCAATCTAATCTGTCTCTGATTAGCAGTAGCATGTGGTAAATCATGATTCATGGTTATGACATAAGCTAAAGTTTGATTCATGGAATTGTGTTTTCATGTACAGCATGTACCCAAATGCGGCATCCCAATTCTCCTGCTTATATAACTCTTAATATTACATTACTTTTTGTGAAGAAAAATATGTACTTTATATGTGTTGTTATGTAATAGTGTAACATAATTAAATTACAAAATAACTGTATGCAATCTGATACAGTTAGAGACAAAAAAAAGTGAAAATATGAATGATTTCAAACGAGCTACCATTTGAATGTTTTCTGTAAAAAGCTTGGATACGTTGAATATTAATTTGTTGCTTTGCCTGCTTTTGATGTGCACTGTCTCCTTCCATTTAACTGATGTCTAGTAAAATGATGTTATTCTGATGCTTCTGATCCATTGCTTGTTTTTAAGATTCACCATTTTTTTTTTTTTTATTAAACTGTTAAACTATTTGTTGTAAAATAAAGTTTGAGAAGCATGACCTCAGATTGATCTTAAAGGATAACTGGGTCTGATTTTATTATGGCTGTGTTTTAAAATGAACTTTATTTCAAGTGATGAAGGATTTTGAAAGTCTGACAGTAATCAGTGTTGAGCACTACTTTTAGGTTAATCCTGACTGGTTTGAAAATGATTAACATTTAAAGGCATGTATTTAAAAATTCTGATTGTAAAACCGGAATATTAATCAAATGCAATCAGTCGCATGACGACTGTAATAGTGTAACTGAAATAGTTCCACTTCTTTGTCTTAATTGCATCTTTACTGGAGGAGGGAGTACATCAATCTCTGTTTCATAGGGTTTTCAGTAGCCTTATTAGTATTGTTTGCAGCAGCATCGTGTTATATGCTCACGCTCTGTTTACACTAATACGTTTTAGTTTTAAAATGGCATTTTAGAATGCAAACAATCCACATCCACACTGACGTTTCACCTAGTGTTTCTGAAAAGATCTCCGTCCACACTGCACCCGTGAAAACGGACATCACTTGACCACACACACACTCTGGCATGCACTGCAGTGTATGCGCACTTCTGAGCTCCAGGCAGTCACCAGGAGCTCTGAGCACACCTCCCCAGGTGAGAGAAGTGCACGTCGGACAGTTCATTAAGGATCTTCCACTGGATTTCATCTCACTATAGTTGTTAAACGTGATATTTAATTAATCTTGTCTCTAACTAATGGTCTTTTGAATCTATTACTTGTTCTACTTGTTCTCTTGGCTGTGTGCACAGATAAGTTAATATGCTAAAGATCTAGAATAAAGATTCTACATCTTGACTGATTGTTTGCATTTATTTCCTATATTGTAAAAACTTTTTGTACATTATACTTTTATATTTACCATTATTGATTATGAAAACTGATATTCAGCAAAAGAGACAGGGTATGTTTCGTATTTTTTGAAGAAAATGAAAGGAGGCAGTTATGCTATAGGCTTCATTTTGTAATAAATATGCATACAGTGAAGATGACGGTCATATAAATATGTAGCTACACGATGCCTTAAAGTTTTTAGTGTCTGTTAAGTTGTCAATATCAAAATGAAAATAGCCAGTTCCTTATATCATGTTTTCATTTTATCATTAAGATAGTGAAACAACGTAGCCAGGGTGAATGTGAATGAGGTTATAAAGTAGCCTACACTGTTCCCTTTGAAGATTTACCCAATGTGTCCTCTGGAGTTTGTCTTCTATATCAAACTTGCAAAGTCTGATCTTAAGAAAAGGATGCAAGACTAAGATTTGTGCACTTAATATTCAGGGAAAAATCCCCAATCAGAACATTTCCAGATGTCTCCGTTTTCCCCATTCACACTGAGACGAAGCAGCAGCGTTTTAAAACAATAATAGCCTCTTCAGCGCTTTCAAAAAGCTCAGTTTTCGGGGATCGAAAACTGCAGGGTAGTTTGGACAGAAGGCGCTAACCATAGCAAAACTTATGTGTTTTAAAAACTAAAATGTATTAGTGTAAACGGAGCCTCAGACGGCATGTCTGTGTATATACTGGCAGTTACAGTTTTTATCATCTTGCAGTTGCACTCTCGATACTTGCTCTGCCATAATAATCAAAGGAGCAGCAGCAGCGTAGCAGATCTATACCACCAAGACCAAATACATCAACATTACCATATGGCAAGGCAAGTTTATTTATATAGCACATTTCATACACAGTGGCAATTCAAAGTGCTTTACATAAACAGGAATAAAAAAAGACAAGTATAAGAAAAAATAAAAACAGATAATAAAAAACAGATAAAAACAGATAAAAATATGTTAAAACAGGTTGTAAAAGAATGAAAAAGAAGAGAAAAACATAATAGTGCGATTTGTTGGACGTAGCACAGTGCTCATTTAGTAAAGACACAGCTAAACAGATGTGTTTTCAGTCTGGATTTGAATGTGCCTAATGTTGGAGCACATCTGATCATTTCTGGGAGTTGATTCCAGCAGCGAGGGGCGTAGTAGCTGAAAGCCGATTCACCCTGCTTTGACTGAACTCTTGGAATTTCTAGTTTATATGATCCTAGAGATCTGAGTGTTCTTCTAGGTTTGTATTCAGTGAGCATATCTGTAATGTATTGAGGTCCTAGGCCATTTAGTGATTTATAGACAAGTAATAATACTTTAAAATCTATTCTGAATGTAACTGGGAGCCAGGGTAAAGACCTGAGGACAGGTGTGATGTGCTCTGATCTCCTGATTCTGGTCAGAATCCTGGCCGCAGCGTTCTTGATGAGTTGCAACTGTCTGACTGTCTTTTTGGGAAGGCCCGTGAGGAGGCCGTTACAGTAATCCACCCTGCTGCTGATAAAAGCATGAACAAGTTTCTCTATGTCTTCACTGGAAACAAAGCATCTAATTCTTGCAATGTTTTTGAGATGATAGTATGCTGATTTACTAACTGCTTTGACATGACTATTGAAACTCAGATCTGACTCCAGAGTCACACCAAGATTCTTGACCTTATTTTTTGTTGTTTGACCTTTAGAGCCAAGGTACGCATTCACCTTGAGATATGTACATATTTATTGCGTACTAAATCCTGAAAGTGTTCATGACAGAAAAAAAAAACAATATTTACTCAAACACCTTTATCTAAACTTCTCTACTTAACCTTGAGCATTTGTTGTAGGCTAAATTAGCCAATCAAATGTGCATTTTGAACTGCTAGCGGAAAATAACAAACCATCCAAGTACCTTTTGGTATGCTAATGTCAACATGCTGCTGATTTGGGACATGCTAATTTTACTTTCGCACACAATTTAGATAGAATCCAGAAAAAGTTTAGGTTACTTTGAAAAGGAAATATCCTCAGAAAGAAACTTCTGCAGCCTAAACTGTTCAAATGCTAATAGCAACACAGAGACTGACATTTGTTCATTCATTTGCAGGTACTCTGAGTGTGTTTGCCTGGAGTTTCGGTAAGTACTGATTCATAGATCTTTTTTTTTCTGTTCTGTTTCATAAGTGCCACAATACGCCGCTAACGTCTCATCAAATGCGCTAAGTGTTCCAATCGCTTCAAAACTCAACAGGAGCCCACACAGTTTCTCCCTGTAGTGCTGGCCTGTTTTCAGAGCCAAACCATCCGCATTCAAGTCCGCTCCTGCTTCCTCTCTCTCTCCTCGAACAGCTAAAAATCCCTTTTTGTCTTTCGCTCAAAGTGGATTCTAATCCGTTTATTAGCCTGAAAGCTACTGGGATGTGAAGACAAACCACATGATTCCTCTGCCCCTGCTCCCCCCCCCCCCCCTCCCCCTCGGGAGGATAGTCTCACTTCATACTAACAGCTAGCATGATTTATACTTCTGTCGGCTCTTGCTATCTCCCCTAACACCCTGTAATGTGTCCCTCTTGCTGTGCCGCCCTGGCCAGGCTAAACAGCTAAACGACTGACAGTGAAACAGCACTGCTGGGTCAAATGAGCCAAAACCCGTCATGTCCTCTACTCTTCTAATTAACAGCCATTGCTCTCAATTACCAACACACACATACACACACAGATTCTACCGCTAGTGGCTCAAACTAGCATTCTTTCACATTATCTGCAGCAGGGGCTTAGCAACAGTGACTTTAAGGATGGCATGAAATCGTTTTCTTTAATGTGTCGATTTCCTATTCAAACAGGAAGTCTGGGGACATTGCAGAGCACAAACACAAACATGATTTAGTACATGCTACTTAGTGATTTAAGAAAGCATAATGATTTTTTTTCTCCAAATTATAGTCTGGAGGACATGGATTATTTCTATAGAGCATTATACGATATAGATTATTAAAGCAGTTTCACGTCAACGTTGACGAGGTCGACAAGAAAATGGTAGAATCAGTAATGCCAATTATGGAAACAAATCAGATTCTCTTGTAAAACATCCCACTAAGTACTTTTGTGTTTAAAAGACATCTAATAGATGTCTAAACATAGAAGTCTTGGCTAAAACAAGCCTAAATTTGGGCTGTCAGTGAAAATCCAAGTCCAAAACTAGACTAGTCATCAAATAGGCTTATTAGACAAATTCACATGTGTAGACATTTATTCATGTGTATTTAATGAGTAGTTTATTTTTTGGACTATTGTCTATTAGAATTGTACTGACAGCGCAGATTTAGCCTTGAATTAGTCAAGATGACTATGTTTAGACTTCTTTTAAATAAAAAAAAAAGCTTGCTGCCATTAGTCTGAAATCCAGTGTTGTTGGTTCAGTGTTGGTTTCACAATAGGCAGCAACACTGCTATTCAGTTTGAGTAGGTTCATTGTTGATTCAATTCAGTTCAATATCAGTGCTGATGTTGCAGGTTGTGATTCAGCTGCTCTAAAGCAGCTCTACAGAATATCATTGTGTCTACATCCAGATTCGTTCCCATCCAATATGCCACAGCCATATTACCCTGCAGTTCAGGACCGGTTACTCACTGAAGCTAAGCAGCGTTGAGCCTGGTCAGTACCTGGATGGGAGACCACATGGGAAAACTAGGTTGGTGTTGAAAGTGGTGTTAGAGAGGCCAGCAGGGGGCACTCAACCTGTGGTCTGTTTAAGTCAGGGGTGCTCAACCCTATTCCTGGCGATCGACCTTCCTGCAGTTTTCAGTTGTAGCCCTTATCAAACACACCTGCCTGTAATTATCAAGTGCTCCTCACGTTCTAAATAATTGGTTCAGGTGTGTTTGATCAGGGTTGGAGCTGAAATCAGCTGGAAGGTCGATCGCCAGGAACAGGGTTGAGCACCCCTGGTGTAAGTCCTAATGCCCCATTAAAAGTGAAGGGGACACCATACTGTCAGTGGGCGCCATCTTTCGAAAGAGATGTTAAACTGAGGTCCTGAATCTCTGTGGTTATTAAAAATCCCGTGGCACTTCTCGTAAAGAGTAGGGGTGTAACCCAGGGGTCCTAGCCAAATTCCCTCCATTGGCCCTTACCCATCATGGCCTCCCAATCATCCCCATCCACTGAATTGGCTCTATCACTGTCTCTCTACTCAACCCATAGCTGGTGTGTGGTGAGCGCACTGTCGCCGTTGTCCTGTGGCTGCATCGCATCAAATACACATTACATTACAATAATGTCAGTAAGTAGTGATGGTTTGATCTTGAACGATTTGTTCATTTTGAACGAATCCTTTACGTAACTTGAGAACAATGAGTTCTCTTAGGGAGTGATTCGTTCATTCGCGCATGCTCACATTTGTGCAGGTGTAGGATAAGATTAGTTCAATTTTCAAGTCCTCTATCGGGTTTGAGTCGTTTGTTCATAACATGAAAGACAGAAGCCAATCATATGCAGTCAGAGCCAGAAAAAGATTTCATCTGTTCATCTTTCAAGTCCTCTGTTTGAGTCGTTCCTTCATCACGTAAAAGACAGAAGTCAATCATATGCAGTTAGAGCCACAAAAAGATATGATTCGTTCATCTCTCGAGTCCTCGGTTTGAGTTGTTGATTCATCACGTGAAAGACTGAAGCCAAACATATGCAGTCAGAGCCACAAAAAGTTTTTATCCGTTCATCTCTCGAGTCCTCTGCTTAAGTCGTTTGTTCATCACGTGAAAGACAGAAGCCAATCATATGCAGTCAGAGCCAGAAAAGATTTGATTCGTTCATCTCTCGAGTCCTCGGTTTGAGTCGTTGATTCATCACGTGAAAGACTGAAGCCAAACATATGCAGTCAGAGCCAGAAAAAAAATTTGATCCATTCAGTTCTTAAGTCTTTGCCTTTGAGTCAACCCTTTACATACCGTCACGTGAGGAACCAACGACTCAAATACCTGACGACTCAAAAGGTGAACTAATCATAGGTGTTTCCGGCTCAGACTGTATGCATTGGTTAAGCTTATATGGAACTGTCAGTGTCAGGTGAACGAACGACTCAAATTTGAAGACCTGTCAGATCAAGTGATCAGAGTTAATCATAGACAAAACACCAAGTAAACAGTGAAGGATTATTTTCTCTTTCTTAGTATAGCAGCATTCTAGTCATGACTTGTTTGTAGTGTGATCAACGTTCAGGCTACTTGTAGATGTGTTTGGAAGCAGCTCGTTACATTTTATTGTTATTTTGGCAAATTAAACAAAATGAACGAAATGATTCGAAAAATGATTCATTCATTTCGATGAACGAGACTCAAAAGTCCAAGTCAGTATAATGATCCAATCCACTAGTAGTCAGTAGCATAAACTACGATGGAAACCAAATAAATGTCAGCATTGGTCATCAAAAAAAAAAATTATTTTGTTTTAACAGATCATGTGATACCAAAAATAGGCATGATGAGGCAACATTAATGGCCAAACCCATGGACAGACCACATTCACAACATACGAAATGTTGTTTTGGTTGTTCTAAAATGCATTAGCCTTAGCTTTAACCTAAGCCCTTATCTGCCAAAGAGCATCTCACACCTCCAAAAGCCACCGCATGTTCATTGTGTTTCATCTTCATCTTCTGAGGTGCAAGTAACTTATAAAGAAAGAGTCCCACATTGGCTTCTACCACAGCTAATTCAATGTTTTGATTTTTGATTTTGGCACCAGTTTATCAGGAAGTTACGATATTGTTCTCTTTGACTGAAAACGATGCTTTAGTCACCAATATTTTATGTCATTTTCTTGTTCTGTAGATAAATCTGATTTGCATCTTTGAACGTAAACACAGCAAGTGTTGTCATATTGATATTAAGTTAAACTGAGCAAGCCAGAGGAGAACTAAGCAACCTAAAAGAGGATAGAGGCAAAGAACCTAAGAAATGGGGGAGGAAAGAATAAATAAATAAATAAAGCATTTATGGACCAGTTCTTCTCTGGCCTAAGCAAACAAAGAAGGTAAAGCTACTGTTTAGGTAGATGACCGGCTCTTTTTGGTCTTTAGCATGATGTGTGACCTTCTAGATTGAACCGTTGATCCCAGTCTTGACATGACGAGTTCAAGCTGGCCGGAGGACTCTACTGAGGCCTCATCTAGTTGTCTAGGTTATCATTAAGGATCTGTCCTAAGGGCTCATCTCATTGAGATCTTTCTGCCTGTGAATCCAGCTCCACTATCTGGACTGAATATTGGATTTAGACTATGACCACTTTGAAAGATGAAAAATGCTGCCTCTGCACAAAGTATATGGTGCTAGGAAGACAATCAATGATCAAGTCAGATGACGTCTTCTGAAAGATCTTTATATGATTAATTTGTGGAAGGTGGCATACATGTATTCTTTGCTTATTATGATATCCCACAATCGTGTGTGCTTGATTATGTGAGAGTGGAGCTTAGAGTCTGTGTGAAATGAACGTGGCTGAGACTTTCATTTCAGTATGTCAACGTATCACCAGCTGAAACAGAGTATTGAGTAGGGGCGTCATCGGACGCCAACAGTAAGGAAGTGTGGTTAAGAATATTGCAATGGAAGCAATTTCTCGGAAACATGAAAGCAACAAGGACTTTAACAATGTGAACTGACAAAATTAGCATTGTCAATTTTGATTTGACACAGACTTGAATGAATGAATGAATGAATGAATGAATGAATGAATGAAAATGTGTCTGTACATTGCATATTGGTGGTGAGCTTTGTATGTTTGTTTGGCCAACCGTTTTGTCCACTTTTGATGACACACGCAATTGCTGCAAGTTAGCTGCCTAAGCATTTGGACTCAGTAAGACGATATTAAACGATTGATATGTTGATCCTGCTTGTTTTCCTTTGTAATGCATCTTCTTGCACAGATACACGTGTTTTCTGCAAGCCGAAGTAGTGTGTGGTTCTCAGTTGTTTCGTGTACGATGCCCAGTTTTTCCCCTGTAATTATTTACAGAGTCAGCATGCGGATGAAAGCCTTGTGTTCTAAAATCTGTTCAGATTCTGGTCAAATAAAGGAAACTTTACCAATCACCAACTAAGGACATGACATAAGCATCGTGCAGTGTTGTTGATTGATTGATTCTTGCACAAATAATAGGTAAAATAAATTGTACTGCATTTTTAGATACAACGCAGAAATTTCTACCACATACTAAAATGGTTTAAATGCTAAATTGGTAACGCTTTAAAATAATGGTCCATTAGTTAATGATAGTTAATAAAAATCATAGTTCAACATTTACTAATGCATTATTAAAATCCAAAGTTGTGCTTTGTAGCCTTAATAAATGCACTGAGTTAACAAGAATTAACAACGAGCAACTGTGTTTTCATTAACTAACGTTAATAAAACTAACATTTATTGTTCAGGACGGTACAGTGGCACAGTGGGTAGCACTGTCGCCTCGTGGTAAGAAGGTCGCTGGTTCGAACCTCGGCTGGGTTAGTTGGCATTTCTGTGTGGAGTTGCAGGTTCTCCCCATGTGTTCGTGTGAGTTTCCTCTGGGCGCTCCGGTTTCCCCAAGTCCAAAGACATGAGCTATAGGTGAATTGGGTAAGCTAAATGTATGTGAATGGGAGTGTATGGGTGTTTCCCAGTGATGGATTGCAACTGGAAGGGCACTTGCTACGTAAAACATATGCTGGATAAGTTGGCGGTTCATTCCGCTGTGGCAACACCAGATTAATAAAGGGACTAAGCCGAAAATAAATGAATGAATGTTTAACTAACATTAATTTATGAACCATTTTTAGTGTTTCCAATAAATCCTAAACTCACTGCAGTTTTATATCATCTTCAGACCTACAATACAATATCTAAATTAAGTCTCTGATGTCCCTAGACTGAACATACCCTACAAATAATGTTTTATGTTTGGATCCTATAATTGAGCCATTTTTGTGACTGTTTCTTTAAATTCAAATGAGGTTGTGCTCTTTTCAAAAGAGGGTGGGGCTACAAATGCCTATGGCTGCGTCCTACTCAGTAGGTGATTCGTTTGAATTTAAACGTACTACTCGGCCGTTAGAAAAGTACGTTCTATACAGTATGAATGTGAGAAGTATGAAAGGAACACGGATGTACTACATCTGCCATTTTGTCATTATCACGTGATCCATGTCAGTTGCATCGCTTCACTCCCATTCATGAATTCTCTCACTGTGCATCATGGGATAGTGTAGCGTCCATCCAATGCGCACTTCACATACTGTTTTTTGAATTCTATGAATTCGGACATACTACTCGGCTCACATACTATATAGTATGGAAGTATGTGATTTCGGACGCAGCCTATGTGTCAGCATAATGGTAGATTAAAAAAAAGCTATGCTAATGAGGGAGAGATCACTAATGGGTGGGGCTTTCCCCCTCTGATGACATGCACAAAGGGAGGATGTCAAGCAAAGTGTTTCTGCAGACAAAAAATAAAATAAATATATATATTTTTTATCATTAGCTGGTGATATTCACAGGCATTTGCCACACAACTGTGTTTGAACCACTCATGGTGCGTTCACACCAGACCCGTATAAAGTATCAAGTGTAATTGATTTACATGTTAGGTCAATCCAAAGACTCGAATTGACATCCTGTGGCGCAATTTGCGCGAATGAGGCATGAATCACGTGAATGAAGTGGCGTGAATTAAGCATTTTGTGCGTTAAACGCGCTTAACGCATAATTCGCTCGAGTGGCAATTCGTAACTTTTTGATTTAATTCGTACGAATTAGCCACTAAACTGACAAAACGTAAAATACTTACGTTTTTTCATGAGATCAAGCTGGATTTTGACATAGCACCTGCAGTTGGTGTCCCAAGGGGAAATCCTCCTGCCGACACTGGACAACAGCTCATCAAACTGGCCTTGGCTCAGTCGGCAGCACCGCTGAAAGCTTCTATCATCCAGGTATAGTTTGTGGAGGAGTTGATGAACTCACAGAGCTGGGTGCACCTCTGAAAGAATCTAGTGCACTCAGACACACTGAATGAATCTACGTGTTTTTTCAGCCTTCCTAAAGCACATAAACACAGCTATTCTCTCAACGAAATCCATGTTAGCCATTTAGCAACAAAGCTAGAGTCAACAGGCAGACAGAAGCCTTGTCCATGACGCAAATCCGTGTCTATTGTGAAGGGAATTTGATGCACGAATGAAGCGAGTAAACTCAAAATGTTCACGTGGCTATTTACGCGCAAATAGTACAATTTATTATAAACACAACATTTGACACATGTTTTGACACATTAGAAGTATACAGGTAAACAGGAGCTGTATGTGTGTTTACTCTGTAATTAAATGCCTAAGATGGCCAACAAATGAACTGATTTGTCTTTTACGCACCTCTGACTGAACAAGCAAACCAAAGCTGTAGTCTTTCAGAAAACTGGTAAGCGAAGAGCATTTAGCACAAGAAAATATTGCGTCATCTGATTAATATTCATGAGCCAAGCTGATAAGATTTATACTACACTCCCCCTCCATTTTTCAAATTGTTCCTGCGGCCAAAATCTGTTCTCTCTTTCTCTCCCTCTCTTTCTCTCTGAATGCTCCAGGGTGAACATTTTGAGATACGTGGGCCAAAATAATACAGCACTCACTGTAAATATTTACCATTATATATTAGACAGTCTGGCCAGTGTCCCCCAGCCCAACATTAATCATCATTCATCTATCAAATTGATTTATGACTGAATGATCAATACTGACACAGGTGCCAGATCTTATTTACCACAGAAAGAGAGAGGGGGAGAAATAAAGGGCCTTCTTTGTTCAGATAGGAGCACAATATGTCTGCCCGCTAAAGTCTCTGTGACTGCTGTAATGTTTATTCCGATAGGAGTGACCAGACAGGGGCTCTTCATCAAAGAAAGCCGTTGTTCAAGCGGGACCAGATGAAAAGATCTATTCACTTTCCTTTGATATCTAATATCGGTTGTTGAAAAATTAAAGAAAAACAACAAAGTAATCATATAACAGATTTTTTTTTTCTATCTGTACCTGAAAAGGTTTCATAAACATTGTGCAAGCATTTTCTGAGCTTAACACCTCATATTCAGTACATATGAACAAAAAGGTCAATCTCACAAGAAATGCTCAGGTCATTCAAATATCTACAAAATAAATAAATTAGAAAGAAAATGCTATTTAAATTTTAGGACCATCAAGATATTTTATCATTTTTAATGATAATTACGCTGTTTAAAAAACTAATTTACAGCTAATTGTTTTTTTTTGTTTTGTTTTTTTTTTACAGAATTTTCATGTTTTTTTTTTTTTTTTTTTGTTTTAGAGGTATGTTCTGCATTTTAAAATTCTACCATTTTGATATTACATAATTTTTCTGTTTTAAAAAAATTTAATTGTCTATTTTCAGAGAGTAATGTGTAATTTTAAAAAGAATGTTATTTAATATTTACAGATTATTCCTGTAAATATACCGGGAATCTAACACTACTTGGGTAAAGTAGTTTAGATCAATTTTAAATTAATTTTTTTAATCAATTATTAGCGCCCCTGTTTATTTTTTTCCCCAATTTCTGTTTAACGGAGAGAAGATTTTTTTTCAACACATTTCTAAACATAATAGTTTAATAACTCATTTCTAATAACAGATTTATTTTATCTTTGCCATGATGACAGTAAATAATATTTTACTAGATATTTTTCAAGACACTTCTATACAGCTTAAAGTAACATTTAAAGATTTAAAAGCTTAACTAGGTTAATTAGGCAGGTTAGGGTAACTAGGCAAGTTATTGTATGATGATGGTTTGTTCTGTAGACTATCGAAAAAAAAAAAAATAGCTTAAAAAGGCTAATAATTAAAAAAATTCAAAACTGCTTTTATTCTAGACGAAGTAAAACAAATAAGACTTTCTCCAGAAGAAAAAAATATTATCAGACATACTGTGAAAATTTGCATACTGTTTGTTAAACAACATTTGGGAAATATTTTAAAAAGAAAAAAAAATTCAAAGGGGCGCTAATAATTCTGACTTCAGCTGTGTGTGTGTATATATGTATATATATATATATATATCTGAAGAGTTCAGATGCAAAAGCACCTAAATGCCACTTCCGCCAAAAATGAGCTAATGACATTGAGTGAATGCTTTAGGCACGTAGTACACCATCAACAAATAATTTTGCTTCAAATCATCTAAATCCCAACGTCAGCACATTCAGGAATAAAAGTTTGTTTGCAAAAGCCTCTAAACGGCACTTGTCTTTGACAGCAAAAGCCGCTATATCCCGAGAACCAATCAGAAGGCGCATTTCGAATCATACGTTTTCAATGTAACGGCGCGCTGATACGCCGGCTGTTATGAGGAGACTGTTTTATTCCGCTTCCGATTTAAGATTTTAAAAGATTAATTTGATGAACTGGATGAGTCTGTCCGACTGTCAGTGAAGGGCAAATGAAAACGTTCCTTACCTCAAAACTCATTGTACAGTCGGAAGTGTAACATGCATTCATAACGTCTTTTGCTTATTTCGTGGTTTCTAATTGCATCTTTAGTGATTTTTTAACTAATTATACTTGTCCCAATAGGTGGATTTAGAGGTTTTTGCAAAAAAAGCACAAGTGGATTTAGCTGGTTTTGACGCAAAAGAAAATCTACCTTCTTAAAAACCAAAAAATTGTCTAAAGTGACATTTTTGAAAAAAAGTTATTTTGTTTACTAGCTAATAACCTTTTCATTATCTATAAAACGAAATTACTGAACGTAATTATAGGACCCTGATAAAAAATGCTCATTTACAAAAAAAGAGGCCTGATGCATTTAGAGGGTTTTGCATCTAAACTCTTTATATATATATATATATATATATATATATATATATATATATATATATATATATATATATATATATATATATATATATATACTGTATATATATAAAAAAAACACACAATGATCACTGCAGGTTCTAGTAAGAATGTAACAATAACATATTTAAGTGGAGTAGTAAGGCATATGTCATCAGCACAAAGATTCGTGTTAAGTTATTTCATTACAAAATAACACATGAAAGACAAAGTTAGGCTATAACGTTAAGCCTTATTATGCAGTCAGAGACTGGCTCGGACGTATATTTTACCGATATGATAGTGCGCGCAAGAGAGCTGCTCAAAATCCTGGATAAGTGGGCCGTTTTTCGCAGTTACTGCTCATTGTGGTTATCAGAAAGTCTCCTCAGTGGAAATCTTCACCACGTTCACCGGGGATGATGTTTACACACGCTATGAAGTTTGCCACACCTCTTCATTCACAGCTTCATTCACAGCATCTACGCTTCGCAGAGGACAACAGCCAATCTCATGACTTTTCCATCGTTGCGTAAACGTGATTGGCTAAAATCTGCTCTTTGGTATTTGCATGGAGTGACCTAACTGCCATCTGTTTTCAGATATAAAGTTTACATGATTCTTTGACGCTGACATAAGAAAAAAAAACATTTTAAAAATGACTTTAAATAATCTGAGGGCAATTTCATTCAGTGAACCACCTTATTGTGTAAAGCTGCATGAAGTTCAGGTCAAACAAAAAGCATTCCGGCAGAGCATTAAAGTCGAGTAGTCGATTAGTATATATATATATATATATATATATATATATATATATATATATATATATATATATATATATATATATATATATAAACTAAAATGATTTTAAAATTAATTATATCTCAATAATTGGGGTCAATAATTAGAATAATGTTAGAATCATTTTGGATCCCTGTTTATATTCCTTCTCCCTGTATTATTATTAGAATATTTTATATTGCTATATTGATATATTTGATATTTTAGGAAAATGTTTAATTTTTAGAAAATCCTGTAAAATAAGGTTGGTAAAATAAAAGATAATTAATCATGTGAGGATTAAAGTGAGGTTATTAATGTTAAATAATAAGCTGCATTAGTAGGCTACATACAGTACATGCACTGTAAATCATGCAGTGTTTATTTAACTACTGTCCTGCTGCCAGTTTTGTTTTTTTTACCTTTTTAATGAATATTTTATGTCAATAATAATGAATTCTTAAATATAAAATGATATGTTTTCATCAGTTATACCCTATAATTGTTCCTAACATTTCTCAATAACTCTGCACGTGTATAACTGGCAGTATAATAACTAACGCCAAATTACATCCACCTCACACACAAACAAAACGTCTTTTTTCCTCTCTCTAACAAATAAATTCATAGAAACACTCAAAGTAATAACAGCTTCAGATAACTGCCGCCAGGGAAGTGAATTAATGTGTGACAGATATTTTTCATGGCTTAAGTTCAGTGAAGCTTCACCGTTATAAAAGTAGCCAAGCAGCACTTCTGTCTCCAGGTAATCAATTAGTGTTTGCTTCAGACTTAACAAGCTTGGATTATGTTTAAAACAGATCCTTTATGGGTTTGGAGACTATGAGAATTTGCTGCTGTTGCTGATGTCAAGCACCACGTTGTGTCAGGTGCAAATATGAGATCTTTCAACACTAACTTTTCATCTTAGGTGACCTACAGTATCCCAATTCATTGGTATTCCCACTGGAGCAATGCATTGTGAAAGGGCTAAATAAAATCCTGGCATTTATTTGTGTCAGGTATTCCATAAAATACACACAAAACATATTTCCTTTAGTTATATTGTTCTTAAAAGGGACTTGCTAGCAAGAAATCACTGTAAAATATAAAGAATTGTGTGGTATTGTGTGTAATTTTGTTGTGTGTTATTATGTCAATATGGTGTGTTACTGTGTTGTGCATTTTAGTGTTGTGTGTTATTGTGTTGTCTAAGGGTGCATTTACACTAGCACATTTGGTCAGCACCTGGATTTGTTTGACGTCAGAGTTTGGTACGTTTAGCTATTGTAAACGATATCTTCTGAACTCTCATACCCGAGTCCACCTGAAAGAGGTTGTCTGGGGTACGCTTTGCGGGACCTTTGGTCCGATTCACTTTAGAAATGATAGAAATAACAGAAGTGAAACGGCAACTGTACAACAAACTTTAGTTTTCATAACATTCATTCGTGGGTGCATATCTGTGATTCACCTATAGCTACCTTGGCGACAAGCAGGTCTGACCCAGTGGAAACACAGTGATTTTGTCTGCTCCAAAAATTACGTCTGTAGACATAGCATTACTGTATGTTCTGAATAATTTTAATATATTTTTTGAAGTAGATAGACGCAAGTCGCTCCCTGTAAACCAAAAACAAAAGATTCAGTAAAAGCAGAATTACCGTGATGTGCGTACGTCTTTCCAATTTGGCGCCTTTGCTTTCGTGGCCGTCACCTAGCAACAGCTGTACACACAACAGCAGCTTGATGACTCCAGTGTATCAGGGTCAAAGACGTTAGCTGTGTCTCATTTCAGAGGCTGCATCCCCCAAAGTATGCAGACTTCAAAGGTGAGTCCTTCGAAGTCCATACAGGCCAAACCGATCGTTTTGAAATGAGACGATCTAGCCTACAGAGGACAGATCTCGTCACCTAGCAACCATAACAGCTGCTGTTAATAAGCGGCAATAAAATTTGTAATTACTTTTTTTTTTTAAATGTGATTTCAAAAATTATTGTAAGCGATGTAAAGGCAAAGCGAGGTTTACAGAAGCTGGAAATATATTTCCTTTGATCCATACATGTACACGTAAACATGTAAAGTATCTATAAAATCATTCTTTAGTAAGACATGTGATACTCTTTTTGTTTATTAACATGTGTTTAGAAAAACAAGTAAAATAAACCTAATTCATACATTTGATACGGAGTTTTCTTTTTAAAATGTCCTGTTGTTATCAGCACGCAATGAATCTTGAGACATTCGATGCTGCGAAGGATTCACCAGTTGTGTCCTTCATTACATGGGAAACATTGTGAGGCTGCATTTGAAGGAGCCTTCGAATTTTGTCACGCCACGTTGACGCAGCGCACTTCGAATTTCGAATGCATCCTTCGGAGGATGCAGCCTCTGAAATGAGACACAGCTGTTAGAATACACAAGACATGTCACTCGTATAGTTTTGAATGGGGAAAAGTGGAACGGTCAATATGGTGAATGAAGCCCCGCCTACTAGTACAGGAGCCAATCATTTATTGTTATAGACTGACATTTCTCTGGGGGATAAGCTTGGAGTGCTTTTATGACAGTTTGGTGGTCAACAAACTATTGTTGAAAAAGGAATATATCTCTTTCTTTTGTCTCTTTTTATTTTCATTTAACAATTGTATTTGTATTGCTTAAGGTGATATATATTAACCAAACTTCTTCTGGAGTGTGACATGTTTTGCATACTAATGAAGCATTTTTGCAGAAGTAGATGAAGCTGATAGAAATGCAAAGGACTTATTGTCTAAAATTAACTTGAGCTCTGCAGCAAAACAGAATTTGCAGTTGAGAAAACTTGTGCTTTTGACGTTGTGCAGAGAGTTAGTAGAAAAAGAGGACGTATGTATGGGTGCGGCCAATGGAGGACTGGAGAATGATTGACAAGTGACGAATTCCACTAAACTCCACCAGTTAATATCAGCTATGTATAAAAGCACGAATCAGGAAATGAAAGTTGTTGCGGACCTCCTGAATGTAACTCTTGCATTGCATTGAGGATACCAGAATTCTGTGAATCGAATTATTCACTTGTCTCCAATAAATTACTAAGATGCTTGACATTGAAGAAAAACCTCTCCTGACCTTTTTTATTGAACACGCATGGAATTAATTAGATATTAATTAAATGAAGTAAAATGGCCGTAGTGTATGAGTGTGAATGTGAGCGTGTTTGGGTGTTTCCCAGTACTGGGTTGCGGCTGGAAGGGCCTCCGCTGCGTAAAGGTATATGCTGGATAAGTTGGCGATTCATTCCGCTGTGGCAACCTCTGATAAATAAAGGGACTTTCGGATCTTTTGCTTGATCGCATCGACTCAGTACATCACCAAATATGTAGTTCCAGTTCAGGTAAAATGTGAATGCGCTTTCACTTCAAACACTAGCGGATGCGCGGGGGATCACAGGACTGATCATGACGCGAAGATGACGATCACTGACAGATGGAGATTCAGCTGTGGGGAATAAAGGGTTAAAGTTCATTTTCACAACAACACCAAAGTATAGCCAACCCTGTGTTGTGTTTGCTACTGTAATTTTTCTGATGATTGATACAATAACCTACGCTGCAACGCGGGATTCGTCAGCCGTTTGCTATTGAAGGAGCAGCAGAGCCTATGGGACTTTGTCAGACTTTGACAGGGACTTTGTCAGTAACTTTTACAGTTCAAATGGACCAGTTTCTTCTTCCTCTGGATCATAACATGTAAGTCTATTTAAAATTGTTGCCTCGTTTTGTGTAGTTTGCAAAATATGTGTTTAATTGTCTGTTATAAGTTATAATGGCCCCGCGTGACTTGTAATCACGTATCAATTATAGACCAGTGCTTGTAGTTACAACTACATCCAAAGATGCTTCTCCTTCATTCACTTTTGGTGAATGTAGCCTTGGCCAGGAGGAGTTGATGTCATCAGGCGGTATCCAATGATCATTGGGTGTTTCAACCCTAAACCGCAACACCCTCAACATTGGTGGGTCAGCAGTGGTGGCCAAATCACTGCCCATCAACTCCCCCTGGCTTCCAGCTAAGCTCCTCTCTCCTGCTCCATAACCAGCAAGAAGCTCTCTCTGCTGCCTCCCCCATCCTGCGAATAGTTATTTTTCTCTCCCTCCCCATCACTCCAATGGCTGTAAGCATCCTCCATACTGACTGGGCAGGGAATCCTCTACAGCCGACCTCGACTGGGAAGAGCCATGCCTGCCAACCTTTCTCCCTGCAGTCATGCAAGAGGTCCTGGTATTTGGCGCTCTTCCTCTCAAATGCTAGCTCACAACCCTCTTCCCATGGGACTGTAAGTTCGATGAGAATGATCTTCTTTGCCTCTTCAGACCACAGTACTGCATCTGGCCTCAGGGTTGTCTGGATAACCGGGGGGAATTACAGTCTTTCCCTCAGGTCTACCTTCATTTCCCATGATTGGGCCTTTTGCAGCAGATTGGTTCTTGTTGTTACTGGGTTTGGTGGCTTTTGACCCGCTCTTACAAACTTGATTGATGGTGTTGCTCTCCCATGTGGTTGGTGTTTCTTGCGTCTCTCTTGCTCCAGGGTGTTAGCGAGTGTCATGAGCACCTTGTCATGGCACCACCTGTATCTACCTTGGGCAAGTGCTATTTTACACCCAGACAGGATGTGTGCCATAGTACCCCTCTCCCCACAAAGCTTGCACAATGGGTCTTCTCTTAAGCCCCACTTGTGCAAGTTTGTCGGGGTTGGGAGTGTGTCATACACTGATCTTATCATGAATGAGATGCGGAAAGGTTCCAATCTCCACAGATCTTCCCATGTGATCTATCTCTCAGGTTAAATCTTTATGGGGCTGTTCACATATCGCATCCAAAACTACGTTAAAAATGTGACGCGTGCTTCTTCCTTTACCGATTTAAATGCTTTTATGAACTCATGATCTTCTGCTGTTTGCCTTTGCTATGGCCACCATCAACTGTTCCTCACATGCGCTGCCCGGCCAGTTTTCAAAATAGTTCAACTTTTGCCACTGTGTGGATTAATACTGAATGTGTGTCATTGTTATTTGGGGTTAGGTTTAAGAATATAGTAATATGCTGATATTTAACTGCATTGCTTTATTGCATTCCTGCATTGGGCTCTTATACTTTCTGCTACTTCATACTGTAGCCGTGGTGGGCATTTCTCTCTGTCTCATCCTGAATGTAGTCAACCAATCGTAATAGACTGGGTCATCGGTCTAATCAGCGCAGATTAGCTTCATGACAAGGAGGGGTTTGGGAACAAATGAATCGCTGAATGATTCATATGGGAGTCACTGGGATAATTAAGTAAAAATAAATGCATATTATAAGATAATGAAAGTGTTTTTGACCTTGCACGCATATCAGCATGTTATTGGAGACCCCCAAAACCAAAATATGACCTTTTTTAATCCAAAATAGGGGCTCTTTAATGTTTGTCAAACTTAGCCAGACCTAGTCTATTTTTTTTCTTCACATCTCTTTTGTCCCTAGGTCACCTTTACTTGTTATTGAACTCTGCAGAACCATTAAGCTACACCCATCACAACATAGTGATTACCAAACACTATAACCAGAAATAGAAAGCTCAAAAAGCCAATGCAAACTACACACTCACCAGCCTATTAAAAAAAAACTGGTTATTAAACCTTAACATTATATAAGTGATGTTATATAAGGCCAACAGACTACTAAAAATACAGGCTCTTTCAGCTTGACCTCATATATACAGTAGGGCAGTGAAACATTAATAGATAAAAGGTGGGCTCGAAAATTAAAACATTTATGCAACTGCTTTGTGTGCATAAATCCGTGAACTCTTCAACTTTTGCTCTAATGTACTCTCAAAAAAAAAAAAAAAAAAAGAATCACGATTAAGTGTAGTATTAACTGTTATTGATTTTATTTCATTTGTCAGGTTTTTTTAAATGCATGTTGTCAGATTCCTTTAGAATCAATCGAATGCTATTAGATTTAATCAGTTACAAAATATGAATATGGTATAAATATATCTAGCCGTAAAAAAAGTCAGACCTGAATTCTATGAGATGGTTTACTTAATATTTGGGGGTAAAATTAATGCAGCTCCATACTCCACACATTAGATTAAATCCAATGTGATTTAAATTAAAATGAAGAAAACACGTTGAATTCATTGATATTATTAGATTAATCTTGCTCCTATTTGTTTGATTTATGTTTAACTAGCAAATATAAATAACATAAAGTTTATTAGTTCAATTATGTTAAACGTATGTAATCCAAATTAATGGAAAATTTATACGGAATCAGAATAAATAAATCTTATTTGTTAGGCCTAAATATTTTTTTGGAGTGTAGGGTACTAGTTCCCTTTGGTTGACTTGGTGTGGATTGAAACAATGTCGCTGTGTATGTTTAACCAGCAATTGTTGGTTAGTCTACACTAAAAACACTTGCTGTTTGTTCAAACTATATATTTAAAACAAGCTTTGGGCAACTTAATTGTTTTATGTTTAGTCTACTTAAAATTGTTAAAACTAGTAAGTTGACTTAAAGGTGCAGTATGTAAGTTTGACACCTTGTGGTTGAACTGGGTATTGGACCTCTGGATTAAAACACATTTTTGGCCTGTTTCCACTGAGTGGTACGGTACGGTATGCTGTTATGTCTGTTTCCACTGAAAGCACTAAAAGCAAACCATACCGTACCACTTTTTGGATACCCTTTTGGAACAAAACAAAACAAAACGGTACCAAAAGGCAGAGCAAGACGCGCAGCTGAACGATATTGGTTTACAGAGATACATCACTCACTCATGCAACAAGCCATGAGAATGAAAACAAAGGAACCACCATTTTTAAAAATACAGCCTAAACATTACACCGTAATAATATATACATATAATAACAAGCCATGGTTGACCCAAGCTTAAACAAACCTTGTTGTCATCTTGATGAACAGCCACAAAGCCAAAAAGAAGAGCAGAACTACCCTGTGCCCCGTAACGTTAGTTGTTTACAAGGTCGTCTAAAACGCGAGCGGTTTTGCTTTCTCACTTGCGCTCGCAAGGCATCAATATTTGACATAACAAACTTCTTGAGCTGATGATAATATTGTGTGTATGATTATTGAAGTGCTTCTGACACCCAATTCTTTTAGAAATGGACAAATGCCAGAGTGAAACGCAAAAAAACAAAGGAGAAGCCGGAAAAAACAAAGAAGCAAATGATTGTTTCAGCAACCTAAAACATGAACAAACTGCCATGTTTAACTATTATCGCCGCCTTTTGGACTATTATGAACTGACGGAATTACTTTCTAACAAGAGGTTACATGTGCTGGTGAAGATTAAAGATACAGATGAGAGGTTTGCACTGACTGTCGCTTATATGTTTTGTGTTGCTTTTGAACCCAAATAAGGATTAAATGTATGCTGTGTGTAGTTTATCTGGAATTGGTAACATATTGGAGACCGTAAGGGTCTGTATGTGTTCATATATGTAGCATTTATTTATTTATTTTATTCATATAATTGCAGACGTTACAGTATTTCGCTATCATTGATCTGCAGTTATAATCAAATCTTGTTCATAGAAAGGTTAGTAATGAACATTTATACACGTTTCAAAAGTATTTATGTGTATAAAGCATCTGTTTTGTGAGAAGTGCTTCTCACATGATATGTGAACAACCTGTACAGCTTTACTTTGACATTTCCTCGAGCGACTAAAACTTTCTGTCACACCACGCCCACCAAAAGGGTACCAGTGTTACCCTTTTGGCAGTGGAAATGCAAGCCTGATAAAGGTGACCGGTACCGACCCGTACTGTACCTTCCCACTCAGTGGAACCAGTGGACTATTTCAAACAATCGCAGGTTGCCAGATTGATACGATCTTGCCTGACTATCAAGCCTAAAGACTGATTAAAAGCAATGGCACACTATAGAAGGAATATTTTCCATACTAAAAGGAGTTTTTGTCCTAACCAAGACCTGAAAATTCTATTTTAGAAGTGGCTTCTATTTCTCACAAGTGAACAACAGGATGATCTATGATCACCTCAGGTACACCTCATGTGCTTTATTCAGTGTTAAATGCTAATAATGTTAGTTTAGATGCCATTTTACCTGACATTTATTGACATATACTGATAGCAGCAGCAGATAGTTCACCTCAGATCTTCAAAATAAAATAAACTGTTTGAACTATGACTGAAAACCAACACATATCAGTGACTCAGCATGTACATATAATAATGTTAAAGAGTTTTCATATGTATTACAGAACAACTATGGTGAAAAATCTACTTTTCAAGCTGTTTGGACAGACATATGCGTAGGTACTGTATCGTGTAGACCGTCAAATTGGGGTGATATAAACACACCCAGTCCTTTTTTTTTTCAATTTAACAACATAAAAACGGTGGACCAATTGGAGAGGTTTTGAGACTGACCTCAACTTGACGTAGGAGTGCGGTCCCCCCGCCCACCGAATTGATTGACAGCTGCTTATTAACATGTCTCCATAGTAATGTGTATAATCATATCAACAAGACAGGACGTGCGCAAAGCAACCGGGAATAAAAGATCTGCTCAGTTTGCTCGGATCATCAGTCATCAACAAATGTGATCGGGAGTGAGTTTTACAAGTTTAAACCGTTTTAAAAACAGTGCATGTTTGTAATTACAGCAATTTGCTTCAGATTTACTTCATCACCACAACCGCGTGTCAGAACAATTATAAAAGAAGACGCTTCAACCTCAGTTTGTGGACGTTAAATCAGGAAAGAAGCAGCAGATAGTTCACCTCAGATCTTTAAAATAAAATAAACTGTTTGAACTATGACTCAAAACCAACACATATCAGTGACTCAGCATGTACATATAATAACGTTAAAGAGTTTTCATATGTATTACAGAACAACTATGGTGAAAAATCTACTTTTCAAGCTGTTTGGACAGACATATGTGTAGGTACTGTATAGTGTAGACCGTAATATTGGGATAATATAAACACACCCAGTCCTTTTTTTTTCAATTTAACAACATAAAAATGGTGGACCAATTGGAGAGGTTTTGAAACTGACCTCAACTTGACGTAGGAGTGCAGTCCCCCCGCCCACCGAATTGATTGACAGCTGCTTATTAACATGTCTCCATAGTAATGCGTATAATCATATCAACAAGACAAGACGTGCGCAAAGCAACCGGTATTAAAAAGATCTGTTCAGTTTACTAGGATCATCAGTCATCAACAAATGTGATCAGGAGTGAGTTTTACAAGTTTAAACCGTTTTTAAAACAGTGCATGTTTGTAATAAATTACAGCGATTTACTTTAGATTTACTTCATCACCACATCCACGTGTCAGAACAATTATAAAAGAAGACGCTTCAATCTCAGTTTGTGGACGTTAAATCAGGTTTATTTTGTACATTAACATAACTGATATTCATTCAGCAGTGGATATTAACCTGTGTCCTGTCACATTTGCATGCAAAAACAGTGCAAAACTAAACGCGCGTGCTGTCTGTGTGTGTGTGTGTCCGCGCTGTGCGTGTGTGAGTTTGCGCTGTGTGTGTCATTTATTGCCCTTGGTCCGAACCAAATAAAGCCAACTACAAATGTGAAAGCACCCTAAATCAAATAGTTAAGTGGTCCAGTAAGCTGACCGGGGTGTCACTAGCCAATCTAGAGGCTGTGTACACCAGGCAGCTAAAAAGAATCACAAATTCAATTTTAAGTGACACTGCTCATCCCCTACACTCAGAGTTTCAGCTCCTTCCTTCTGGTCGCAGGTTTCTAGTATTAAGCTGTAGAACGAAACGATACAAAAATAGTTTCATACCAGCAGCCATTAGAGATTTATATAAGGCATAGACTAAAGCAGAGGTGTTTCGGTGACTTTAGATTTTAGATTGTTTTAAACATTTTTTTTTTTTTTTTTTTGGGGGGGGGGGGGGGGGGGGGGGGGCACTTGAAGTGATTACTTATTCTTTATAGGTGTTTTTATGTTTTAATGTTCATTTGTTGTTGTTACTATGTGAGCTTTTTTTGTGTGGCACTGTTATGAGATGAGGACTCTTGACTGCAAACCAAATCTACCTTCGGGTATTAATAAAGTAACCTACCTATCTACCTAAAGTGGCAGTGGGCGGGTTAAAAGAAACAAAACAAAGACAGCTGTTCCAGCACGTAACTCGCATTTTCAAAGCAGAATATCTGACTTCAGCATTGTTTTTCAAGAATATTCACTTAGCATGTTCCTTAAATATCTATAAACATATTATTGTATTTTATGCTTAGAAGAGTCAAAATCGTACACACAGCACCTTTAATTCCTTCATGTTGTCCCAACACAAATCGGTTGTGTGGAACCCAGCATTTTTTCAGTGTATGGGCTAGAGCTTCAAAAGTAAAGCCAATCAGGAGAATAATGGTGTATGAAACCTACTGAGCTGCATGTGTGTGTGTGTATGTGTGATTATGACCTTTCTCTGTTTGCAGGATAATTCCCCTTTTTGGCCCTGTGCTCTGCCGGGCCCCGTTACTCCAAACAAACAGAGCTGGCATTCCGGAGGGCTTTAAGCTAATGTAGAAACACTA
This sequence comes from Danio kyathit, assembly GCA_903798195.1. Classification (NCBI taxonomy): domain Eukaryota; kingdom Metazoa; phylum Chordata; class Actinopteri; order Cypriniformes; family Danionidae; genus Danio; species Danio kyathit. Next base: position 52,278,239 of record LR812536.1, read on the forward strand.
TCCTCCAGCTTTAAGAGCGCATGTTAATGCCCGCATCTGCGGTGGACAGGCTCAGCTACTGCAATCACACTGGCCTCGCAGAGCCACAGCTCTTTCCTTATTAGCAGGCCTGACAACACCCCGTAGACAGAGCAGAGGGGATTAGACTGGACTCTAGAGAGAAAAGACAGAAGCACTCAGTCCGGACCGCCCGTACATGTGTATTGAGCAACTCTCACTGGGTTTTAAAGAAGGATATGAGCAGTGCCAGACTGGCTGTGACTCAAACTGAGAGAAAAAAAAAAAAGTGAGAAATATCTGGTGGTGTCAGTGTGTGGTAAAAGATGTCCTTACAGAAAAACGTTTGATTTAGCAACAACATTTTTGACATAGTGGCACTGATAATTTTGCCTTGTGCTTTTATTTGTTTTGTTTTATTAATTTGTTTTATTATTAAACTATAAATCATTGACGACCATTCTATTTTGTAAATAAGAACGAAAGAATAAGACACTTTATATTAGGATAATATTATATTTTTTTTCACTTTATATTTGATTTATTTATATTTGTAATATGTTGAAGATTTAGCAACATGTTTGGCATAGTGGCACTTGTACAGAAATAACTTTGGCTTTTCTATTTTCTTTTTTATCTTAGTTTAATTTAATATTTAATGTCATTTTATTTATTTTATTTTATTAAAATTTTGTTTTGTTTTGTTTGTTTAATTTAATTTAATTTAATTTAATTTTATTTTATTTTATTTTATTTTATTTTATTTTATTTACGTTTGCTTTGTTTTATTTTATTTAAGTTTTGTTTTATTTTGTTTTAATTTAGTTTTATTTTATTTCAAATTTATTGTGTTTTTTTATTTTAATTTAATTTAATTTTTGTTTTGTTTTGTTTGCCTTGTTTTGTTTTGTTTTGTTTTGATTTAATTTAATTTACATTTTGTTTTGTTTTAATTTTGTTTTGTTTTATTTACATTTTATTTTGTTTTGTTTAATTATATTTTTTTTATTTACATTTTATTTTGTTTAGTTTGTTTTGCTTTATTTTATTTAAATTTAATTTTGTTTTCATTTAATTTTGTTTTGTTTTGTTTGCCTTGTTTTGATTTGTTTTGTTTTGTTTTGTTTTGTTTTGTTTTGTTTTGTTTTGTTTTGTTTTGTTTTGATTTAATTTAATTTAATTTAATTTAAATTTTGTTTTGTTTTAATTTTGTTTTGTTTTATTTACAGTTTATTTTGTTTAATTAAATTTTTTTTATTTACATTTTATTTTGTTTAGTTTGTTTTGCTTTATTTTATTTTAATTTAGTTTTGTTTTCATTTAATTTTGTTTTGTTTTGTTTTGTGTTTTGTTTTATTTTATTTTATTTACATTTTATTTTGTTTTGTTTATTTATGTTTATTATGTTTATTTATTTTATTTTATAAAAATAATTATTAAAGACTATCTAAAGGCATTCTATTTTGTGAATATATTATAGGCATTGGAATTCTGGACCCTATGCACTGTTTTTTACTCCAGGTTTTTGGTAGAAATCCCACTCGGGTATTTCTCCAAACCTCTGGGGTCTGTGCACTTTGGAAAAAGCTAAATACAGGTGTAAACAAGGTCTAAAACATTCTGAAACATTCTAGAAGATGTCAACAATGTAACAGTCAGATTGCTTATAGTGTAAACTCATATGCCTATTGACCCAACAGAAAGCAAGAAACAAGATATACCAAGATATGCTTTGCTGCATTGTAGCTGCCATCCACATCCTTTTTACTCACTTGCCAAAAATGACCATTCTTGATATTTGGTGTTGTATGCAAATTAAGGTAATATTTAAGTAATTACTACTACTGTGAAAGTGTGAGCTGTTCTAACCTATTGCATGAAATGCTTGACTGAGTTCCACATTGGCATGTAACAAGTAAAAAAATAACAAGTAAACTAATAATATTTTTAATTACTATTATTTTCATTCAGTATGAAATTCAAAATTATTTAAATAATTAGGATTGCCAAATCACCCACACTGTTCTCAAAGTATACGATGTATAGTATGTTACATATTAAATTCACTTACTAATCTTGCCTATGAAAAGTTACATCTAATCTATGCCAATTGATGTCATGACCATTTAAAAAACAGTAAAAGCAACTAACATTATGGACACAAACCTTTTATAATGCACATGGTATATGTTTGGCAATAACTTAAGATTTGTAATGTATAATAAAAATGGATATTAAGTAAAGATCATGTTCTGTGAACACATTTTGTAATTTTCCTACAGTAATTATCTCATAAAACACAGTAATGTGCATTTCAAGCACTTCATTTAAACAACTTTAAAGTTTTCAATTTCACATATTGTGTCTTTTACACATACAAATTCATCGTTTCTAAAGGAGTTCACAAATAGGCAAGCGCTCGTGTTTTCCAGACACACCCAGTTGAAAACATCTCAACTCGTCAGAATGTAAGCGCACCGCGAGACATGTGACTAGAACTAACCAGCTTCATACTTTGCATGGAATATACACATTTCAGTAATAACGGTAGACTAGTTACCTCAGACAAACAGTGCACCCAAACAATGAGAAAACGGTTGATAGTTGCCTATAGCAATGACAGACACCACGTGAGCGCAAGTGCAAAGCATGTTAAGTTTGGGGGTGAGTTTGAATTTCCACACGCTTTTAAAAGCGATATATGAAAGGCCCCTATGTCTGTATCTAAGCTGATGCACCTCTTACGGACAGGATGGAAAATTGTTGGGCACAAGTTTTGTATGAGAATTGTGAATCAGGTGGAAAGGATTCTCAGTGATCTAACTCATTTTTGTATTCACAATATGAATTGCTTTCCTCTGGTAGGAGATATCGGGCTCTATTTTAACGATCTAGGCGCAAAGTCTAAAGCGCAGAGCGCAAAAGCATTAAGAGCATGTCTGAATGCACTTTTGCTATTTTAAGGACTGAAAAATACGCTCTGCGCTGTGGCGCATGGTCTAACAGGGTTGTGCTTATTCTCTTAATGAGTTATGGGTTTGTTTTGAGAATAAACCCATCAGAGTCTCATCTCCCATCCTCTTTAAGAGTCAGTTGCATCACGCCATGGCGCATTTGCTATTTACATGGCAATTTTGTAAGTGGAAAAACTAAAAGCTTCACTAGCTAGAAAACAGTTAAACAGAGCATCTGCAGCGCAAGGATAAAGAATGAGCCTTCTGCAATCGGCCTTTACTTTCACTTTCTTTCTTTCATGGATAAGGAAACGGTACTGTACGCACTCCGCTAAACACATCCATTAGCCTACATAATTAATTTCGTTTAAGCACAAAGATTTATTTCAAAACTTTTTCTCAATTCAGTTCTAATTTCCAGCAAATTAATAAATGAACAATAATAACGAAGACTAGAGTTATATCCAAACACACGTGCTATGCCCCATATGGTCCAAAACAGGTGGACAAATCTAAGCTTGTATTTAATAAAACAAATATAAATATGCATATAATAAATAATTCTACTAATAATAATAACATTATACAAAAGCAAGTTGTCATGAATAAACTAAAAAAAAGCCCCCTGAGATGCAGAAGGCATGGAGGTTTTTACATTTATGTAGAAAGTAATAATTTTTGTAATATTTTATTCCTTTAATTCTTTTTCATTTGTAAATATACTTGTGTATTGCTGTACATCCTGCGTGTATTAAGCAATGTGTAAGCGAGGCAAACAACTAATGCGCTCTGCGCTGGACCTTAGACCTGCTTAGTTCCTTAAAATAGCAACACGCCAACAATGAGTCTTAACACACCTCTTTTTTAGACCAGAAGAACAATGAGTCCAAAAAGTTTTGCAAATGGATTTGCTATTTAAACAATGTGGCGGAAAATGGGAAAATTAAGGTTGCGTTGGTCTGAAAATAGCAACACATCGGGGCAAACATGTCTTTCGCCTTACTGAGCCGGGTGTATGATAGGACCCATAAAATCCTTTGTAACTGTTTCAGTTATTATTATTACAATACCACATATTATTATTGTGACTACTGTATTTTGCACTGTTTTTAGAGTATGTTTTTATTGTATGTCTATAGCAATATGGAGATGCCCATGATAAATTTCCTGTCAAGGACAATAAAATTTACTACTATTCAGATCTTTTTTTGAACCCTCAATTTCCAGATATTGAAATAAATTGACACTCATGACTAGTTTTGTGCTCTAGTGTCATGAGATCTTGCATTTGAAAAAAATAAAAAACACAAAAGGATTATTTAAATAATCTAAAAGACACATTTTTGTATGAACCAATTAACAGAAAATACAGACTGCACAAAATGTGGCCCGGTCCGTTTAGCTTCACCTTAAGTGCCTTACTGCACCATCGACTTTTGTTTAGCTTTTTTTTTTATTATTTTCATAATCGACATTATGCCATAAATGTTGTCGATAAAGCTTAACTTGTATTGAACCTGGAATATTACTTTAAAAGCTGGATTATGTCCAGTATGTTGATCCAGAACACAGAGCTGAAGGTCATTGCTGAGCGCCACACACACACACACACAGCTTTGATAGTACTATGGCAGCACTCTGTCTTTGTGATAACAGATAACCTATGATTTACCTCAGGGATCTGACAGCTTTACCCTGAGAGACAATGGCTCATGTATAGACCCGTCTGCAAGAGGCGTGTGGTGAGACAAGAAGGTGGAGTTTCTGTCTTTGCTGACTCCATCTGTTCAATGTTAAGACTGACACACTCATATACAAGCAGACTGAACCAGAATGAGCAAAACAGCTTCATCACGCCGAGTGTCAGTCTGTAAATGCATGAGTCACTCTTTCTATAAATGTGGATTTGAGGTTAAAAACCAGGGAACTTCCCCCCCAAAAATAAAAATAAAATAGATCAAACACACCCACGCTTGAATCCTTTAATAACCTGAGAGAACCCGTTTTGTGGAAGATAAAATATGTCCTAAATCCTTTCTCTTTTATTTTTGCTAAAGTGTTCTTTTTGAGTTTCTTTGCAATATCTGCTCCATCTCTGAAGCCAAGTTTGGATGTACTCCTGAACAGGTGATCAATAATAGGGACTGTAGTGGCGAGAGAAAGAGCGAGCGAGAGGGAGAGAGTTCTCAAAATATCACAGGAGCTCAGGCGAATAGGTGCTGTATATATACAGTTGAAGTCAGAATTATTAACCCCCTGAATTATTGGCCCCACTGTTTATTTTTTCCCCAATTTCTGTTTAACGGAGAGAAGATTTTTTCAGCACATTTCTAAACATAATAGTTTTAATAACTCATTTCTAATAACTGATTTATTTTATCTTTGCCATGATGACTGTAAATAATATTTGACTAGATATTTTTGAAGACACTTCTATACAGCTTAAAGTGACATTTAAAGGCTTAACTAGGTTAATTAGGTTAACTAGGCAGGTTAGGGTATTTAGGCAAGTTATTGTATAATGATGGTTTGCTCTGTAGACTATCGAAAAAAATATATAGCTTAAAGGGGCTAATAATTTTTACCTTAAAATGGTTTTAAAAAAAATTAAAACAGCTTTTATTCTAGCCAAAATAAAACAAATAAGACTTTCTCCAGAAGAAAAAATATTATCAGACACACTGTGAAAAATTCCTTGCTCTGTTAAACATCATTTGGGAAATATTTAAACAAGAAAAATGAATTCAAAAGGGTGCTAATAATTTTGACTTCAACTGTATATATATATATATATATATATATATATATATATATATATATATATATATATATATATATATATATATATATATATATATATTAGAGATGCCACATCTCTCAATACAATATTGATACGACATCCACAACATCCACGGTTCAATACGTGCTTGTGAATTGCGTTTTTTTTCCGGTTTTACGTTTAAATATTTTATGTGCGTTTTATTTCTCTCCGAATTGACTGTTTGTGTGTGCCTGTAAGTCTACGAGCTGAGGTGAGGAAACTCCTCCCCGCGAGTAAATATTCAATCACTATGCTCTAAAGTTAGGGGGCGCTCCACCATCATTCCACACTTTAACATGGCGAGCGGCAGTGACGTGAAGGAGCAATAAAATGCCGGTGTCTTTCAAATCCGCGGTGTTGGGACATTTTGGTTACACGTATAGACTAATCGAACGGAAACACTTCCAACATGACTGCACATCTGCGGCGCCATCACCCAGCAATATCACTGTCTGAAGGCAGAATAGCAGAGAAGGTAATAAAGACCTCCATAAAACAACAATCCCTCACTGAATCCTTCCAGCAAACATTTCCAACTGGTTCCGAAAGACATATAAAAATAACAAAGGCAGTGTTGAGTTTAATTAAGATGGTTTATTTATATTTACTGAAGTACAAATGTGTTTATTTGAAATTTATGTTCATTAACTTCACATGCATGTTTATTTTTAAAATGTAGGAATTTGTGTTCACCAGTTTGTACATGGGCTACCAGCAGCTGTGAGATTTCAGTGTTAATTTTTTTATTATACAATACACTACGAACTAGTGTAACTTTCTTGGCTTTGAAGTAAAATAAAGGAGTATTGCAATAAATCATTTTTATTTTTTTCTCTTTCTTACTGTTTCTATTGCATAAGCATAGAATAACAAAAAAAAAAAAAAAAAAACACTTATGTGTTAAGCCATCAGAACTGAACCGAACCGAAAACCGTGTTAAAAAACCGAGGTATGTATTGAACCGTAAGCTAACTGTATTGTTGCATCCCTAATATATATATATATATATATATATATATATATATATATATATATATATATATATATATATAATTATATAGAATTATTAACCCCCTGAATTATTGGCCCCACTGTTTATTTTTTCCCCAATTTCTGTTTAACGGAGAGAAGATTTTTTCAGCACATTTCTAAACATAATATATATATATATATATATATATATATATATAAACCAAGCCATGAGAAGACATTAATTTCATGTTTTGTTGACGGTAGACTCTTGACAAGCAGGAAAGAGTAAGAGTTGGCCCTCTAATGAAAATGATTGGTTCAAATCCCAGACTGGTGAATCATGTAGAGGAAAATTACTGTACTCCTGTATCATCACTGCTTCATTGACCACAGGATTAGAGCAGGAAGTGAACTGTACAGGGCAGTATCCTGTAAGTAACGGTGGGCATTTGATAAATGACTAAAAGCTGTATCAGCCATTAAACAGTTAGGCAATGACACATAGTGTGTGAACATTATATAGCTTTTGTAGGTTTGGTCTGAAAACTGCTCTGTGTTTTACACACTTTTTTTTATCTATCTGGCAGATTTTGACATCTAAATTCTTGTTGTGTCAGGGTTCATTTTACACCAGGAAAGTCTGTTAAATTGTCTGAAAAAGTTAAATTTTGAAAACTGCTTTGTGTTTTACACACTTTTTTATATAGATTTTGTTCAGTAGTTCTTTTTTCTGTTTATCTATCTATCTATCTATCTATCTATCTATCTATCTATCTATCTATCTATCTATCTATCTATCTATCTATCTATCTATCTATCTATCTATCTATCTATCTATCTATCTATCTATCTATCTATCTATCTACACTGTAAAAAAAATCCGTAATTTTACAGTTTATTTCCGGCAGCTGGGGTGCCAGAAAAAAAACGTAAAATAACGGCCGTTAAATTACAGAAATTTACCGTAAAATAATGGACATTAAATCACAGTAATTTCTTTAAATTTAAATTTCTGGTAAATTTCTGTAATTCAACCTCTGTTATTTTACAGTAAATTTCTGTAATTTAACAAACGTTATTTTATGGGAGTTTTTTCGGCACCCCAGTTGCCGAAATAAACCGTAAAATTACAGATTTTTTTTTACAGTGTACACTACCTGACAAAGATATTGTCGCCTATCCAAGTTTTAGGAACAACAAATAATATCTTGACTTCTAGTTGATCATTTGGTATCAGAAGTGGCTTTTATGAAAGGCAAAGGCCTCTAGATTACGCTTAATTTACCAAAGTAAAATATGATCATGCCTTGATTATTAATTATTTAATTAGGACAGTAAGGTCTGACTTTGCTTAAGCAAAAGTCTTGTTACTTAACAGAAATAATCTACAGTATAGAATATAAAGTCATGGTGCAGTGGAAAAAGAATTAATATTGTGTATGACGACTCCCATGAGCTTGGACGACTGCATTCATACATCTCTGCAATGACTCAAAGAACTTATTAATAAAGTCATCTGGAATGGCAAAGAAAGCGTTTTTGCAGGACTCCCAGAGTTCACAAAAGGTCTGGTTGCAAACAGGCTTGCATTCTCAGGCACATGTGCTATTAACGTTTACACCTATTCTAACAATAAAACCTACCCCTCGCAGTGACATCACTTTCAGAGGGAGGATGGGAGTGCAAGTGCACTATTGAAATGATGTGCACCAAAAGGGGAAACTAACTTGAGTTCAATTCAATTAAGCCAAACAAGACAGGTCGTCACCATAGAATTATAAGGTTCTATCTGACATCTTTATCAAAATTGAGTTATTGACATATTCTTATTAAATGACAACTTATTTACATTATGGGATGTTTTTTTTATGTTGTTTACATTTTAAGACTTTTTATTTAAAAAACAAATGTTACACACATACTCTTTGCTATATGGAATGCAAAAACTTTGAAGCTCAATATCTCAAAATCATTCAGAACGCAGATAGAACCTTATAATTCCAAGCTGACGAGGTGTGAATACATTTTTTAAAAAAAACAAGCCAGACTTCACCTTCTTCCAGACCAATCCTTTAATATTGTGTTATGTCATCGAGAAGGTGGAGCTGATTTTCTGAAACAAGAGTGTACACAAACAACTGCTACTAAACCTTTTTGTACTGGGTCGCCATCTCAGGGAAAATCATTAAGGCAGACGTACTGTATCCATAGCTCTACATGTACACTTCCCTCACTCTATAACTTTACCTACAAACTCCAGTGATGTTATCCCTCTTTCATTTCATCATGTTTGAAAGCTTCTTAAAGTAATGCTGATACTGGACAACATCAAAGATATGACTTAAAGTTCACTCAAATCTGAAACATATACCGTCATTTACTCTAACTTTACTTGTCACAATCCTGTTTTTCTTTCTTCTGTACAACACAAAAGCAGATATTTGACAAAATGTTGGAAAGCATTGGTAACAATTTGCTTTCATAGTGTTTTTTTTTTCTACTACGCAAGCCAATAGTTATATCAAAAAAATATATATTTGCGTGTCCAACAGAAAAATGAAACTCATAAAGGAGAGTGAGTAAAAAAAACTTAAGCTGTTATATGGACGACTTATAAAAATCAAATATGCTAGTCTTTCTGTCAAAATGTTGTGAAGCTTGCCTCGCGTATTAGTTGTCGACCTCTGTGACACAATACAACATAAAACTCTCAATTCTACAAAAGTGTCAAATTCTTCAATAAACATTTAAGTGTTCATGGAAGAGATGTGTTTTAGCCGTTTCTTGAATACTTCAAGGTCGTCATTCCACTCAAGCATCAAAGTCTTTAACTCGATGCGAGCAGTGATCAGCATCTAATGAAGAGAATTACCAACAGGCTCTCTTGGGCTAAATGAAGACCGGTCATGCTGCTGTGCTCTGAATCATTTCAAGAGATTTGATTGCATATGTTGAACATCCAAGCAGAAGACCATTACAATAATTTGGATTTAAAATAAATCCCTGGGTTTAAGGACAAGGCTTAAAGCTAGTCCTAGACTATATTGCATGTAAAGCTAACTTCCAGTTACATAAACAAAACAAATATATCTCTGACATAGAATAATTTCAAGATACACACCAGTAATGTGTTTTTCTAAGTCAGTTTTCAAGAGTTCACACTTAGCTGATGATTGATTATAAAGCTTGTTTGGCATGCTGTCCCAGGAGAGAGCCCTGAGCTCATAAGATCCTTGAGGCCAGGGCTCCCTCCTGTTTGCAAGGCGAGAGGGGAGTTTGAGCTCAGGTAGATTTCGAGAACTCCCCTGCTGTAGTAGCTAATGAACAGATAGTGATTGAAGAGATAACTGCTTACTAGGAGCATGTCTATGTTGCCGATTTTGGGCAAAACTGGTGGCAAGTGGCATCTTGGCAGCTGCATGCTTGACTTTTCTCAGTTCATGGGCAGTTATTTTGCGCCTTGGTTTTTGGTTTGGTTTTTCCACACGCTTGCGACCCTGTTGACTATTTTGAATGAAACGCTTGATTGTTTGACGATCACGCTTCAGAAGCTTGGCAATTTTAAGAGTGCTGCATCCCTCTGCAAGATATCTCACTATTTTTGACTTTTCGGAGCCTGTCAAGTCCTTCTTTTGACCCATTTTGCCAAAGGAAAGGAAGTTACCTAATAATTATGCACACCTGATATAGTTTGTTGATGTCATTAGACCACACCCCTTCTCATTACAGAGATGCACATCACCTAATATGCTTAATTGGTAGTAGGCTTTCGAGCCTATACAACTTGGAGTAAGACAACATGCATAAAGAGAATGACGTGGTCAAAATACTCATTTGCCTAATAATTCTGCACTCCCTGTATGTATATGTATATATATATATATATATATATATATATATATATATATATATATATATATATATATATTTATATATACACACACACATGCATGCATACATACATATATACATAGTCCATTGTTGCAGTTTTACAAAAAAGAAAGATATTGAGAAGAAAAATTGCCAATAAAGTCACTAAAATTACCCAATTTGCTCTCTGCTGTTCTTGCGCTATGTTAAACTTTTGGTTAAGCAACAATTGATTGGGACAGGATATTAATAATAATTGCAGTATTTTCATAGCAATTTAAACTACCCCTTCAATATGTACAAGAAGAAACAAAAAGGAGCTTTGACTGCATATACTCTTAGGAAGCATGTCTAAGCACATCAATTATGCCAGGTTTCCACTTTTTAGTTGTGCTTGAATGTAAAGCGGCCCTCCTATGAATTGTCTGTCACTGATATGGCTGCCCGTCAAATTGAGTTTGAGACCTCTGGTTTAAATTGTACAGTGTGTTCTTGCCATAAGGAAGAGCCCGATCTTCCAAAGGTTCAATGTGAACCAGTATGACCTTGATGCCTTTATAATGTGGTCTTTGAAGCTCAACTGGTCATCAAAGATTAGCTAAAAGTTTCTGGTCAGTCTTGTTGGAATAATTATGGATGGTACAGTAGAAGACTAAATTAAACTAAATTAGGAGACTATTTGTAACAAGTGTTTTAGAACGAACTATTATACAGTGGTATTGTCATGGGTCTGTATCCCTATTTGTTTCCCGTTGAGAACTAGAGCGTACGAGTGTGTTTTTGCCTAGGGAACATACATTTCTACTCGTTTGAAGCATGAATGTTTGATCTTGCATCTAATTCTGGAGTCATTATACGTTTAAAACCGCAGACGACTGTTTTTAGCTGCAGGTCTATTCACCTAGCAACCAGATGTCCCTGGTAAAGAGAAGACCTTTATGTGTTACACTCTGACCTCTTACAAAACAAAACATATTTAACCCTCACCTCCTACACACGGAGAGAAAGAGACGGACAGTTCTGCCGCTGAGGGGAGGAAACGGCATAGTGAACAAATGTGGTTGTGTGAATGCTACTAGGGCACATTCCCATACAGAGCCATGTGAGTGCCAGCAGGCCAGTGTTTCAAAGACGGGGGAGTGAGGGGGGCCGGGATCTTTGCAAACAGTCCATAAAGAGACCCTGCCACCCTCCCGTTCACATGCTAATGAGAGCCACTTTGTGTGGGGGTTAAAAAACTCTCAGGGGTCCGAACAACGTCGATTTAAACCCACAATAGAGTCTCAATTCTCTGGAGAAAAACCCACAATGCTCTCTCTCTGTCTCTCTCGCACTGATAAAGAGATCAGTATGGATGTGTGGGTGTCAGGGTGCATTAGGCACTGACAGAGTGTGATGTACAGAGATCATAATTCACTCTCGCGCACACACATTTCCTGAAAACGGTATTGATCAGCTGTCCCGAACAAAAGGCCCTCACTTTTTTTTGACATTTTCTGCGCAGGTTTTCAGCCAAAGTGTGGAGAATGGGTATAAATGTGGTCCAGTGGAGCTGTGTTTACTGCACTATTTGGTAACTGAATTTACATATACTCAAATAAACTGAAATTTTAATGTTGCTTGTTTAAGGCATGGATCACAAAATATGACTTGTGAGGAACCTACTTTCTAAACCATGCAATACTGTGCAAAAGTTTTAGGCCAACATTAAATCGGTGGTTTTAATGACGATATAACCTCTTAGGGCTTGTGTGTCCACATATGTGGACAGCACATTTTAGCTCTTAAGTGGCTATTTAAAATACTTTGAATGTTTTATATTTTGTTACAGACATACGGTGTCATCCTACAACTGTTTTGCAGCATATAAAATGTCCCAACGCCTATTTTTAACTGTCCAAAATGGGAAAAAAATAATTATTTTTACTCTCTAATAGTCAAGTTTAAAAAATGTCTATGTTATATATGCATTAAAAACATTCAGGAAAAAGTGTTTTATGTAAATTCAGACCACAAGTCCACACATATGGACATCATTTTTCTCTAAAAGTACATGGTATCAAAAGATGATACTTAGGCCCAATCCCAATTCTACCCCTTAGCCATTCCCCTACCCCTCGTTTTGCGTGTTCCTGTGAAGGGGTAGTGGTGTCCCAATTCTCTTTAGCTTGAAGGCGTAGGGCTAAGGGGAAGGGGTATACACCCCTTCGAACGAAGATTTTTCAGGACCACACTCGAAACTAAGGGGTACGAAAATTTCCCAGAATACACCAGCCATAACGGCAGGATAGCAGCACCCGGAAGTAAGAAGATCCACAAATAAGTATTTGTTTGTCATTATTACAAATTTTTACAACAAACAAGCACATGTTTTAGTATATTCATAACCGTGTTCGTGTTTTACCATCATGCTTTAAAAAAATAAAAAAGCTTCAGTCTTCATTTTTCACTTGTAAGTTGCATTGGACAAAAGCTAAATAAGTGACTGTAAAATGTGAATGTGCCCAATCAAGACATTTGAAAAAAGTGATTTGTGAAAAAATTTGAAAAAAATGAGTTGTATAGTATGAATTTAAGTTGTGTAAATGAAATTCAATCGTACTACATTTGCCATATTGTTATTATCACATCTTCATGGTCAGTTGCTTTACCTCCATTAAAAATCCTCTCCCAGTGTTGTGTGTCCATCAAAAAGTCCCTCTATGGAAGTAGTAAGTCATCCATATAATTATTGACCACTTTTTTCTCAAATAGTGAATTTGAATGTATTTCTCAGCTTACATATTATATTTCACATGCTAGTAAGGAAGTATACAAATTTAAAAACAGATGCTCAAGATGATCTGTTAAAGTTCAATGGTAGCATAAGAATAAGTAAGAAAGGCAGTTTTTGAGTGACCTGAACGTAGCGTAGTTTTACCTACAGTTCAAGTTTGTGCTGGTGGTCTAATGTTGTGCCCTATGGTTTTCCTAGTGCACTTTAGGCACATTAGTACCAACTAAGAGTTGTTTAAATGCCACATTGTTCCTGACCTTTTATATTTAAAGCACCCATGTCCAGCAGGATAGTATCATGTCACTGAGCTTAAATCATCTCAAAATGGTTACATAATTAACTTTATTATTATTATTATTATTATTTCCTTTATTTAGCCAGGAGATCATATTGAGACAGCACTGTCACTTCTTCCAGTGAGACCTGGTCAAGATAGCTGGCTGTACATAAATTTTCACATAAAAATCACAAAAAATACCACAAAATCACCATGCATAAAAAATCAGATCATAAAAAACAAATACAAGTATCATTTAAGAAGTTGTACAGAAGATGTTTACTTGTTGGTATACATTTTATGAACTAATAAAAAAAAAATTATTTACTGCCAAATCAGTAGTAGATACTTGGAATTTGAAAAATAAATAAAAAAGAATTATGATATAATCTCAATTAAAAATATGACTCAAGAAATATGAATTAAAATAATTTAGGAAAATTGAACAATATAGTATAGATTTGTGTGAAAGGCAGATTATTTATGTGGTGGAGAAAAAACGACAGGTTGTGCTGGTGCACAGAAGTCTCTCTATGTCAAATAAGGAGGTTTTTTTATATTGTTGCCAGATTTGAAGTCTGTCTGTTCAGTTTTGTTGAAGGACTTTTCAGAGACCTCTTTAAACTTTTGGCATTTAGTCAAGAATGCCTCTCAGACAACCACATACACCTGCTGCTCTTTCAGATACTGCTAAACTCTGCGTGAGAGGTAAAAAGTTAAAGCCTTCCCCTTCTAAAGAAGAAGTGTTTTTTTTTTCCAATGGCTTGATTGGGCACATTCCCATTTTACAGTCATTTATTTAGCTTTTGTCCAATGCAACTTACGAGTGAAGAATACCAAGTGCATTCGCCAGCATGCTCAACCACAAATTCAAAAGTACATTATCTTGTAAAAAAAGCATTATTGACAGAATAAGCCTGAAAATTAAATATTGTATTTATTAAAAATTAAAATATATATTTTGAGAAAAATAGTCAATTTAATTAATGTTGGAATACTACTGTAACTTAACAAAATATGGAAAAAGGGGAGGTCTGCGAATACTTTCCAGATTTATATATATATTTTATTTGTTTATTATTATGTATTTATTGGAATGCATATCAACAGCAGCTTATTGGCTAATGTACAGTAATAAACATGTTTAACTGTTAGTTTAAACCTACAATCAAGTCCAAAATTATTTATACCCCTAGCATTTTCTGACTTAAAGTTACTTTTATTTAACCAGCAAGTTTTTTCTTGACCTGAAACAACACAGATTTCCTTGCCTTGCCCTCTTTCATAGGGCGTACTCACATTATGCTATCTGAACCATGCCCAGGTCCGTTTCCCGGATCGTTTGAGAAGTGTGAGTGCTCTGAATCGGGCTCAGGCACAGTTTACTTGGCCGGCCCTGGCCCAGTTGGATAAGGTGTGCCAGAGCGCGGTTCACTTGGGCTTTGGCGAGGTACGCTTGTGTGAGTGCAAAACGTGCCTGAGCTCAAAACTGAAAGTGAGACATCACTTTTAAGGGACTGTTTGATATGGATTACTCAATCATGCGTACTGTTCAATGAACGCAAACTGTCGTAGTTTATTAAAGACGCAAACCCCTCACTGCACGACAGCTGCACCTTTAGCAAACCTCCTAATTCCTGCAGCGCGAGGACTTTATGATTGTTTATGAGCATCAACAGTGGCTGATCTGTTCAGCGAAATATTTGACTGTGTGTCACTGCATACCAAACGATTTAAACAATTTAACTAAAGACATCTCCAATGTGCTGAGCGAAAGTGCTTCTCTTCTGTTAAACTGAACACAGCATCATCGATGACGTAAGCATGCCTTGTCCCGAATGTAATGTGAGTGTGGGCCGTCGGGGGAGATGAGAGGGGGGACAAGCGTGCTTTAGACCGGTTCAAGGCAACTGTACATAGTGTGAGTACGCCCATAGACTAATCCAGGACAGGGCGGCATGGTGGCTCAGTGGCTAGCAATGTTGCCTCACAGCAAGAGGGTTGCTGATTTGAGTCCAAGCTGGGCCAGTGTGGAGTCTACGGCCCCGTTTACACTAATGCGTTTTTGTTTTAAAACGCATAAGTTTTGCTACGGTTACGCCATCCGTCCACACTACGCCGGAGTTTTCGAGCCCCGAAAACGAAACATTTTGAAAATGCTGGAGGGTTCGTTTTCCTTCTAAAACACTGCTGCTCCGTCTCTGTGTGGATGGGGAAAAGCGGAGACATCTGAAAACGGAGGCGTGGCTGCTAAGATTCGCTACCTGATTGGGGCTTTTGGGTCATTGCGTATCCTTCCCTTATGTGTCAAGCCCCTATCACATGACTATAACGTTACCGGAAGACGGCAGACCAGCCTTCACTGTAAACAACAACATGGACACAGAAATGGGAGCGTTGTTTGCACTATTGTCCGTTTTAGGCCCCATTGTGCAGTTAAACTCTGCCTTTTTTACTACAGCAGCTGCATATATTCGCAAGAGGCAAGCTATTGTTCGAGCACTCGCTAATCGCTCGCGTTCATCGTTCAACCAGCGTTTGCTGACTAACAATAACCAAATGCTGAGCGAGACACATGCTTCCTGTTTATACTTGAACGCGCATGCCCAGAGTGTGCGAATGGTCACGTGATATACGTTTTTGGTGGAGAAGTGTGAACGAAGATATGTTTAGAAACGCTAGATGAAACGCTAGTGTGGATGCGGATCGTTTTTGATCTAAAACGCCGTTTCAAAACGAAAACGCATTAGTGTAAACGGGGCCTACATGTTCACCTGGTGCTCGCGTGAGTTTCCCCCAAGTACTCCGGTTTCCTCCCACAGTCCAAAGGCATGCAGTATAAGTGAATTTAATAAACCAAATTGGCACAGTATATGAGTGTTTTAGTACTGGGCATTCACAGCATAACCATATGCTGGTATAGTTGGCATTTCATTCCGCCATGGCAACCCCTAATAATCAAGGAATAGGCTGAGCGAACAAATTTGGGGGAGCTCTCAAGATCTACCTGAGCTCAAACTCTCCTCTCTCCCGATGAAACAGGAGGGAGCCCAGGGCTCAAGCATCTTCTGAGCTCTGAGCTCTTTCCACAGGCCAAACCCGCTTTATTAGTAATCATCAGCGAAGTGTGAACTCTTCAAATTTGAACAAAAAATTTCTATGAAAATTATCAGGCTTGACTGTATATTTAAAGTTTACACCAGATTTTTTTACACTTTTTTTTATTACAAAAGTTACAAACAATCTTGTGACTGGTTTGATACAGCATATAACATGTCTTGTCAGTTTCTGTTATTGACTGCAAACAGTGACTAACTGAACAGCAAGGCCCAATCCCAGTTCTACCCCTTAGCCCTGCCTCTTACCCAATTATCCCAATTCTCTTTAGCTTGAAGGCATAGGGCTAAGGGGAGGGGGTAGATAGCCCTCGAAAGAGAAATTTTTAAGGAGAACACTCGAAACCAAGGGGTAAGAAAATTTCCCAGAATACACCAGCTACAACAGCAGTATTGCTGAACTCGGAAGTAAGGAGATCCACAAATTAGTATTTTTTGTCATTATTACAAATTTTAACAACAAACATATGTTTTAATATATTCATAACCGCGTTCATGTTTTACTGTCATGCTTTAAAAAAAAAACAAAACGCTAAAATAAAACCCGCTAAATTCCGCGATCTATAATCCATAATCATAACTCATGTATAGCAGTCACACAACATACTGACACTCGATGACACTCAAATACCCTGTCAGTAATGTCTAGTGGCTGGGAATGAGCTTTTTACAGTGGTATAACGTTAATGTTGTTTTCATGTGTTTACATAGATTAATATGCCCACTGTGTAAATGCACAGTATAGTTATGATCTTATTGCCACATAATATTGTTATGATAACAATATATGCCTTCAGTGATTTCTTGAAGATAAATACTAAAAAATAACAAAACTGGAATAACTACAGCAGTCGCGATCGTCGATCTCATATGAAGCATGAAATCGTGATGACTTGTGCAGGTGCTGTAGTGCTGTTCCATTTCTTAGGGGTAAATTTTGAAGCCCTTCCCCTTCACACTTGGTTTTAAGGGCCAAGGGGAAGGGGTAGGGGTACAAAAATAGAATTGGGTTTGGGCCCAAGTCAATAGATATCAAGGCTGTATGTGTTAAAAGTGGAACTTGAATCTCCAATGACAGAGCTGTGTGCTCTTTCATTTACAAATTCAGGCCATCTTTGCTTCACCTCACAAATCTTTGGTTTCGAATCTCTTTTTTGTCACATGATAACAAAAATATGATATGACAAATATAATGAAAGGTTCATTACATGGTTACATACTTTGTTACAATCAAATGTATGAAAAAAAAAGTATGTGTTCGAGTATATGTTCATTTCACTTCTTTTTGTTTCCTTTTTTTGGCTAATTTCATGATATTTTCTAGATGTAATACTACATTCAACAATACATTCATATTACTGATTGTAAAATACTCAAATAATGAACGATTCAGGCCTGAAGACTCAGAGCGGTGAATGAATCATTTTTGTTTCCTGACCTTTCTGAACTGTAGAGCTTCAGTTTTCCTGAGGATATGGCATGACAAATGAACAAGCGACTCAAGCCTGAAGACCAAGCCAAGCAATGAATTAATCATTTCGTTTTCTCATGATTTGGCCCCGGTTGCAATAGTTTTGTTTTACTGAAATGCGATCAGCGATTGCGCAAGTAGATAGGTAGGGGAATTCGGCTTTTGTTGCTGCACGTTTGGTGTGTCAACAGGCTTTGAAATATCCACACTGATTTTTAGGAGATTCAAAGGTCACACTTTATTTTGATGGTCCGTTTGTTGAATTTAAGTTACATTGCATCTACAGGCCAACTAATTCTCAATAGATTATAAATAGACTGTAAGGTTGGGGTTAGGGTTGGGGTTAGGATTAGTGTATGTTGACATGTACTTGCAAAGTTTCTTATAGTCAGTTAAATGTCTGTTGAAGGAGCAGTATCAACAGATATTAAGCAGACAGTCTACTAATACTCAAATGGACCATCAAAATAAAGTGTTACTGACTCAAAGACTACATTTTCAATAGTATTACAAATCTACATTTTCAAGTAGACTTACACTACCTGACAAAAGTCTTGTCGTCGATCCCAATTGTAAGAGCAACAAATAATACCTTGACCTCTGGTTGATTGTTTGGAAGAGTGTCAGAAGGTAGATTTTTCCAATGAATCATCTGTTGAACTGCATCCCTTACATTTCAAATACTGCAGAAGACCTATTGCAGGGCTATTCAATTGGTGGCCCGCGGGCCGAACCCGGCCCCCAAGGCAATTTGTTCTGGCCCTCCAAATAGTGTGACCAAGACATCAAGAATAAATTGAGTTCAGTCAAAAAACGGCCGCTATAGTGATGAAGTGACGTGCGTTTGTTCAATAGCCTACAGCACAAGATGCGCAGGGCGTGAGTCACCTGACAGTGGCGATTGGTGAGAGCAGCCGAATACATTTGAATATGTTTGTAGAAAATGTCTTTTGTACAATGCACTGATATCGTTATTAGGGATGCAACGAATAACCGATTTCACTATTAATTATTAATTATTCACTTTAATTCGTCACGGTTAATTAATCGTAAAGGCTTCGCTAACCCGCATTTCTGCATTTCTGTTCTGCCGCACGAAACGAAGCTGCTGAACAAAGTTACGCCAAGTTGCCAACTGTGTGCTAGTTTAAAGTTCCGAGCTTGTCCACCGAAGCTAATACGCACGCACACTGTAATAACTAAAGCCGCGGGCCGTTCCCATATCACGTCTTTCCCACGCGCAAGTTTGTTATGTTGTAAGAATATATATGCCAATATGCGGGCGCAAGCGGAGCAACGCGCTCGCGGCTTTGGGCGCACGCAGTAGAAAACATCTCATGCTGTAGCGGTGAGAGTTGTGCTTAGCTTTCAGTGCAATGTAAACAAAAGGCATGTTAGACAAACTATTATTAAAATGATTATGTATGTATGAACGCAGATGATAACAACAGTTAATCTAAATATTGGCGCCGACCTTCATAACAATTATTATTATATTATTTTCTCCCGTTCCTCTCTATAAACACACACATAATTAAATTGTGTAGCCCTATAAGCACAGAAAAACCTACAGCATAACAACTATTACTAATGAAAATGCCTTTTAAAGGTTTTTTAATATGTCCAGATCTAAATCTAGCTAATATAAAGCTTAAATTTACATTACATGATAACGGTGAAACACTGATTATTCTTCACACTATATAATCGTACAACCAAAATCTATAATTGTTGCATCCATAATTATGCAGTTCAAAACATAACATATGAACGTATCTGAGTGTAGAAGAAGCCTACTTAAGCAATACACTGATTTTGTTGTGCTGTGAAATACAACATTTGAATGTTTGTTAAAAAAAAACTTTTTGTACAATGCAGTGATATTATATAGTTTCAAAATACAATATATTACCATTTTAATGTAGACAAATACAACGTGGGTGTCTAAAGGAGCAAAAATACAATATATTGGCAGTTGTGTCATCCTTTATATTGCAAGTCATGTCTCTCCGGCCCTTCATTGGGGATGCTTTTCATGAACTGGCCCCCGTGACAAACTAATTGGATAGCCCTGACCTATTGGAACCCGCATGGACCGAAGATTCTCACAGAATCAGTCAAGTTTGGTGAAGGAAAAATCATGGTTTGGGGTTATATTCAGTATGAGAGATCTGCAGAGAGGATGGCAACATAAACAGCCTGAGGTATCAAGACATTTGTGCTGCCCATTACATTACAAATCACAGGAGAGGGCAAACTCTTCAGCAGGATAGCGCTCCTTCTCATACTTCAGCCTCCACATCAAAGTTCCTGAAAGCAAAGAAGGTCAAGGTGCTCCAGAATTGGCCAGCCCAGTCACCAGACATGAACATTATTGAGCATGTCTAGGGTAAGATGGAGGAGGCATTGCATGTAAATCCAAGGAATTTGGTGAACTCTAGGTGTCCTGAAAGTACGCTTTCTTTGCTATTCCAGATGTCTTTATGATTAAGTTATTAGAGTCATTGCAGAGATGTATGGATGCAATCGTCCAAGCTCATGAGAGTCATACACAATATTAATAAATATACATTTTTACACTGCACCATGACTTTTTATTCTATACTGTACATTATTTCTGTTAAGTGATAATACTTTTGTCTAAGCAAAGTCAGACCTTACTGTCCTAATTAAATAATTAAAAATCAAGGCATGATCACATTTTATTTTGGTAAAATTAGCGTAATCTAGAGGCCTTTGCCTTTCATATAAGCCACTTCTGATACCAAATGATCAACTAGAAGTCAAGTTATTATTTGTTGTTCCTAAAACTTGGATAGGCGACAAGACTTTTGACAGGTATAGTGTATTTGTGCGTGCAAGAGTTAAAAAAAACACTTTCACAGTTTGAGCTCAATTGGACTTGGATCCTTACAAAAGCTCCAGCATGAAAACACCCATAATATTATTTCCACCCGCACCCCTACAGGTGTGTTATAATCATCTCAGGTGTAAACTTGTCTTTCACACCCACACAGATGTAAACACACACACACACACACACACACATACGGGTTTATGTGTATTACAGGGACACTTCAGCTCAAACCAGTTTTTTGGTGTATTAGGGGAGCACACTCTTCCACTTACTCTAGAGAGTTGTGCTGCATATCAAAAATTTTATTTTGAGCTGTACAACACAGATTTCACTTCAAAGTTTGATTACACACAACACAACTTAAAATACAACAACCTGACTAAATACTTAATTATGAGGTCATATGCTAATTACCTTGAAACCCCGCCCATAACACAAACCGTTATTATAGGGACAGTAGCTGTACACATACACACATCTCACAAATGTGTATTAAAGGGACAACTGTGATTTAATGGGACACAGCTAAACACACACACAATACTAAGTGCCTTGTGTATTAAAAGGACATAACTGATCTATGAGGACGAATGGTTAAACACAAACACAATACTAAATGCCTTGTGTATTAAAAGGACATAACTGATCTATGAGGACGAATGGTTAAACACAAACACAATACTAAATGCCTTGTGTATTAAAAGGACATAACTGATCTATGAGGACGAATGGTTAAACACACACACAATACTAAATGCCTAGTGTATTAAAAGGACATAACTGATCTATGAGGACGAATGGTTAAACACAAACACAATACTAAATGCCTTGTGTATTAAAAGGACATAACTGATCTATAAGGACAAATGGTTAAACACACACACAATACTAAATGCCTTGTGTATTAAAAGGACATAACTGATCTATGAGGACGAATGGTTAAACACAAACACAATACTAAGTGCCTTGTGTATTAAAAGGACATAACTGATCTATGAGGACGAATGGTTAAACACAAACACAATACTAAATGCCTTGTGTATTAAAAGGACATAACTGATCTATGAGGACGAATGGTTAAACACAAACACAATACTAAATGCCTTGTGTATTAAAAGGACATAACTGATCTATAAGGACAAATGGTTAAACACACACACAATACTAAATGCCTAGTGTATTAAAAGGACATAACTGATCTATGAGGACGAATGGTTAAACAAAAAAAGTGCAGTGTAGTGCACTTTTCCATCTAGATATAAATTAATTGACAAATATGTCCTTATAGTTAGTTATGTGGCTTCCTGATCAGTATTTTTTTACATTATCTCATATACACTAAGGTAAATCTAATGTAAATCTGTAGAGTGTATTCAAGCAACTGTATTTTTTATTTTTGGTATGACAACTAAGACATGATCTACTAATAGTTAGAACAAATGCAGAACACAGCATGTGGACAAAATGCAAAGTTTAATTTGTGCTTGTTTAGAAAATCAAATTAGTAAGAGTAAAATATTAGCTTTACTAAACAATGTATTAATGAAACATAAAACAAACAATACTCCACAAAACCTGCAAATAAATCAAATAAGTCTGCACAACACCTGTGTGAACCAAACAAACCTGTACATCACCATTAAAAACAAACAAAAAACAAAAGCAAAACAGTAACACTTTCATAACTCTGTCATGAAACTGTTATAATTATGACATCACACGTGTCATTATTATGAAAGAGATTTTATGCATGCTTATGACAGCTGTCATTAAGTGCTCTATTTTAACAATCTAAGCTCTAAGTCTAAGTCTAAAGCTCATGGCGCAAAAGCATTAAAGCCGGGTCTGAATCCACATTTGCTATTTTAAGGATTGCTCTGCGCCCCGGCGCATGGTCTAACAGGGCTGTGCTTATTCTATTAATGAGTTATAGGTGTATTTTCAGTATAACATGCATTAAACCAATCAGAGTCTCATCTCTCATTCCCTTTAAGAGTCAGTTGCATTGCACCATGGCATATTTGCTTTTTACATGGTGAACTTTCTAAGTGTAAAAACTGAACGCTTCACTAGCCAGAAAACAGTAAAACAGACCATCTGCAGTGCAAGATTAAAGAACGAC
Source organism: Danio kyathit (assembly GCA_903798195.1). NCBI lineage: Eukaryota > Metazoa > Chordata > Actinopteri > Cypriniformes > Danionidae > Danio > Danio kyathit. The sequence continues at coordinate 52,301,472 of LR812536.1, forward strand.
CCTCCTCCATTCAGCCTCTTTACTTTCTCTTTCCATCTTTACTTTTGTGGATAAAGAAATGGTGTTGTGCGTACTCCACTGAAGACATCCATTAGCCTATATATTTAAATTCGTTTGTTAAGCACAAAGATTTGTGTCTAAACTATTTCTAAATGCAGTTCTAATCTCCAGCAAAGGAATAAATGAACAATAATAATAAAGTGTGGTCAAAAAACCGGGTTATATCCAAACACACGTCCTGTTCTTATGCCTCATATTGTGATACGCATACGTCTCCAAAACCCCACAGGTGGACAAATCTACACTTGTGTTTATTAAAGCAAATATAAATCTGCATATAATAAATAATACTGCTAATAATAATCACATTATACTGATGCAGATTGTCATGAATAAACTGAAAATAAACTGAAAGGTTATGACAACTTGACAAACAAATACATCACAACAGGTCTTTGTCATGACAACTTGACATTATCAAAACAATAGTTTCAGATTGTCATGAAGCCATTATAATTGTCATGAATAGTTTTCTGATCACTTTTTACATTCTTTGATTTTTTTTAAATTACACTTTCTAGTGTCATTACTCTGTCAATTACTGTTAACAACATTTTAATGACACATTCAGCTTTAACCACTTTACTCAGAATCAAGAAAAATATGAATAGTTATTAAATTCATATAAAATCAATGTTATAATGGCTTCATGAACAATTATATTTATGAAAGTCATGTTTTGTCTCGTCTTGGTAATGTCAAGTTGTCATGACAAAAATAAAGAGCTTGTGATGTATTTTGTTTGTAAAGATGCCATACGACATAACTGAGCGAATGACACTTAATTAATTGTCATAAGCATGCATAAAATCTCGTTCATATTCATGACATTTGTCATGTCATGATTATAAAGGTTTCATGACAGTCTTATGAACACCTCTTCAAGTAAAGTATAAGCTCTGTGTGCTGACAAAGTACCTGATGTTTTGAATGGAGCAATTTGCCAACATGGGATGCTCTCTAGATTTGCACTGTTGTCATTCTACTTTCGTGGCAAGTTTACCCGTAAAAACATGACTATGAAAATGTCTCATTACTGAAGCAATTTCATCAGCAGACCATGGTCTTTTTGTTTTTCTTCTTGTGTTATTTCTCAGACTTTCAAGAATGACTGCAAAAGAGAAAACAGATTCATGGGGTCAGCACCATGTTGATCAGAGCTCATCTCCTTTTCTCAACCACCCCCTCCTCCCAATCATTATCTTTATTTAAAGTTTTTTTGATGATTACTAGAAGCAATAGTGTTGTCATAATACTGAAGTTTGGTACTTATCAGTACTGAAATTTTAAAAACTTCAATTTCCGCTAACATTTAAGCGCTGTTGAGCATGTTGTTGAGCTTGTGTTCACGTGTTCAACAGAAGTGACTGTGATTGGCCGTGAAGGTCATCAATTCACCGCACTTCACCGATGTTCACTGAGTTTAAACACAGATACAGGGACGTTTTAAAGCTGTAAAGATTAGCTGGACTGTTTATGAGCTGACATACGAGGGATCCGTTGATGAATCTACTGATCTTCGCGGCTTTAAATCGCTCCAGTGTCCATCCATAAGGCCTACTGCAGCTGGCACATTTATCCAAGCTTGACACAGCTACTGATACTATGGCATGTTTACAAATCTGTTGAAAACATCATAGTGTCTTTAAATATAGCATTTAACAATATGTAATTACATCAGACACATCTCATGTCAAGTGAAAAAAAAAACCTTTTACATAAACTTAACTAGTAGTTTCCTACTTAAATCAATATTATTAACAATAAGGCAAACAATGAGGGAGACAAAGGCAAACTTCAACATCTGCCATTAATTTAACAGTTCATAACAATACAGAATATTAAACCATCAGTAAATATGACATCACAGCAGCACAAGAACACACATCACACAACAGGACACCATCAGTAAATAGGAGGACACAACACATAACCTATAATATAATATAAAATATAAAATAATATAATCTGTCTTTAAGAGAAACCTGCATCTTCTGACTCTCCCCCACAATACACAACATGACAGCAGCAGTAAATGAGGACATACAATACACAACCTAATTTAATACACAATATAACACCCTTAGTAATTATGAGGACACTAAACACAACCTATAGGTCCCATCTGGCTTTAGTAATAGAAACCTGCATCTTCTGACCCTCCCCCACAATACACAACATGACAGCAGCAGTAAATGAGGACATACAATACACAACCTAATTTAATACACAATATAACACCCTTAGTAATTATGAGGACACTAAACACAACCTATAGGTCCCATCTGGCTTTAGTAATAGAAACCTGCATCTTCTGACCCTCCCCCACAATACACAACATGACAGCAACATTTAATACGAGGACGCACAACACACAACCTAATTTAATACACAATACAGCTCAATCAGTAATTATGAGGACACTACACACAACCTATAGGTCTAATCTGGCTTTAGTAATAGAAACCTGCATCTTCTGACCCTCCCCCACAATACACAACATGACAGCAACAGTAAATATGAGGACGCACAACACACAACCTAATTTAATACACAATATAACACAATCAGTAATTATGAGGACACTACACACAACCTATAGGTCCCATCTGGCTTTAGTAATAGAAACCTGCATCTTCTGACCCTCCCCCACACTACACAACATGACAGCGACAGTTAATACGAGGACGCACAACACACAACCTAATTTAATACACAATATAACACCCTTAGTAATTATGAGGACACTACACACAACCTATAGGTCTAATCTGGCTTTAGTAAGAGAAAGCTGCATCTTCTGACCCTCCCCCACAATACACAACATGACAGCAGCAGTAAATATGAGGACGCACAACACACAACCTGATTTAATACACAATACAGCTCAATCAGTAATTATGAGGACACTACACACAACCTATAGGTCCCATCTGGCTTTAGTAAGAGAAACCTGCATCTTCTGACCCTCCCCCACACTACACAACATGACAGCAACAGTAAATACGAGGACGCACAACACACAACCTAATTCAATACACAATATAGCACAATCAGTAATTATGAGGACACTAAACACAACCTACAGGTCCCATCTGGCTTTAGTAATAGAAACCTGCATCTTCTGACCCTCCCCCACAATACACAACATGACAGCAACAGTAAATACGAGGACGCACAACACACAACCTAATTTAATACACAATATAGCACAATCAGTAATTATGAGGACACTACACACAACCTATAGGTCTAATCTGGCTTTAGTAATAGAAACCTGCATCTTCTGACCCTCCCCCACAATACACAACATGACAGCAGCAGTAAATATGAGGACGCACAACACACAACCTAATTTAATACACAATATAGCACAATCAGTAATTATGAGGACACTACACACAACCTATAGGTCTAATCTGGCTTTAGTAATAGAAACCTGCATCTTCTGACCCTCCCCCACACTACACAACATGACAGCGACAGTTAATACGAGGACGCACAACACACAACCTAATTTAATACACACTATAGCACAATCAGTAATTATGAGGACACTACACACAACCTATAGGTCCCATCTGGCTTTAGTAATAGAAACCTGCATCTTCTGACCCTCCCCCACAATACACAACATGACAGCAACAGTAAATATGAGGACGCACAACACACAACCTAATTTAATACACAATATAACACCCTTAGTAATTATGAGGACACTACACACAACCTATAGGTCCCATCTGGCTTTAGTAATAGAAACCTGCATCTTCTGACCCTCCCCCACAATACACAACATGACAGCAGCAGTAAATATGAGGACGCACAACACACAACCTAATTTAATACACAATATAGCACAATCAGTAATTATGAGGACACTACACACAACCTATAGGTCTAATCTGGCTTTAAGAGAAACCTGCATCTTCTGACCCTCCCCCACAATACACAACATGACAGCAGCAGTAAATACGAGGACGCACAACACACAACCTAATTCAATACACAATACAGCTCAATCAGTAATTATGAGGACACTACACACAACCTATAGGTCCCATCTGGCTTTAAGAGAAACCTGCATCTTCTGACCCTCCCCCACAATACACAACATGACAGCAACATTTAATACGAGGACACACAACACACAACCTAATTTAATACACAATACAGCTCAATCAGTAATTATGAGGACACTACACACAACCTATAGGTCTAATCTGGCTTTAGTAATAGAAACCTGCATCTTCTGACCCTCCCCCACAATACACAACATGACAGCGACAGTTAATACGAGGACGCACAACACACAACCTAATTTAATACACAATATAACACAATCAGTAATTATGAGGACACTACACACAACCTATAGGTCTAATCTGGCTTTAGTAAGAGAAACCTGCATCTTCTGACCCTCCCCCACACTACACAACATGACAGCGACAGTTAATACGAGGACGCACAACACACAACCTAATTTAATACACACTATAGCACAATCAGTAATTATGAGGACACTACACACAACCTATAGGTCCCATCTGGCTTTAGTAATAGAAACCTGCATCTTCTGACCCTCCCCCACAATACACAACATGACAGCAACAGTAAATATGAGGACGCACAACACACAACCTAATTTAATACACAATATAACACCCTTAGTAATTATGAGGACACTACACACAACCTATAGGTCCCATCTGGCTTTAGTAATAGAAACCTGCATCTTCTGACCCTCCCCCACAATACACAACATGACAGCAGCAGTAAATATGAGGACGCACAACACACAACCTAATTTAATACACAATATAGCACAATCAGTAATTATGAGGACACTACACACAACCTATAGGTCTAATCTGGCTTTAAGAGAAACCTGCATCTTCTGACCCTCCCCCACAATACACAACATGACAGCAGCAGTAAATACGAGGACGCACAACACACAACCTAATTCAATACACAATACAGCTCAATCAGTAATTATGAGGACACTACACACAACCTATAGGTCCCATCTGGCTTTAAGAGAAACCTGCATCTTCTGACCCTCCCCCACAATACACAACATGACAGCAACATTTAATACGAGGACACACAACACACAACCTAATTTAATACACAATACAGCTCAATCAGTAATTATGAGGACACTACACACAACCTATAGGTCTAATCTGGCTTTAGTAATAGAAACCTGCATCTTCTGACCCTCCCCCACAATACACAACATGACAGCGACAGTTAATACGAGGACGCACAACACACAACCTAATTTAATACACAATATAACACAATCAGTAATTATGAGGACACTACACACAACCTATAGGTCTAATCTGGCTTTAGTAAGAGAAACCTGCATCTTCTGACCCTCCCCCACAATACACAACATGACAGCAACAGTAAATACGAGGACGCACAACACACAACCTAATTCAATACACAATACAGCTCAATCAGTAATTATGAGGACACTACACACAACCTATAGGTCCCATCTGGCTTTAGTAAGAGAAACCTGCATCTTCTGACCCTCCCCCACAATACACAACATGACAGCAGCAGTAAATATGAGGACGCACAACACACAACCTAATTTAATACACAATATAGCTCAATCAGTAATTATGAGGACACTACACACAACCTACAGGTCCCATCTGGCTTTAGAAATAGAAACCTGCATCTTCTGACCCTCCCCCACATTACACAACATGACAGCAACATTTAATACGAAGACGCACAACACACAACCTAATTTAATACACAATACAGCTCAATCAGTAATTTTGAGGACACTACACACAACCTATAGGTCCCATCTGGCTTTAGTAAGAGAAACCTGCATCTTCTGACCCTCCCCCACACTACACAACATGACAGCAGCAGTAAATATGAGGACGCACAACACACAACCTAATTTAATACACAATATAGCACAATCAGTAATTATGAGGACACTACACACAACCTATAGGTCCCATTTGGCTTTAGTAATAGAAACCTGCATCTTCTGACCCTCCCCCACAATACACAACATGACAGCAACAGTAAATACGAGGACGCACAACACACAACCTAATTTAATACACAATATAGCACAATCAGTAATTATGAGGACACTACACACAACCTATAGGTCCCATCTGGCTTTAGTAATAGAAACCTGCATCTTCTGACCCTCCCCCACACTACACAACATGACAGCGACAGTTAATACGAGGACGCACAACACACAACCTAATTAAATACACAATATAGCACAATCAGTAATTATGAGGACACTACACACAACCTATAGGTCCCATCTGGCTTTAGTAATAGAAACCTGCATCTTCTGACCCTCCCCCACAATACACAACATGACAGCGACAGTTAATACGAGGACGCACAACACACAACCTAATTAAATACACAATATAACACCCTTAGTAATTATGAGGACACTACACACAACCTATAGGTCCCATCTGGCTTTAAGTAAACCTGCATCTTCTGACCCTCCCATACAATACATAACATCCACAGTGAATACGAGGACGCACAACATAATTTAATACACAATAGGACAATATCAGTAAATAGGACGACATGCAACACACAACCTATTCATGGTATATACAGAACTTCTTAAGTTCCTTTTTAATACCTTCAAAAAAAAAATTAGCACGACTTAGAGCTGCAACTGTAGTGGCATAAATGAAATATCTTTCCAGATGGAATAACATATTGCATATAACATATAGATTTAAGTAAAGTAGAGGGATTAATCAAGATGTCACAATGGGCCTAATCAATGTCAACGTCATATATGGCATCAATGTCAATAGCCGCTCTTCTAAGAACAGTTCGGTGCAGTTACGGTTATATCTCCACTGAGCCTGGAACGGCATGGAATGCTTATAATCCGTTCTCGGCATGGTTAGACAATCGTGCTGAACTGTGCCGATAGATTCTGTGTTTCAGGGCTCGAAATTAAAGAGCATATTGTAGGTTAGACACCCCAGTGAGTCAATGTGTGTAAGAGTAAAGTAGGAACTAGATTTTATTATTAAGCCATCTGGAGTCGTTTTTAGTCACAGAAATGTACTTCCGCATTTGAAAAAAATCGCCAGACCGGAAGTGACGTCGGAAGAGGGGTATCGCACATATAAACAGTATGAAGATAACTGATCGCGGTGCGCGTTTTGATGCCGACAGACCACAGCCATACTATTATGAGCCTGTGGACAGACCAGTAGACAGAACAGCAGTCAAAGAAGAGTAACTGAGCTGTATTTTGAGAAGAACAGAGCAGGTTCTCAATGAGAGACCAGTGTTAGCTTACAAACAGATATGTGGGATAACGAAATCTTATCTGGCAATAGCAAAGCTAGTATTGATCTTCTATAAGTATTAATACTTACCAGTAACAGAAACTAATGAGCATTTAACAGAGTTATGCCACATTGACCCTATTTTTTAATTGTAGATTAGTGAATACAAAACACAAATAACACAGAACGTCTGGAATAATGCAGCAACATGTAAACAAGGTACTTGAAAATCTTTTTATTATACAAAAGCTTTTCAGAGCTTTTGTATTGAAATAAAAACAACATCAAATATTAAAACAATTAAAATAAGTTTTAAAATACGAGTCTTTTTGTCAGTTTTTTTTTGCATTGGGTATAAGATGATCCATATTGGATCCCATTTAGGCAACAATCCATAAAAAAATACAATCACAAGTTGTGTTACTGTATAAAATATTTACTAAGATGTGATCAACAGATCTGATCTGATTTTATGGTTAAATAAACCCTAATTCAAATTCAACTCAAATTCCAGTTTTATTAATATAGCACAAAATCATAAGCACTGATAATACCCAACATTTTTACTCTTTATATGTATAAGTATCTGTGAGTGCGTGCATAAGTAGGTTGCAAACATATAATACTGAAAGAAAAATATAGCATCTGACCCATTTAAAAGTAAACCTTATTTAACAATTTTATTTTATTTTTCAGTAAGTTGGTCAACAATTATGTGGGTGCCACACTATCATGTCTTTAATGTGTGCTAAATTGTGAATGCTGTGTAAAAAGATGCTGACAGCCTCATCCTTGTAAACCCACTGGAAGGATCTAGAAAAGAGCAAATGTAGTGGACAGTTCTGCATTTTCGTCGAGCCTGTGATGACCTCCAGTATTCCATCGTCAGAGACGCCATTAGGGCTGATACATATATGCTGGGGAAATAATGCAAAAGTTTAAATCATCTTTGTCAATCATGTGTATTTCAAAATTTATCATATGATTTTAATATAACATAATACAGAATACCCAGCCACATTTACAGAACCCTGGATAGTGAACTGCATAACATCTCACAAATATAGTTTGTACCCATGATAAGTTGAGCATGTGACAACAAACTTCAATTTTTCAAATGTTATTTATTTTTCTTCTACAAGATGAATATTCCTCATATGTGAATAAAAATTGCCTTTCCTCATTGACAGGACAGAATACTTTTTACTCTCCCTCAAGTGGTTCCAAACCTTATTGACTTTCTTTCTTCTGTTGATCACAAAAGAAGATATTTTAAAGAAAGCTGAAAACCTGTAACCATTGACTTCTATAGTAGGAAAAACAGATACTATGAAAGTCAATGGTTAAATGATTCCAATATAAAAAAAAGGAAGTGAAAGATAGTGTTTGAGTTTTACCTGCTTTATTTATATAAAAATATTCTAGTAATTAATTTCATATTTCTAGTTTTTATAAACAGATAATACCATGTATAATTAAGATAGGGGAAATAATAATCTACCTGATGAACGAGATGGAGGTCTGAGGTTACTCTGTGAGCCAAAGTGAAGCACAGTTTAGCGAGAGGCCCGTGGAGAGAAAGCCTTCAGCTCCGGGTCAGCATCACTGCTGCAGATTCGTCTCCCAAAGCCTTATAAACACACCACACATGACAATAAATTATAAATTAGCTGAACAAATAAAGTCACTACGCTGTAACTATACAAGACATTTATAATATTAGCAAACTGATGGTACCAGTGGTCTTATCATATGCTTACATTTTTGCACGGTTTAAAAAAGCATATTTAATATGCTATACGTTACAAGCTAGCAGCAGTGCTGTACTGTTGGCTATTCTAACGTAAACATATTGCGTTCCTTCTAATTGGTCAAATAATCATGCTTACTGATTTGAAAGTTGACAAAAATAAAAGAAAAATGAGTTGTCTTACCGTGTACAGTTCTCGTTTTCATCGAGCTGCATCTCTGACTGATCCAGGAGCGTGTTTTTCACCGTTTTTGCGTCAGCTTACGGTCATCGGATTCATCCCATTTCCCGAACACAAATGAACGAAAATAACAACGGAAAACTTGTGGACTTGATATGCTGACAGGCTTGAGTTTGTGCAGCCCCCATACACGCAATAATAAAGCACGATGATGATAAATAAAATTACGACCGATGCTACTCTGCTTCATTGTAAACAGCGCCCGCCTGTCAAATAAGTCCCCAGTCTGACGTCACCGGGGTGGTTAGAAAAAAAATCGGATTTTCCGGAAGTAGGAAAACAGACACATTTTCTTTAAAATTTGAATGTGCTTGAATGTGAATTCTGTGCTATAAACAGTCATACTGTTACATTATGAAAAATAAATCTATGGTTTATATCAAACAAAAATGAAGCATTGCAGTAAGAAATATTTATTTTGCACTATTGTCTTTATATGCATGCCAATTTAATAAATAATATTTCTGCTAAAAACTGAAAAGCAGCAATCAGTAACTAAATAGAAAAATAATATACATCTCAAGAAAAAATGGACAAACGAAAGTAAGAAAAGTCTCACTTCTGCCACTCTTTAAAGGTTTTGGTTTGTGTCATTTTAAATGCTCGGTCTCGTTATGCGCTGATTTACGTTTCTCTGTATTTGTGAAAAAGCAGGTGAGTCAGCCGACCCAATATATGAGCCGGCAGAGCAGGATTCTCATGACAACCACCGGCGCAGTACCGTTCTTTGTTATGAGCCACAGATTCAGTTTAAACTTAGTAAAGGCGAGCATCTTTGGCGATGATGTGTACAGTGTTAGATTTTACATTTAGCGGCCATTTGCGCTGAACACGCACTCAATGCAACGCATCGAGATTCGGGCACCTTCTCCGAAAACACTCGATTGATCTCGGCTGGTGGATCAACATCCACCACATGATCGCTGTCATCTGCGCCATTATTTGTAACTTTAGGTGGGGTTTGCAAACCTGTGTACTTTCACTCTTCAGCCATTTGCATTTCCCACGGTCACAAAAGCTCCCTGTCATCTGACAGCGAAAGCCTTGAGTGATTGACAGCTAATATGAACCAATATCACGAAGGGAAGAGCGATTCAGCACAATTTTAGAAAAAATCAAAACAGGTCGCACTACAACCATTATATGCAGTTGCACAAACGCTCCCAAATATATTATGAGGTCGCATATTGAAAATTTTGGGCGCATATGCGACCAAAATGATCACAATTTCAAGCTCTGGTGACGTCGCGGCTCTGTTGCCCACCTACCACACCACTTCACATGATATCGCTCAGGACCTACTATCAAGATATAAATAAATCGATGCAAATTTTAGATTACAGGCCTGCACTTAACACGAATTAAAAATGTATCTAAAACAATTTGGGCTCGAAAGTTTAATATCTCGTCAGATGACGTTTATTACTTTTTAATATTTTTTAATGCCCTTAATTTTGGCTAATTTCATTTACTACCTTTTACAACCCCGCAAACACCCTGCTATTGGTCCAATCTGACTTTAGTAAGAGAAACCTGCATCTCCTAACCATTCCCATTTTAAAAATTACATAACGAATATCCAATCACACAAATAACCCGGAGAGAGATTCTGCTAGGCATCAAACACACTTACCGTCATTGTTCCACCATTCTCGGTAATGCTTTCTTTTACAACCCGTGAAATACCGTGTAAGTACAGTGAAATAACGGTGTACTTTTCTGTGCGTATAGTATAAGTATAAAGAACGTATGTGTAGGTATAAGGGAACAAACTGTAACGCTTGGGTAATAAGGGGGTAACAACCAGATATGCAACACTCAAAGTACCACGTAAGTATATTGAATTTACGGTGTACTTTTCTTTAAGTATTGTATACATATAAAGAATTATGCAAGGGTGGTGACAACCTAATGCAAAATGTAAACACCGCGTAAGTACATTATTAATAGTACCCTTATTCAGTGCTTGGGTTTTATATGTGGTGTTTAATGAATAAAAGGTTTACAACTTGTGAAATTATGAAACCTTACTTTAAACTGTATGTATTTTAAATCTGGAATTCAATATAAAAATATATTTCCATACACTACTTACCTTATGAATGTTTACTCATCGATCTCACCACAGCCAGCAATGTCTCAACATCACTATCAATAAATAGGCTAACTTTGCATGACATAGGCCTACCGTCAGGGTTCAATGCAGATTAAAACAGGATAGCATCTTTACTGCTGTTTGCAGAGAGGGGGGACCAACTGTTGCATTTCAGTGAAAGTATATCTGATGTTTTTATAGAAAAATGTAGTGTGTAATTTGGCCTTCAATCAATTTAATCTGCTGCTGTAGTTTTTTCTGTTCTTACTGTTGAAATATACACTTGTGCGCTGAAGTCCAGCTTCTTCCCCCCTTGTTCTCTGTAGTAAAAGGGTAAATACAGTATTTGTTCCCGAGTAAATACAGCATTTGCGGGTTGTAAACAAAGTGGTGCATTGTTCCCTCCTTGTTCACCCCTTGTCTCCTGTAGTTAAAGGGTAAATACATTGTTTGCAGGTTGTAAATTAAAGGGAAGCATTGTTCCCACCTTGTTCCCCCCCTTGTTCCCTGTAGTTAAAGGGTAAATACGGCATTTGGGGGTTGTAAATTAAAGTGAAGCATTGTTCCCCCCTTGTTCTCTGTAGTACAAGGATAAATACAGCATTTGACAACCAACACACACATATTAAACAGCAAAAGGAATATGTATAGCTTGCTAAAGGCCTTTATGTCCATTCATATTTTTATATAAAATGCAGAGCAGCAAGACCCATGGGATTCCATCAGCTACTCACCATCAGAGTCCTCAGTGAAGTTAAGAAGAAGAAGAGTAGAAAAAGAAGCCAAGCAAGAGATGCCAGAAAAAGGGGGGAGGAAATAATGTGTTATTTTGTTGTTTGAGTATAGGCAATGATAGACGAGACAATGTTTGATTAAGATAAGGTGTTTTAAAATCCCTATTTAGTAAAATAAAGGTTACAAAGTAAAGACATATATATTGTGCTTATATATTTATTTCACTACCTTTTTAGATTTTACCCTGTTAACTACAGGGAACAAATGAGGGATCAAATGCTGTAATTACCCTTTAACTAGGGAACAAGGAGGAAACAATGCTTCACTTTAATTTACAACCCACAAATGCTGTATTTACCCTTTAACTACAGGTAACAAGGGGTGAACAAGGAGGGAACAATGCACCACTTTAATTTACAACCCGCAAATGATGTATTTATCCTTTAACTACAGGGAACAAGGTGGGAACAATGCTTCACTTTAATTTACAAACCGGAAATGCTGTATTTACCCTTTAACTACAGGGAACAAGGGGGGAACAAGGTGGGAACAATGCACCACTTTAATTTACAACCATCAAATGCTGTATTTACCCTTTAACTACAGGGAACAAGGTGGGAACAATGCTTCACTTTAATTTACAACCATCAAATGCTGTATTTACCCTTTAACTACAGGGAACTAGGAGGGAACAGTTTCCCCCCTTGGCAAACAGCAGTAAAGATGCTATCCTGTTTTAATCTGCATTGAACCCTGACGGTAGGCCTATGTCATGCAAAGTTAGCCTATTTATTGATAGTGATGTTGAGACATTGCTGGCTGTGGTGAGATCGATGAGTAAACATTCATAAGGTAAGTAGTGTATGGAAATATATTTTTATATTGAATTCCAGATTTAAAATACATACAGTTTAAAGTAAGGTTTCATAATTTCACAAGTTGTAAACCTTTTATTCATTAAACACCCCATATAAAACCCAAGCACTGAATAAGGGTACTATTAATAATGTACTTACGCTGTGTTTACATTTTGCATTAGGTTGTCACCACCCTTGCATAATTCTTTATATGTATACAATACTTAAAGAAAAGTACACCGTAAATTCAATATACTTACGTGGTACTTTGAGTGTTGCATATCTGGTTGTTACCCCCTTATTACCCAAGCATTACAGTTTGTTCCCTTATACCTACAAATACATTCTTTATACTTATACTATACGCACAGAAAAGTACACCGTTATTTCACTCTACTTACACTGTACTTCGCGAGTTGTAAAAGAAAGTGTTACCCCATTCTCTCCTGCACAGCTGAGGCAAGTATTAGTCTGGATTTCAGTGTCAGAGGTCGCCTGTGTAGATAAACAACACAATATCAATACATGTAAATCCTTAGACAATTGACACACTGTTTAAACAGTACACTGTGTGACTGTATGAGTATATACAGTGAGGGAAATAAGTATTTAATCACACTGTGATTTTTCAAGATCTCCTACTTAGAAATCATGGATGGGTCTAGAATTTTCAGTACAGGTGCAATTCCACTGTGAGAGACAGAATCTAAAAATAAAAATGCAGAAATCACATTGTATGACTTTTTAACAATTTATTTGTAAATTACTGTGTGAAATAAGTATTTGATCACTTGCTTTTCAGCCAAATTTCTGACCCTCAAAGACCTGTTATTTTGCTTTAAAATAGTCCAGCTACACTCTGCTCATGATTCTAATTTAGTAGCACTTGTTTGAGGTCACTAGCTGTCATAAAGACACCTGTGCACCCCACAATCAGTCAAAAGTCTAAGTAGCAACATGGCCAAAACCAAAGAGCTGTCGAAAGACACAAGAGATGAAATTGTAGACTTTCATAAAGCTGAAACTGCCTAGGGGCAATTGCCAAGAAAGAGCAACTGTTGGAGCAATTGTCAGAAAATGGAAGAGGCTAATGATGACTGTCAATGTCCTTCAGACTGGGGCCCCACGGAAGATCTCTCCTCGTGGGGTATTAATGATGCCAAGAATGGTCTAGAATCAGTCCAGAATTATGCGGGTGGAGCTGATCAATGCCGTGAAGAGAGCTAGGACCACCGTTTTCAAGGGTACTATCAGTAATACAGTAAGATGCCATGTTTTAAAACCATGCATCGCACGGAAGGTTCCCCTGCTTAAGTTAGCCCATGTCAAGACCCATCTGAAGTTTCCCAGGGACCATCTGGATGGTCCAGAGTATTCATGGGAGAAAGTCCTGTGGTCAGATGAGACCGAAGTAAAACTTTTTGGTCTTAACTCTATTCACCGAATTTGGAGGAAGAAGAATGATGTGTATCATCCCAATAATACCATACCTACAGTGAAGCAGGGGGCTGGAAGCATCATGCTCTGGGGTGTTTTTCTGCACAGGGGACAGAATGACTGCACTGTATTAAGGAGAGGATGAACATGGCCATGTATTGTGAGATATTGGGCAAAAACCTCCTTCCCTCAGTCAGAGCATTAAAGATGGGTCGTGGCTGGGTCTTTCAACATGACAATGACCCAAAGCACACAGCCAGGAAAACCAAGGAGTGGCTTCGTAAGAAGCATAACAAGGTTTTGGAGTGGTCTAGCCAGTCTCCAGATCTAAATCCAATAGAAAATCTTTGGAGGGAGCTGAAACTCCATGTTGCTCAGCGACAGCCCTGAAACCTGACAGATCTAGAGAAGATCAGTGGGCAAAATCCCTCCTTTAGTGTGTGCAAACCTGCTGAAGAACTACAGGAACCCTTTGACCTCTGTAATTGTTAACAAAGGCTTCTGTACTAAATATTTAAAATGCTTGACTGAAGTGATCAAATACTTATTTCACACAGTAATTTACAAATAAATTGTTAAAAAGTCATACAATGTGATTTCTGCATTTTTATTTTTAGATTCTGTCTCTCACAGTGGAATTGCACCTATACTGAAAATTCTAGACCCCTCCATGATTTCTAAGTAGGAGATCTTGAAAAATCACAGTGTGATTAAATACTTATTTCCCTCACTG
Source organism: Danio kyathit (assembly GCA_903798195.1). Classification (NCBI taxonomy): domain Eukaryota; kingdom Metazoa; phylum Chordata; class Actinopteri; order Cypriniformes; family Danionidae; genus Danio; species Danio kyathit. Next base: position 52,316,711 of record LR812536.1, read on the forward strand.
TATGTGTATATATATATATATATATAGAGAGAGAGAGAGAGAGAGAGAGAGAGAGAGAGAGAGAGAGAGAGAGAGAGAGAGATAAATTAAAGGGAAAATATACAGCAATCGTTCTCATACATTTACAGTTTGTGTTCCACCATCTCTCCTGCACAGCTGATGAAAGTATTGTTCTGGATTTCAGTGTCAGAGGTCACCTGTGTAGATGAACAACACAATGTTAATACATGTTAGGGATGCTCATTTCTGTTAATTTTCCCAACTGATAACCACAGCTCGTCAACCGAGTTTTAACCCATAACCGATCAGACTCCAATATTAAATGACCATTAATAAAAAAAAATCAATTGACGTGTCTATTTTGTAGGCAACACGGTGGCTCAGTGGTCAGTACTGTCGCCTCACAGCAAGAAGGTCACTGGTTCATGTCCCGGTTGGGTCAATTGGCATTTCTGTGTGGAGCTTGCATGTTCTCCCCTTGTTGGCATGGGTTTCGTCTGGGTGCTCTGGTTTCCCCACAGTCCAAACACATGCGCTATAGGGGAATTGAAATTAGCTGTAGTGTGGTAGTGTATGAGTGTGTGTGTAAATATGAGCTTGTATGGATGTTTCCCAGTACTGTGTTGCAGCTGGAATGGCATTCGCTGCGTAAAACATACAGTATGTAGGATAAGTTGGCAGTTCATACCGATGTGGTGACCCCTGATGAATGAAGGGACTAAGCCGAAGGAAAATTAATGAATGTCTATTTTGTGTCTGACACATTAGTTTTAAAATATTTATTTATTATAACATGTGAACAACAGCATGTTGTGCTTTCATTTTCTCCGTCTCACTCTCGCAAGTTCAGGTGAGAGACTGTTTTTAATGAGTTAAACTGTCCTTTAGTTTTACTCATAAAAATTTACTGTAGTCTGTCAAACTGGCACATAAATTTCAGTACCTATATCAATATAGGTTTTGCTGAAAGGCTGGTTATCTTAATGGCAATGAGTGACAATAATGGTATTAGAGATTTTAAATTAATACTAAGAAGGAAACATGGCCTAAACTTAACAAGAGATGATCCTAACAATATTGTAACGTAAAATGCCCTAGTGTAGCTTATAGTTGACTGCAAACATCATGTTTTTTATTGACATTGTGTCATCTGTCAAATGTAGGTCTGTTCTTTACATGAAGCTTTAAACAGATGTGCGTGCTATAACCGGTGATGAAACCAGTGATGGTGATGAGAGACAATGACAAGGCGCATACTGTATGCTGACTTTTATTTAAATAAGCCTATGCTAGCCAACTACAGTAAATAATCATTTTTATCATTATTATGTTTTTTTACATATAGTATTGCATTACTTTGCAAATGTTTTTTTTCAGTTTATATCACTATAAAATGAAAGCCTCAGTTTGATGTGGAGTCATCTGCAAAAATAATAATCAAAAATAAGTAATCAGGATTTGTTTTATTAGATTAGGCTATTTTACAAATAGATTTTTAAAAGCACTATTAATAACTGTAATACTCTAAATGAAAAAAGTGGATTGGTTTGTTGGTTGTACACTAAATCATCAAAACTATAGGCTATCAGTTGTGTTTATGATGGATGGGTGCCAGAGCACGCTCGGAGTAAGAAAAAACCCGGGCATTCCAACTTGTGGCTATTCTGAAAGCAGAACACATTTCAGAAAGTTTTGCTTTTGCAGCTTCTTTCTCCACTTGTGCAAATAAACAGAGGTGTTTATGACGTGGATCCAGGACAGAGACAATCACCATCGGTGCTGGTTTGTCCATCAACTGTCTATGTCAAGCTGTGACAACCAATATCCTTACTTTCGCTCTTTTCATTTTGCTCCTTTGGCAAAACACGTCTGTAGGCACGTGGGGTTGCATGTGTGAATGCTCTGCAAGTTAACACATTTTTGCGTATTTTTGCAGTAAAACGTACAACAATACAAAATTAAATAATATCTTTTGGTGTGCAATAGAGCTGAAGATCGGGGGTTCGGGTTCGGGTTTAATTTCCATCATTTTAGACGGGTTCGGGCCGGGCTCGGGCTTGCGCAGTAAATGAATAGTCATGTGATGCATTTCGATTAGCGCGAGAAAGTTATCTAATCGTTTGTTACAACTTTATAATCCATGCCTGCAAAGGTAAAACAAATGATGACGGAGAAGTTAAAAAAAGTGAGTTTTTGACTGCGGTCAGGCCAGCCGCCAGTTCAGAAGGAACGATCATTCTAGCCACAAAGGTATTTCGGCGGTCACTCATACACTGCATATTACGGTAGAGCGCTAAACAGCAATGTGTGTACATCAAGCTGACAGGGAAGATCACAAGGTCACTCGCTACACTGAAACCGCTGTCATGGCAAATTAAATGGATGTTCTTGGCTGGTAGAAGATAAACAAACAATCCTACCCAAAACTTGCAAAATTAGCCAGATCAGAACTACAGTAGGCCTGTAGCAGCAGAAGTGAAAGGATGTTCAGTGCTGCTAGTCGCACCATCCTGAGCGCAGGACTGCGCTAAAGCCATTTACAGTGGATTCAATAATGTTGCTCCACAAAAACACGTAGCCTAATCTTGGTGAGTAAAGGGTTTTTAAATTATAAATAAATATTATTAAACCATAAAATCATAATGTAGACAGAGTATACAGGCTATTCGTTTAATATTCAGCTTCACCGTCACCGTAAGGCCAGATTGTGAAGAGAAGTGGCGAAACAAATCCTGTTTAAGTCTTTATCTTAATTTCGTTATTGCCTAATACCCATCATAATTTAGAATTTCTTTTATTTAATTTGTTAAGAAAGACTTCTTTTCATTGGTGTGTTGGCCAATTTAAAGGCTAAGTGTATGTACCTATGCCTATTTAGAAGGCTGAGATGTTACGATGTTACAGAGGACTTTTTTTTTTTTGTTCCAACTTCCAAGTGGCCTATAGCCTATGTTTGTTACGAATAAATTATGTTAAAACATATAAATTACTCATTCTTGAAAAAAGGCAAAAGAGCTGTGTGCATGTGCACATTTGAATAATGTCGGGTTATAAACGGGTTCGGGCTTTATAAAGCTGTCAATCAAAATGTACCTGTCGGGCTCGGGCCCTATCGGGCCTAATTTTCATGGCCCGATTACAGCTCTAGTGTGCAACCCCTTTTACAATAGTCTTGCTGCGGACAGTTACAACCCTTTTTGCATCCTTGTTGAAACACTGATAGCGATCGAAGATTTATGTTCATTTGGCAAGCTAAACGCATTCTGTACTGTACAGGAGACACAGAGGAGATTGATTGACAATGGTCTACAGCCAATCAGGATGCAGAATACAATGTGCTGTAAAAAAATAAATAAAAAAGCTTATCAAATTGCACAAAAAAAAGCAAACTGCAAGGCCACGAAAGGTGAACCACATTATAGTGAGGGACCACTGTACAAGTAAATCTCTACACAATTGACAAGGTCACATGTGTAGATGCAGAATATGATATTTAAAACATTAACTTTTCTAAAAGATTTAAGTTTTTTTGCTTAATTATATAGAACCAAATCACATTTAAATGAAAACAAGTTTAATCTTTGCATACCTTGTTTCTCCATGGCCATTCTGAATCATAATAGTTAAAAGTGAGCTCTCTTGCAGCATAAACCCCGAATCTGAAAGAACAATGTCACCTTATGTAATTACAGTACTTACTAAATTACACAGTAAGTAATTGCAAGTCACAAAAAATGTTTCTGAAAAGATCAGATACTTATATATACAGTATATTAGCAAAATACTGAAATATAAATGTCAGTATATTTAATAAAGCAATATCATAACTGTTTTCCATTAAAACAGAATACAAACAAAGACACTTCAAGTGCATTATGATAAAGTCTGCATCTTCTTTCACATTCTTCTTTGCTTATATATATATATATATATATATATATATATATATATATATATATATATATATATATATATATATATATATATATATATATATATATTCAACTAGAAAATCTCCTTTCTTCTCCTGTCTCGTTTCTATAGTGGCTAGAGCGGAATACTCCCTTACCTAGCAAAGGATTTTTCAGATTAGTCATGAAAAAGAACAATTCTTGGAGATCCCTGACGTACACATAGACTTTTTTTTTTTGAATGAATGAATGAATTTATGTATTTTATTTCAAATCCAGTTTTATCTTTTGAAGTAGAAGCGTAGTACACCGCTTCATCCTTCGGTTTAGTTTTGACCTTGCTGTCACCGTTTTCTGCAGTGCACCAATGTCACTGTACATCAATGCATTTTTATATAGATTTTTCATCACATATATTTTTAGTTTATTTATTTATTTGGATTTTTACACAGGGTATACGTATTAAAAATTGTAATTGGTCTGTGATATGTATGTCAGTATGACATGCCAGTGAAACAGAAAAAAGAAACATTTTGTAATGTATTTAAAATAATTTGTTTGCTTTTGCTGCTTTTCTCTTTTTTCTTTGACACTAGAAATGTCTAGATATGGTAAATGCACACAGACTACATATTCATTAAGATGAAACATCTGCAGACACATTACCTTTTTTACATATGTGAATCTCTTCTGACAATTTTGTAATTGTAAGCAACATTATTCATAAATCAAATCCAAATGAGGACTAAATAAAACGATTAAATTACATTATCACATGATATGAATAATACAGTAAATGTTATGGAAACATAAAAGGGTAACTTATTACATTCTGATATCAAACTGACAATAACGTTATGACTTGATTGGAAAATACTTACCTTAAATAATAATAAAATAAATAAATAAATATTACTTGCAACGCATCTGTTACTTTGGTAAAGCATGACGACATTGCAAATATGAACGTAATTCTAAAACAATTAATTAACATTTTAAAAACGACAGTTCATTACTCTTGACAGGAAATGAAAAGTAAGCTAACTTACAAGGCTTCATTAACAGTTACTTGGTTAACTGGCTATTATTTTTAGTCAAATAATTCCCATTAATCATGTAATAAACTAAATTAGCTGGGTGTTTGTTTATCAGACTTACCTTAAGGGTCTTTAAATTGATGATTGATGTGTCATCAGATCGTCCAGCATGGAATCTCATGAGATCACTGGCTATTCATTTTCATAAATTAATTCACATTAAAGCAATCTAATTCAATCAATCTAATCAAATAAACTAGCTCCGTGCTTCTTCTTGTCTTGAAATCGATGAGTGATAGCCATCTGTCCAGAGCAGGAAGTGATTGCAGTCAGGTGGTGAGGATTGTCCAATAACAGGCATATGTTTTTTTTTTTTTATCTTATAAAGGTAGTGGGTTATTTATATTGTTTAATTAGAACATAATTCATATTTTATATCTATTTAAAACGATTTTTTATCGTTGTTGTTTACACAGTTGTTTGACAGATACAGTAATTATGAGGACGTTTGGTGGTCAGCCAATCACATGCAGCAATTTCATACACACGCATACATAATTAATGAGGGGGTGCAGTACCCAGTCCGGCCTACAGGGGCGCATGTCGAATACACAAGTCATACACAAAATCAGGTTTATGTGAACTATAAAGTCATGTGGAGATTTTTTGGATTTGAACTCCCCCTGGCTATAGAAGCACTTCTACATTGCTAGAATTATGAGGACACCGACCCTGTCCTCATAATTGAAAAAGTCCTCATAATGTTGCGTGTATTCATGTGAAATGTCCTCTTAAATCACATAAACAAACACACACACACACACACACACACACACACACACACACACACAAAGATAGCCTTAAAAACACAAACTAATTGCTAAAAGGGTATTTTTGGCAAAAACAAAAAAAGTGCACAATAGCAAATGCTAACATTGCTAACTGCCATTCCTTCTGTAACACAGCCACTTTTGAAATCTTAGAAGTTGAAAACACAAACTCACGCAAGTGTTAAAGCGGCCTCCTTCTCTGGAATTCCATCCAAAATCCAGATAAAAGCTGAAGTTGGCAAACGTTCAGCATGCAGCCCAAAAATAGCTTGGAATAATACGCCTGATTTACAAACGGCTTACAAAATATGCATCACACATGTCAGCTGCGGATAGCATGCGTGTTTGCTACACTCAAACGTTAATCAAGCGGAGGCTAATGAGGTCAGAGCAGTGGACGTGTCCCCATCAGCTTATAGCTGTATAACACATACACACACTGACAGAGAAAGAAGACAGGCATAACATTTCCTCTCCCAGAATCTGACACTCTCTGACCCGCTTGTTTCAGTCAGTCGGGCCTCTGAGACATGAGAACAGAAAATACATGTATTTATCTAAAATGTCCCCATCTCCAGGGCAGCAGAAACTGCAGCCTTGCGGATCCACAGCCTATTCAGTTGAGAAAAGTGACTTATAGACCCTGACACACACACATACATACAAACCTTTGTGACTTAAGACAACCCATCCAATACCATTTCCTGTAGCAAAATGATTTCCTGTAGTCTAACGGAATTTCACAGAATTGTCTTAACTTTTTGACTTGGTGGCTAATTTGTATGGATTTGTAGAGCTCATTTGTATATTTTAATATAATTTGCTTATCCCCCAATGATGGTTGGGTTTAGGGACACACCTCCTTAAAAAAAAAAAACAGATTAAGGGTTTGGTTCCAAAATGCTATAAATCAATTTTGATCACTCTGAGTAAATAAGTGACTATGTTTACATGGACATCAGTAATCAAATTATTTGCCTTAATCTGAATAAGAAAATAATATGATTAAGGTGTTTAATGGGCTGTTTTTTGAATGTTTCTTGATGATCCCGTTTTACATGTTATCGCACAGTCAAATCCAGATTTTAATTTAATATAAAAACTATTGGTCACACTTTATTTTGATGGTCCATTTGTTGAATTTAAGTTACATTGCATCCACATGCCAACTAATTCTCATTAGGAGAAATGCCCAACTGAGCCTGGTTTCTCTCAAGGTTTTTATCCTTCACTTTCGCCAATTGGTGAAGATTTTTCCTTGCCACTGTCGCCACTGGCTTGCATGGTTCGGGACTTGTAGAGCTGCGCATCGATGGATTTACTCTTCAGTGTTTGGACTCTCAGAAGTGAAAATTAAACTACACTGAACTGAACTGAACTGAACTAAGCTAAACTAAACTGAACTGAACTTAACCTTCAACTGACACTGTTCCAATTCACTATAATCTTCTTTGTGAAGCTGCTTTGACACAATCTACATTGTAAAAGTTACAATGGGCCAATTTTGGCTCGCGAGGCCTACTTTGTGCATCTCTGCGATAAAAAAAATTACAAATATAAAGCAACATTTCATCATGAACAAGAACATGAACAAAAGTATCACATTAGACCACAAAAAATCCAAATGACATTTTCCTTAACTTACATTTAACTTCCAAATGTGCAATAATCTTACATTTATTTAGTTGACTTATGTTAATATATTAATAGTAAAATGTACTTTGTCAAATTTAGAAAACCATGAAGAAGGCAAATTCATATATTATGGTATAAATTTTATATTACTCAGGTGACCTTTAGTATACGTTCATAACATTCGTATTCTTCTACATATTGCTGCTGTCAAACTTGGGAGATGAGGCTGAACTTTCAGCCATCAGCTGAAAAATTGGCTGGGAATAGATTACCAGAACATACAGTTGAAGTCAGAATTATTAGCCCCCTGAATTATTAGCCCCCCCGGTTTATTTTTTTCCCTGTTTTCTGTTTAACGGAGAGAAGATTTTTTCAACACATTTCTAAACGTAATAGTTTTAATAACTTATCTTTAAAAACTTATTTATTTTATCTTTGCCATGATGACAGTAAATAATATTTTACTAGATATTTTTCAAGATGCTTCTATACAGCTTAAAGTGACATTTAAAGGCTTAACTAGGTTAATTAGTTTAACTCAGCAAGTTAGGGTAATTAGGCAAGTTATTGTATGACGATGATTTGTTCTGTAGACTATCGGAAAAAAAATATAGCTTAAAGGGGCTAATAATTGTCCTTAAAATGTTTAATAAAAAAATTAAAACTGCTTTTATTTTAGTCGAAATAAAACAAATAAGATTTTCCCCAGAAGAAAAAATATTATCAGACATACTGTGAAAATTTCTTTGCTCTGTTAAACATCATCTGGAAAATATTTTAAAAAAGAGAAAAAAATTCAAAGGGGGGGCTAATAATTCTGACTTCAACTGTATATCACATTTTGTCTGGAATTAAAAACTGACAGTTTTGAGAGTACTAAGCGGATACAAGACTGATTTTAGCGGCAACTATTATAATTATTTTTTGTTGTTCAATATTGTTTATCATGTTTTGGATCCAAAGTCTTCATGTTTTTGTTGTAAATATTTGTATGAATCTGTATGATTTAACCACATTTCTGACAAATTTAAACATGTTTCCTATTGTAATTTATTTTTCGTTTATTTAATTAGTAAACATGGTCGAGCTAATCTGCTTAATTACAAACAAAACATTAGAATATAGAAATAAGATGATTTAGGTGATTATGAACATAGAATCAAAGTTGGTGCCAGACATGATCATTGGGGATGGATTTACTCCACTTGGTCCTAAAAATAATGATCCAAAAATGAGACAAATCCAGTGATCTTCAGTTCTGTGGATGAAAATGCTTTGTTGATTGATACCAGAGGTTGTAGGAGAATGGTTTGATGAGTCTTGATTTCTGGTATGGATCATGTCATGGATATTATTTAAGTATATTGATTTACTTCTCAACAGAATAATGAGTAGGGGGCAGGGCTTTTTTTTCACATCATTCTCTCATAGCAAACTAGCGGTAAGAAGTGCGTGAATAAGGTTATTGATATACAAATGCTATGGACTGACACTGTTTCAATTTACTATAATCTTCTATTTAAAGCAGGGGTGCTCAACCCTGTTCCTGGCGATCGACCTTCCAGCTGATTTCAGCTCCAACCCTGATCAAACACACCTGAACCAATTATTTAGAACGTGAGGAGCACTTGATAATTACAGGCAGGTGTGTTTGATAAGGGCTACAACTGAAAACTGCAGGAAGGTCGATCGCCAGGAATAGGGTTGAGCACCCCTGATTTAAAGCATGCTTTGACACAATCCATATTGTAAAAGCGCTATAGAAATAAAGGTGACCACAGGCTACCTCCATCAGGATAATGAAAGCTCATACAATCTCAAACTGGTTTCTTGAACATGACAGTGAGCTAAACAACTTCAAATGGCCTCCAGAGTTGCCAGATCTCAATCCAATAGAACATCTTTGGTATGTGGTGCCAACAAATATGCTGCAACCTTTTTGATTCTATCATGAGAGTATTGAGGACAATCTCTGAGGAATGTTTTTCAATACCCTGTTGAATATTTGCCGTGAAGAATTAAGGCTGTACTGAAGGTAAAGATGGAGCCTACTTACTTAAAACAGTTGGGTTAATAATAACCGGTAACCCAATGATGGGTTGTTTTGGCACCGACCTGCTGTTGGGTTATTTTAACCCAATCCATTGAGTTGTTAAGGTTAACCCAACAATTTGGGTTACAAAATAACTAATTTGTGGGGTTATTTTGCCAGAAAGTGGCTCAATTATGTGTATCATTTAAAAAAATGTAGAAATGAACACAGAGGTAGAGAAAGCTCTCTTATCCATATATAGATCGGCTATGAAGCGAGCGTTTGTATCATCAAATTAAGAGTACTGGTAAAACGGATATAAAAAACACGACATGGACTGGTAATTTGATTAAAAAAAAAACATTATTGTGTTACAGCTAAAATAAACTTTATAACGCAAAAACAACATTACATATGCATATTATTACAGCTGTCTGTTTAAATTCAAATTTTTTAACCCAACTGGTTGAGTTTTTAAATAAATAACCCAACAAAGGCTAAAAATAATCCAACAAAGCACCAAACATTTAACCAAACTGGTTGAGTTATTAATAAATAACCCAATAAAGGTTCAAAATAACCCAACAAAGCACCAAATATTTTAACTCAACTATTGGGTTAAATAAATAACCCAACGTTGTTTCGTGTGTACTTAATAAAGTGGCTGCTGAGTATATTGAACATCTTTCAGAAAACAGAGCAAGCTGAAAGTATCATCATTTTATTTTATAAGTATTGTATTTATATTGTTTTTCCCCTTTTGTCTAACCCTGCTGAAAAATCTAATGTCATGAGTGGAAAGCATGCTTTACACCAGAATGGGAAGTAGAAAGGTGTGACTGTGTGCCAGCTCAGTTTTTTTTTTATCTTGAGATCAACTTAAATTCCATGCTGGTTTATGCCAGATTTTTCAGCAGTGAAGAGAGATATATGATATGATTAATTTCTGTCCTACTCGCCCCCAGAGCCATAGAGCAGAGGTGTGATGTAACACCGATCTACACAGCATTCATTGTGGATTGTGTTACTGATTATAATGGATTCTACTGTTTTATTCCCCCAGTTCCAGTTGTAAAATATTTCTAATTAAAGCAATACAGTTTAATGAATACCTTTAAGGTTTGTAAAATCAGGTTACATAGTATGTAAAGCTGTTTGTTTTAATTTGAGGTTGTAGTTTCTAAAGTATAGGAGTTGATGCTGATTAAACCAAGGGCAATCCACAGGACACAGGCAATTTTACTTTTTAACTCAACTATAAAACTTTTAGCTAACATATTTTTTTTTTTGTTATTGTTCATTCATTCATTGTCCTTTGACTTAGTCTTTGGCCAAACTGGGAAACACCCATACACTCTTGTATTCATACACACACTCATATACTATGGCCAATTTGTTTACCCAATTTACCTACACCGCATGTCATTAGACTATGGGAGTAACCGGAGCACCTGGAAGAAGCCTACGCCAACACGGGGAGAACATGCAAACTCCACACAGAAATGCCAACTGGCCCAGCCAGGACTCGAATCAGTGACCTTCTTTGCTGTGAGGCAACAACACTAACCACTGAGCCACCGTGCCACCCTTATTTTATAGTTCATTCATTCATTCATTCATTTTCTTTTCGGCTTAGTCCCTTTGCTAATCTGGGGCTGCCACAGCAGAATGAACCGCCAACTTATCCATTATATGTTTTACGCAGTGGATGCTCTTCCAGCCGCAACCCATCACTGGGAAACATCCATACACACTCATTCACACACATACACTATAGACAATTTAGCCTTCCCAATTCACCATACCACATATCTTTGGACTTGTGGAAACCCACGCCAATACGGGGAGAACATGTAAACTCCACACAGAAAATGCAAATAGTTGTATTTAGTAATTAAACTAAATGTACAAATAATTTGTTATTAATAAGCTATTTATATCAAATATACAACATATATTTGCTTTATATTAACTAGAAAGAGCAGCAAAAATACATTTCACAAATTCACCCTCTCTTACAGTCATGATAACAAAAATAAATAATGAAAAAATGTCTTGCTACCCTTAATGGAGGCTCGGACCTCCTGTCCTTGAAGAAGCCCTTGAGCTTGTCCTTGAGCATTTCCATTCATTGCCATAAAAGGGAAGTTGCTGAACTTACACACATGAGCCTGAGAAAAAATGCTCATTTTAGGACAAAATTCAGATGGCACTTGAAGGCTATTGAATCTGAAAACTTCATTTGGCACTTAATTTAAAAAGTGGCTTTTTATGTAGATTAAACAGACTGTAAATTTAGGTTCCACCAATGGGGTTTTTACAAATACACGTAGTTTTACCATTGTTACAAAAAAAGTGACATCGCTAATAGGATGTTATACCTGCTAGAGATTATGTATTTATACAGAATTTTATTTTTGAATGAACTTGGCCAAAATTGAGCAGGCATTGAATTGTTCTTGCTCATATCCAAAAAATAATTGGACTTAATCAACATTTAAATCTTTATTTGAAGATGCAAAAAAAATTAGTAAAGCACATGCCCATTTCAACAAAAGCTGATGTAGGACATCCTTTTCTCTTGCAGAGTAACAAACAAATGTGTACCACTGTGAAACGTGTTTCCAAACATTTTGTTTTTCCCATGATCTTTCCATAGCAAAATAAACTATATTTTTACTTCATCTAAAACAAATTCAAAAAGCTATTTTGGTTCAACTATGGTAACCACAAATAAACCATGGTTATGCTAGAGTAACGTAACGTAACGTAACGTAACGTAATGTAACGTATCGTATCGTATCGTATCGTATCGTATCGTAAAGTAAAGTAAAGTAACCTGCAAGTAATACCATGGCTAAAATCTATGGTCAATTTTTATTATAAAACAATTGTTTTCTAATGATCTAGTGTCTTAAAAAAATAATAATACAATAAAACAACAAATTCGTTTTTTTGTTTAGTTAAAATTGAATAAGGGGACAATAATAACAAATTAGTATTACTTTCTAAGCAAAAACTACACTGTAATACAAACTGTAAATTTTACATAAGGAAACAACAGCTGTGGTGTGCAGAATATTTCCATAAAAAAACTATTTATATTCATACACCAATATTTTGAACTGATAAAATCTACACAACATAACTTTATTTACACATACAGAAACACAACCATAAGTGATGTTTTCTGAACAAATTTTGGGAGAAGTATAATCAGTTTTGACGAGGCTAATTCCTTATTGACAATCATTCTATTATCAAAGACCAAACCTTTATAAATAGTTAAACACATCATACCTCTGTTTTCTCTCGAAATTATCATCCCTCCACCACCCCAACTCCACCCTATTAAACCCGATACCTACATAAATCTGAGGGGGTGTGGGGCTTTCTGCAGCTGGGGCTAGACACTATGCTCAGACCCCTACCCCTCTCTCTATCCTGATAAAGGGAATAACACGAGTTAGGGTGTCTTTTCGAGCTTAGAGCCCTTTCCTCAGCCAAATATGCATGTCCTATTCAGTAAAATAACAGATTCACATAATAAAAGTCACATAATGAACCAATGCTCATCACAAACAATGTAGAAAAACATACTAATATAGAGAAGGTGCTCAGTGCCATTCACACAGCTACTGAACACCATTGTGGTAACACACAACACTAAAGTGTTGCTGTAAACATTATACAGAACATACCAACATCTCAAGTAACATCTAATGTACATAACTGATGAGAAAAACTAAGAAGAACCATAGTAATGTCAACAACAACAAAAAAGATTTTAAAAAGTGAAGTTTCATGCAGGGAATTCTGGGAAAGTGAATTTATATATATATATATATATATATATATATATATATATATATATATATATATATATATATATATATATATATATATATATATATATATATATATATTAAGGAAACCTATTATTAACCAGCTTAAGGATTTTTGTGTATCATTTTTACTATTGAAATCACAGCCATTTTTTTAAGTATATAATTCATTATTTTTCCTTTGGCTTAGTCGCCACAGCGGAATGAACCGCCCACTTATCCAGTATATGTTTAACGCAGGGGATGCCCTTCCAGCCGCAGCCCAGTACTGAGAAATACCCATACAATCTCACATTTTTCTCACCAATTTTATTTATCTAATTCACCTATAGCGCATGTCTATGGACTGTGGGGGAAACCGGAGCACCCAGAGTTAACTCACGCGAACACAAGAAAAACATGCAAACTACACACAGAAATGCCACCTGGCCCAGCCAGGATTCGAACCAGTGACCTTCTTCCTGTGAGGCGACAGTGCTAACCACTGAGCCATCGTACAGCCTTTTACTTTTTATATATTTATTAGATATTTGATATATACATGTACAGTTGAAACCAGAAGTTTACATACACTCTAAAAAAAAGAACATAACCATTTTTTAAAAAATGTCTGATGGTAAATCATACTACACGTTTACTATTTTAGGTCTGTTAGGATTACCTAAATCATTTACATTTGCTAAATGCCAGAATGATGAGATAATTTTTTTAGAGAGAATTTTTTATTAATTTTTAGAGAGTCAAAAGTTTACATACATTTCCTTGGTATTTTTTTTAGCTTTGCTTTTAAACTGTATAACTTTGGTCAAATATTTTGGGTATCCTTCCACAAGCTTCTCACAATAGTTTGCAGGAATTTTGGCCCATTCCTCCTGACAGAATTGGTGTAACTGAGTCAGATTTGTAGGCTGTCTTGCTCGCACAAGCTTTTTCAATTGCCCACAATTTTTATTCTATAGGATTGAGCTCAGGGCTTTGTGATGGCCACTCCAAAACATTCACTCTGTTGTCCTTAAGCACATTTTAACTAATTTGGCAGTATGCGTAGGGTCATGGTCTGTTTGGAGGGCCCATTTGTGGCCAAGTTTTAATTTCCTGGCTGATGTCTTAAGATGTTGCTTCAGTATTTCTACATAATGTTCTTTCTTCATGATGCCATCTATGCTGTGAAGTGTACCAGTCCCTCCTGCAGCAAAACAGCCCCACAACATGATGCTGCCGCCCCCATACTTCACAGTTGGCATGGTGTTCCTAAGCTTGTAAGCTTTCCCCTTTGTCCTCCAAATGTAACACTGGTCATTATGGCCAAACAGTTCAATCTTAGTTCCATCAGACCACAGGACATGTCTCCAAAAATTATTCTTTTTTCCCAGTGTAATTTAGCAAATTGTAATCTGGCTTTTTGTTGATTCTGGCTTGTTGATTTCCCCATGTTGTCACACAAGGAAGCAGTGGGTTTGAGGTTTTCCTTAAATACTATTCTACAGTTGTGCCTCCAATTAACTCAAATGTTGTCAATTAGCCAATCAGAAACTTCCAAAACCTCGACACCATCATCTGAGCTTTTTCAGAGGCATAATAATCTTATTGTACGTAAACTTGACTTTCAAAAAAAGTTATAACAATTTCTCAAAAAATATCTCTCTCATTATTCCTCTATTAAGCATAACAGAAACAAATTTGATAATCCTAACTTACCTAAAAAGAAAAAGTTTAGTCACATTAACATCTGACTTTTTTAAATGGTTATGTGCCTTTTTATACAGTGTATGTAAACTTCTGGTTTCAACTGTGTATATATATATATATTCTCATTATTTTTAACACATCTGTAGTTATGCAGTGGCACAGAGTTAGACCTCTTTGTTGACACACAGAAACAGCAACGCGTGCGGCATGACATCACTTTGTTTCAGAGATGCTATTGGTTAAATGCTGGCAAAGTAGAACACAGAAGCAGCTTGAATGGAGATTTGGGATTGCAAGAGGCAGAAAGGAAAAGGCTACATTTAACACAACAAACCTGATAAGGCACCTTAAAAACAAACACCAGACACAATACAGCAAGTTTACCCAGGCAACCCAACCGAAGACGAGTCAGCTCACGCTGCAGGAGAGTTTGAAGAGGAGAGAAAAAATACCCCGTGACAGCACGAAGGCACAGGACATCACAGCCAAGAAAGCACATATGATCGCAATGAGTGACCTGCCATTCGCCTTTGTAGAGAACCCTGGATTTCTTATTCTTATAGAGCACGTAAAACCTCGATTTGAATTTTTTACTGTATTACAGAAGTATCGGATCGAGTTTCGGTATTGGTAGATACTCAGAATCAAATGACTCGGACTCGAGGACAAAAAAAATCTGATCGGGACATCCCTACTTGAGTGTAAGTAAATGCTGTGGAAAATGTTTTCATTTTTGGGTGAACTATCCCTTTAAGTGTCCATCTTTGTGCCACACTATAAACAATAATAATACCTTCCTTAGAAAATGCCAGTAACGCAATGATGCAAATGAAAGTATGACTTTCTCCTTGTTTTTATCTCGGTGCGAAAGGAGTAAACTCGAGTAAAAGAGACAGATGACACACTGACAATAACACAAGTGGTAAAATGACCCCTGGAACATCTTCTTGTCTCATTCTTTCATTCATTCGCCAGTTTAATATTCATCACTTCCCTTCAGCTCTGCCCTCACAGGCGTCCCACCGCCCAGACCGCCCCAAATCCCCTCACAAATCCCCACTTCAACATTACCTCATTTACAAAAGCAAAGTCAAGACAAAAGAGCACGTCTCCGAGCAGCGCCGCCTTTAACATGCAGGACGCAGCCATTGAGGCGACAGAGAGCCACTATTATGAGCTCTTTCACCTCTGAGAGCGTTTCTTTAATGATCGCATTCTGTTTCCGTGTTGTTTCTTTGCTTCCTTCATTACGTTAATCATTTCTTCACCTCGAGACAACAGATTTGCCCACACTATCGCGCCGGAGCAAACAGAGAGGTGTTAACCTGAAAATTAACCTTGAAAAACTGGCCTCTCTCTTTATCACATATTGCACACAGTGATTTATGACTATGCTGGGAACTTGTTTTTAAAACCCCATTACATAGTACGTGAAGTCCGAGCTGTCCGCAAAACCTCTGCTTAACACAGATTTATTCAAGTCATTTAAAGGCAATTCTCTACAATCAGGGTTTATAACTCGTTGTTAGCATCCAGGCTACGGAAACTAATCTCGAGCATACACACAGCAAATGTGTGACATATGTTACTGTTCGTGCCCTGCAGGGGACATACAAACCTTCTGATGAGTCTATCAGGATGACCCCTGCCGCTGTTCTAAGTCTTAAAGGAGCCGTTGAAGGAAAATTTCTGTCATGATTTAGTGTCGCTCCAAATGCCTTTCCTCTTTTGAATACAAATGCTGTTTTTTAGGTTGACTACAACACATGTAATATGTGACCAGAGGCTTTGAAGCTCCACAAAAGGTGAAAAGTATTTACATAGTCCATATTAGAAGAAGGGCGGCACGGTGGCTCAGTGGGTAGCACTGTTGCCTCACAGCAAGAAGGTCAATGGGTCGAGCCCTGGCTGGGTCAGTTAGCGTTTCTGTGTTGAGTTTGCATGTTCTCCCCGTGTTTGCATGGATTTCTTCCAGATGCTCTGGTTCCCCACACTCTGATGACATGTACTATAGTGGCTCATTTTCACTGAGTGGTACGGTACGGTTAGGTTCGGTACAATTTTATGACCGTTTTCACTGTCAAAAGGCCGTACCGTACCGTACCACTTTTCCGGCACCCTTTCGAAAGGATACCAAACACGAGAAAGGGTACCAAAAGGTGGAGCTATATGCGCAGCTGATTGGTTACAGAGATATGTCACGATCTCGTGGAGCTAGCCAGAATGAAAACAAAGGAACCCGTCAGTTTTTAATACACAGCCGAAGCCCAGGACATTACATTGTAAAACTACAGTATATGCATATATTAACGAGCCATGGATGGCCCGAGCTCAAACAAACCTTGTAGTTGTCTTGATGTACAGCCACAAAGCCAAGAAGAACAGAATCTGCCGTGTCTTGTTGTTGCTTTACGCTGTCTAAAAGTGCGAGCGGTTTTCGCTTTCTCCAGGGAGCTCGCGATCGCGTCTATATTTGATATAACGTACTTCTTGAGCTGATGATAATAACGTGTGTGTGATTACTGAAGTGTCTTCGACGTCTGATCCTTTCAGAAATAAAAAGGACAAACGCGAGAGAGAGTGAAGCACAAAAAAAAAAGAAGCCAAGTTGGCGGTTCATTCCGCTGTGGCGACCCATGATTAATAAAGGGACTAAGTCGAAAAGAAAATGAATGAATGAATATTAGCAGAAGTCCTCTTAAAGGTAAAGTTTTACCAAAAAAGAAAATTACATCATTATTTATTTTCCCTTATGGGGTTTTAAACCTTTATGAGTTACTTTCTCCTGTTGAACACAAAAGAAGATGTTTTGAAGAAGGCTGGTTGCTGGGAACCATCAAATTCTCCAACGCAATCTCATGGCAATTCGTAACTTTTTGATTTAGTGGCTAATTTGTATGAATTCATACAATCTAATTCATACAATTTAGTATGATTTGCTCATCACCCAATGACGGCTGGGTTTAGGGGTGGGGTTAGGTGCCACACCTTCTTTTTAAAATCGTACATTTTCATATGACTCAGCTCGTACGAATTCGTACAAATTAGCCACTAAACTGACAAAACGTAAAATACTTACGTTTCCTCGTGAGATCAGGCTGAATTCTCTAGTAGGAAAAAAATACCATGGATGTCAAAGGTTGCCGACTGGCATTTTTTCCAAATATATATTGTTTTCAACAGAAGAAAGAAACTCAAATAAGTAACTAACCCTGATAAAATAAATAATCAAATAAATAAAGAAAGAAAAAAAGAAAGAAAATTGTGAATAAATGGTGGCAGATTTTTCATTTTTGGGTGAACTATCCCTTAAACCAGGGGTCGGGAACCTTTTTTCACCAAAGAGCCATTTCTGATTTTATTAGCGAATGCATTTTATAAAGAGCTATTGGGGGTGTGTATACATATATATATATATATATATATATATATATATATATATATATATATGAGGAGACGTGGTATCGCTGTCGCCTCACAGCAAGAAGGTCGCTGGTTCAAGCTTCGGCTGGGTCAGTTGGTGTTCTGTGTGGAGTTTGCATGTTGTCCCCATGTTGGCGTGGGTTTCCTCTGGGTGCTCCGGTTTCCACCACTAGTCCAAAGACGTGGTACAGGTGAATTTGGTAAGCTAAAATTGTCCATAGTTGTATGACTTGTATGGGTGTCTCCCAGTGATGGGTTGCAGCTGGAAGGGCATCCGCTGTGTAAAACATATGCTGGATATGTGGGTGGTTCATTTCGCTGTGGCGACCCCAGATTAATAAAGGGACTAAGCCGAAAAAATGAATGAATATATATATATATATACTACTATAAATAATACGATTATGAAGCATCACATGTTGAGAAAGTCCATGAATGAAGAAAGGACAAATTATAGAATTCTTTTCTGTTCATCATCGCGAACAGAACAGAACGCACAAGGTTTCCACAGAAACGTAAGTTGTTTGCTCTTTATCACGGACAGCACCGCACATGTGCATTGGTCGAAATGTTCTTTTATTGTTAACTGAGTTCTTATTCATTTTGCTGAAAAAAATAAAATACAAAGTAAATTGTAATTGTATTTTCAATAGGAAACTGATTTCTAGCGATGGTTATCATTTTTTAAACCGTGAAATATTATTGAAGGGTGAACTATAGAGAGCCATGTATTTTTGGTCATAGAGCCACATGTGGCTCCCGAGCCATAGGTTCTCTACCACTGCCTTAAACGCATATAATTGCTATATGCAGGGGGGGAAAAATGGATAATGAATAAACTGCACAAATTTGGAATGCACATATTTAAAACTATAACAAACCATACAATTATATAACAATCAATAATTTAATTTAATAGTAATTAGTTTCTTGTCATGCAGAGTGTATTTTCTAAAACACATCTAAAATAAATGCTAAATATATTGTAAAAACATGTTAAATGTATTTAAAGTTTTGGAAGAAATATAATGCAATCTTTGTGGAATAAAACAAGCATTTTAGTCTAATCCATAATAAATCCAGATTTATGTATATTTAGAGAAACTGAGAAATTTTATTTCTTCCTTTTGTTCCACACACACACACACACACACACACACACACACACACATTTGTTTTTGTGAAAAGTGGGTACGTTACATAGGTTTCCATTCATTTTATACTGTTCAAACCGTATATTGTATTGCCCTCACCCCACCCCACCCTACCCCTAAACCTAACCATCACAGGAGACTGTGTACAGCTTTACTCTCTGAATAAACTCATCCTGTGTGATTTAGAAGTTTTTAGAGAAATAAGGACGTCACCAAAGTCCTCGTATTTCACCTCCTTTTTGTAATACCTGTGTCATACCCATGTCATTATACAGATTTGTGTCCTGATGTCACAAAAACACACACACACACACACACAATAAACCAAGTTTATATTTCATAATTATGACATTTTTTAATAAATGTGAGATGTTATCTTGGAATTGTGGAACATAAACTCATGGTTCTGGACTTCTTTAAAACTGTGAGATGTGATTTTATAACTTGTGTTTGTTACTATTGGTATATATTATTTTATTGCGTGGCATGAACACAATTCATTAATATAACAACATTAAGGTGAATAAATTACAGGATCATTTCCTTTCAATTTCGTAACTTTTCTCACAATTGAGTTTTTGTTTGTTTGCTTGTTTATTAATAAAAATATTTATTTACTTGTTTATTTTTTATTTACTTATTTATTCAATTTTATTTATTTATTTATTCATTCATTCATCAATTCATTCATTTATTTATTCATTATTATTATTTTATTTATTTTTTTTGGTGCGTGGGTGAGTGGGTCTTACATGATTATAAATGCAGATCAAATTCACACAGCCTTCATCATGGTCTATTTTCACCATGATACACTTACACTTACAGAGACAACACATGCACAAGACACATATGGGTAAACACTGTGACACTCACACACCCTAAAAGCAGCCTTTAGCTGCATTAACTGGTGCTAAAGCAGCTTGTTGGGGCTTGTTGAAGACTGGAGTGGATCTGGTGTACACAACAGCACAGCACGTGTGTGAGTGTGTGTTTGTGCATGTGTCGTTAAGGCTAAAGGAAATAAGGCTGGTTAGTGCTTGCTAGAAGCAGGGTAAATAAAATATGCCCACTCATCTACAGACACACACCCCTTGACGTCATAAGACACGAAACATTCCCCCATCACTTGCTCCACATACTGTACATCCTCTCACAGCAGACGCGCAGGAGCAACCCAGAGGGAGATGACTAAACAGTGACGTAAAAAGTGTTTGAAAGCTTTGGTCTCACGTAAAACAGTTAAATAACACAATCTACACATAATCTTGTGAGTTATAAATTTACCCCAAACTTTAATTATGATTATGATTTTTCTCAGTCTGGTCTCATAAAGAAATTGTAGGTATTGTCCAAAAAATGTGTACAAATCCAACCAATTTCATTTGTGAAATAATGTATGACTTTTAAAAGGAGGCACGACCCCAACCTC
Organism: Danio kyathit; assembly: GCA_903798195.1. Taxonomy (NCBI): domain Eukaryota; kingdom Metazoa; phylum Chordata; class Actinopteri; order Cypriniformes; family Danionidae; genus Danio; species Danio kyathit. The sequence goes on from LR812536.1 coordinate 52,337,699, forward strand.
CACCATCATTGGGGGATGAGCAAATTGTTCTAAAATGTATGAATAAGCTCATTCAAATGTATACGAATTAGCCACTAAATCCAAAGATTATGAATTGCCGTGAGATTGCGTTGTAGCTTTTTTCTAAGGAACAAAAAAGGAAGACGTTTCAAAATATATCTCAGCATTTTTGTCCATACAATGGAAGTCATTAATAACTGAAAGTGGTTGGCTACACTATTAAAAACACCTTAAATTTTACTCCATACATTGTATGAGTGTAGTTATCTCAAAATTTACTGAAAGTTAATTCTACTCTATTGAAAAGAGTTTTGAACTCAGTGTTGAAGGTAATGAGTAGGGCCACACGGAATCTTTTCAGAATTCACTATGTCTGTGCAAGAAGATCAACTGCTGGAGATCGCAAATGACTGCGGCCTTTTAGGGGCTGTTTGCATATCGATTTTATAGAGTTTATGTCACGGTTGTGGATCTATCTGCTCTTCCTGCATGTGTGTGGGTGTGTTTGTTTGGGTATATCTTCACCGCGTGGTGTGTGTGTGTTTACATTCATCAGCTGAGTTATCACGTGTCTTGTTGCTACTCATCGCACTTAGCTGTTTTCTATCAACCACAGCTGTTTCGCATTACCGCGCGCCTTTATATGTTCAGTGTTTGTAGATAGCGTTTGTCAGTCTGTTGTTTGTTCACCTCTGTGTCTGCTTCCTGTTAGGCACTCTCGCTATATCCGCTGGTGGTGAATCGTCATAAGTCTGTTATATTTGGACTTTATGCACGTCTCCGATTCATTGATGTTGTTGCAACTGCCTGCAATAATGACAACCATATTAGTGAGAAACTTCCCCCTGGATCCGCTGCTCTGATGAACTATTACTGCTGGTAGCGTGTCGATTTCCTTGAGAGTTGCTCCATAGCACTACCTCACCTTCCATCGATATCTGGTAAGATATCAGTGAGAGACTTCACTTCGGATCTGTTTCTCGGATGAATACACAATTCTTCTATATCTGGTGAGATCAATACCAGTTGCGACTCTTGTTATCTCTATTAATAAATCATCTTGCATTTGGGTCTCCTGTGTATATTTGTGACAGTTTGCGCAAGTTCGTTATTTCCAATGGAGGTGCGCACGCAAGCGTCGTGACATGCTTGCGCCTTCCAGACGCACCCAGCGCACCGCAAGTCACATGACAAGAATTGACTGATTAGCTTGTATGGAATATACACATTTCGGTATAGACTAATTATCTCAGAAAAACAAAGAACACACAAACACTGCAGTGCTTTGTAATTTTCCTTAAATAAGGCCCAATCCCAATTCTACCCCTTACCCCTACCCCTCATTTTGCACATTCACGTGAAGGGGTAGGGGTGTCCCAATTATCTTTAGCTTGAAGGCATAGGGCTAAGGGGAAGGGGTAGATACCCCTTCAAATAAAGATTTTTCAGGACCAAACTCAAAACCAAGGGGTAAGAAAATTTCGCAGAATACACCAGCCACAACGGCAGCATAGCTGTACCCGGAAGTAAGGAGATCCACAAAGTAGTATTTTTGTCATTATTGTGAATTTATACAACAAATAAACATATGTTTTAATATATTCATAACCACATTCGTGTTTTACCGTCATGCTTAAATAAAACCCGCTAAATTTCGCTATCTATAATCCATAATAATAACTCCTGTATACTAGTCCCACAACATTCTGACACTCGATGACACTCGAATACCGTGTCAGTAATGTCTAGTGGCTGGGATGACCTTTTTACAGTGTCTGCTATAATGTTAATGTTGTTTTCGTGTGTTTACATAGATGAACATGGCCATGGTGTAAATGCACAGTACAGTTATGATCTTATTGTCACATTATATTGTAATGATAACATGATATATGCCTTCAGTGATTTTCTGAAGATAAATACCCAAAAATAACACAACTAGAATAACTACAGCAGTCAAGATCGTCTGATCTCCTATGAAGCAAGAGATGGCAGTGACATATGATGACGTGTGCAGGTGCTGTAGTGCTGTCCCAATTCTTAGGGGTAAATTTTGAAGGGCCAAGGGGTACAAAAATAGAATTGGGATTGGGCCTTAAACTTGTATCAGAGTCACAGCAATGTTTTGTCAGCTTTTCATTCTCTGAGAAACGTTGATGGTCACCTAGCAACCTACAAATCAACCAGTCCCAACCACACACCCCCCACCCCCAGTCTGTGATTAAATTGTCAAGCGTTGACCGGTCTGCGGTGATACGATGATAAAAAGGTTGTTGACCACTGGTTTAATCCAAACATTCTGAAGAGACGCAATCACATGTTTAGATGTTGAACAGATTTAATTTGAAGAATTCAGATATAATGTCCTACAAGTGATGTGGGAAGTTTTCTTCCCAGCCTCCTATATTTATGTTCAGTTACTTCCCATTGATGTCAATGAAAATAACCTATTCTTTGCTATAAAAATGAAATTACTGAACCTAAACATAGGAGCCTGATATTAGACGAAAAATTCAGATGACACTTAGGGCGTACTCACACTAAGTACAGTTGCCTTGAACCGGGCCAAAGCACTCTTGTCCCCCCTCCCGTCTCCCCCGACGGCCCGCACTCACATTACATTCGGGCCTGGGCACGCTTATGTCATCGATGATGCGCTGTTCAGTAAGCGCTTTCGCTCAGCACAGTGGAGATTTCCTTAGTTATATCGTTTTAGTCGTTTGATATGCGGTGACACGCAGTCACATATTTCGCCGAACAGATCAGCCACTTTTGACGCTCATAAACAATCATAAAGTGCTCGTGCTGCAGGAATTAGGAGGTTTGCTGAAGGTGCAGCTGTCGGGCAGTGAGGGGTTAGCGTCTTTAATAAACTACGACAATTTTGCATTCATTGAACAGTACGAATGATTAATTATTCCATATCAAACAGTCCCTTAAAAGTCATGTCTCGCTTTCAGTTTCGGGCTCAGGCACGTTTTGCACTCACACACAAGCATACAGCGCCCAAGTGAACCGCGCTCTGGCCATGCCTGAGCCCGATTCAGAGCACACACACTTCTCACACAATCTGGGAAACGGGCCTGGGAACGGTTCGGATAGCATAGTGTGAGTACGCCCTTAGAAGTTTTTTTGCAAATGAATTCATTCATTCATTCATTATCTACCGCTTTTCCGGGGCCGGGTCTGGGGTCAGCAGTCTTAGGAGACAACCCCAGACTTCCCTCTCCCCAAACAATCCTCCAGCTTCTCCGGGGGATTCCCGAGGCGTTCTGAGGTCAGCCGAGAGACATAGTCCCTCCACCGTGTCCTGGATCTTCCCCAAAGCCTCCTCCCGGTGGGACAGGCCTGGAACACCTCCCTAGGTAGGCGTCCAGGGGGCATCCGAAACAGATGCCCGAGCCACCTCAGCTGACGTCTCTCGATGTGAAGGAGCAGCGGCTCTACTCCGAGCTCCTCCCGGATGACAGAGCTCCTCACCCTATCCATAAGGGTGCGCCCTGTCACCCTGCGAAGGAAACTCATTTCGGCCGCTTGTATCCTAGATCTTGTCCTTTCGGTCATGACCCAAAGCTTCTGACCATAGGTGAGAGTAGGAACGTAGATTGACCGGTAAATTGAAAGCTTTGCCTTTCGGCTCAGCTCCTTCTTTACCACAACTGACGGGTACATCGACCGCATTACTGCTGCCGCTGCATCAATCTGCCTGTCAATCTCACGTTCCATCCTTCCCTCACTCGTGAACAAAACCCCAAGATACTTGAACTCCTCCACCTGGGGTAAGGACTTTCCTCCAACCTGTAGATGGCAAACCACCTTATTCCGGTGGAGCACCATGGCCTCAGACTTGAAGGTGCTGATTCTCATCCCAGCCACATCACACTCTGCAGCAAACCGCCCCAGTGTATGCTGAAGGTCCATGTTCCATTCATTGATTCAATTCATTTTTTTTTTTAATCCATCCCTTTTTTTTTCATTGGGACGGTGTCTTCAAAAACTAGAGGTTATAGCAGGACAAAAACACTGACTTACTGTGGATTTGGAGACTAAAGCCTTGAGAAAAAGGATGTTCTTTCAAACGCATCCAGATTAGTGTAGACATAGGCTTAATAACCCTGTGGTACATTTAAACACAAAACACCAGCTA